>PVIJ01000998.1:0-230141 GCA_004024925.1 Scalopus aquaticus | reverse complement strand
TGGGCCTCCCTGGTGGCGCAGCGGTTAAGCGCTGGGCTGTGGAGCTGTCGGCAGCAGCGATGCGAGTTCGACACCCAGCCAGGGAGAATCCCACATGGTGTGGCAGACCTCTCCTGCCTCGCCCACTGCTCCCCTCAGCAGTGTATTTCTGATCTGCCTGTTCTGCTCCCCGCTTTGTCTCTGGTGAACCCTCTCGCCACCCCACGCCTCTGGCCTGTACCCCAGCTTGTATTTATAAATAAATAAATCTTTAAAAAAAAAAAGAAATAGCAGAATGTTGGGGAGAGGGGTTGTAGGAGAGGTCACTGTAGGAGATCACTGCCTGGGATAAAAGAGTAGACTATAGGGAAATAGAACCCAGAAAGCTTTTTTTTTTCTTAATCAAAAAGTTAAAGTTTAGATGATGGTCTAAAATTAACGATTTTGGCATCACCAGTATTATTTTAACAATCACATGTAATAAGAGAATCCAAATAGCAAACCTATATATGGAAAGATGAAAAGCTACTCAAATTTTCTCATCAAGGAAATGAAGATTATGGATTCCTTGGTGGTGAGTGTGGCTTGGTAGCATGTATCTGAAAAGGTGTGATCCTATACCTCCTATGTTTATATATAGAATTGTAAGCCAGTATTACCTCATTAAAAAAAAAAATCAGTGAGAGGACAGGTGCTTTGTTCTAGCCTGGATTGGGACTTAACTCCAATTGAGACCGAAAAGTTAGGAGATTTGCCTCAGGTGTTGCCAAGGGGAGAACAAAGGGCATTTTACCATGCTTGGAAAAACAGGGAAAAAAATGAAGCTGTTTTCTAATTGTATTTACTAAATTGAGCTTATTTCTCCTTTCCCCGCTTTTTCTCTATCGAGTTCCCTGTCATGTCCCCTCCCACCATCATGTTTATAAGATGATATGATCAAAGGGAAAAATGTGGCAGAAGACATATCAAATTATTGACTTAAGTTACTTTGGCAGAGAAATTCTGTGGAAGAAATAGGGGGAGAAGTCATCTTCTCCTCTTCCTTCCAAAAAAAAAAAAAAAAAAGACTGCAGTTTGAGAAAGCATGGTTGCATTTAGATATTTTTGTATGTATCTAACATCTTTTGAGAATAAAAGACGCTGAGAATTGTTCATTTGAGATGTTCATTCTTCTTTGGAATATGTTCAGTTTTGACTGAAATCACCGGGGACTCAGAAAAAGCAAATACAGAATGTAGACCAGTCATGTTCAGATGTTTGTTTGCAGGACATAAGTTGGGTGATACTTAAATTTTTTTCATTGGGTGATATGTAAATTCAGTTGTAACGAACAACACAGAAAATGAGACTGCAAATCACTGTTTTTTTTTTCCATCAAACATTTGAATCTAACTGCATATTTTGAGTGTTCCATATACGAAACATTGGAAGGATTCCCTGTTATATTTTAGCAAGCAGATATTTAAGGTTTTAACTCAAGCTATCCTGGCAGTAACTTACCTAATTGGTGCATTCATTCCTGTGTTAATGTGTGAATCATCTTTGGGGAATTTAGGGAATCTTAATATGTTGATATGTGAGTTTCTCTCTTGTTTTAGGCATGGTCTTTAATTGGTAGAATTGGAAGAAGGGACAGAATGAGGTTTGCATTCTAAGGGTGTACAGAGCTGAATGCTATTCCAGAGCGTGTTCTCTTAGGTGTGATCTTTGAATTGACTGGAAGCCAGGAGGTCCTTTTCTGCCATGATGAAGAATCTGGTGGCCTCAGCAGACTTTTAAAGTAAATGTTTGCATTTCTAGAACTTTCTAAATTAGAGCTGTTTTAAAAAGATCCAGGGAGGGGAATATAGTAGTGAAAAGATTTCGCTATTTGATGAAAAAAAAACTTTAACCCACACTGAGCAGAAAACGATGCAAATTAAATCAGATACACATGAATAGAATGAAAATGATTTTCGTGTTTGTCAGCAACATAGTTATTTACAAATAACCCATATGAAAATGTAAAAAAAAGATTATTACATTTTCACATGCCATCTGTATTAGCGGAATAAAGCTTAGTGACATTATCTGTAGTTAATTGTACATAGACATTTTATGCATTAAAAAAGAAATGTACATAATTTAAAATAAATTACATTACACAATTTACAAAGTAATATTAACAAAAACTTATTAGGCAGCTGCCTTCTTATTTAAACAAAATAAATATTCATGTAATTAAATTAACAAAAACACATTTAGGGGATTATAATTTATAGAAAGACAGATTGCAAATTTAATCAATTTACATTTTACAATGACAGATACTGATCTCTTCAAATTTCTTTGCTAGAAATAAGCAGGAACAAGTATCAGAAAAGGAATCTAATACGATTAAAAACAAACACAGATTCCTGAAAAATAGTTGGGAGAAGTTCTTTGATAATCCAAAGTAGATTCTCTAGAAACCACTGCTTAAAAATAAAACTTCAAAATGCAGCAAAAAGACAGACACCCAATTGTACTCTAACTGACCAAGGATTTTGGAAATCTGAAGACAATGACTCACACAAACTAAAATCCCGCAAACTAAAAAACTTGCTATGCTGACCATTCCAAGATCTGGCTTGGTAGAAGCATGAAAAAAATATTAAAACTACAAAATTAATTTCATTTAGCCTTTGTTTTACCTATTTAATGTAGCTATAACCATTTTCAGTGTCCCTACTAGATACAGAATTACCATATCACACTGCAAAACATCCTTTTTATAAAAAATAACTCATTGCTAAGTCCATCCTCCACTTTCAGGTGCACAAAGACCTGGTTTGTGTCATAGCAGAGGATAGGACCAGCTGGGACAGCTAGATGTTTCAGTTCTCACATCTAAACTACACAGAAGATCATACTCTGACAAGGTTCTTCACAGATTTGTTCATGGACTGCTCTCCTTTCAGTACCCTCATTTTTGGAGTGGAGATAAAACAAGAAATATATTAAAATGAACTTTTCCAAACAGTGAGATCTCAGATCATCTGCAAAACATGATTTCTGCATATCTATTCAGACCTTAAATTAGCCTTAGCATGAGACTCCCTTGTTTATAGTATTGCAAGGTTCAGGCCTCCCTCCCAGTCTTGTAGGGTGGGACATGGACCAAGAGGCAAGACAGAGATGGAAAGAGTGGGTGTGTACTGACATGAGACAGGAATTGCCTTTTTTAGAGAGAAGGTAGAGGAATGTCTTCCATATATTTTATCTCTTTATTCATGTCTTTGACTAGTATTTAAATCAAATGTGTTTAAGTCAAATGCTTACACTGTAACTGGCACTTTGACTATAATATGAAGGAAATACAAGTTTCACCTCTTTCTTTAAAATTTGGGCATGTTAAGTAGAAAGTTCTGAGGGAAATAGACATGATTAGTTGTTGATATGAAAGCAGAGTGGAGAGAGATCAGGAAGCAAAAATTATGAAGAGGCAGGTTATAGGGAGTTAGAGGAAGTGAGAAACATTGAGAGGTGTTGCCGGCTTCCTGTAAGAAACTCTAAATAAATGACAATGTCCAGGAACTTAAAAGAATTTTGATTAAGTTACAATGAGTACTGCCGCTCAGGGTGAAGGGCGGATGCAATAGAAGGCTAACAGCAGGGCCTGAGACATTTCTATTATATAAGGAAAAATACAAATCACATTAAAAAACAAATCTAGATTAAAGGACAATATATTTAAGTGCTATCTTTACTTATTAAACAATTTTTTCCTTCTTTTGAATACCTTAGTTACATTTGTAAACAAAACCATTACTGTTTTTTTACAGTGCCTGCAGAGTATTTTATGTGATAATTTAACAAATGTCTTCTTAGGAGTAATTTGTGCTTTCTTATAAGTATTTAAGAACATGCTTTTATGCACTCCTTCTCAATTAGTTTTAGTTACACTGTAGTGGCCTCAAAAAGGCTTTGAAATAAGGACTATGGTCAATATCCTAGAGTAGGTATTAATGAATAAGCAAATCAACCCTTTTCAGGAGGTTAGGTATGTCACATCTATGTGGTTTATATCAAAACATTCCAGTAACAGTATAATACTGTGTTGGTATGTTTTTCTTTTTTAAAAATCAGACCTTAAGCAGTTCTTAGTTTTTGTGGACTCACAGACTATTTCAGTAAGGCAAAAGTGTCAACAGACAAGTTACTACTATATTCCCTGCCAAAATTCTTAGGATGAAAAGGAGGAATAAAGTTTTGATGAAATTCCAGTAAAATATTCAACTTATTATTTACTCATGCCAGGAACAAGAATAAGGCCATTTTTGTTATAAACATGAATACAGTACCCTTCATTTGTAGATTATAGGTAGGTATCCAGCAAGCTACATTCCCCTCCTTCCACCTTTCTTACAAGAGGCCTTTCATGTTTATCCTAATGATGAACTTCCAATATTTTCCCTCATGCTAGATCACATTAAACTTTGTCTCCTCCGTATATGCAGTGTTATATGTGTAATCAGTTTAAAAACGAAATCATGTAACTTCATAACAAAGTTTTTACCTATTCATTAATTCTTACAATATAGGTAGGATGATATTGAGCCACGTTCTGAATTAATGCCATTTTACAGTATCACAGGTATAGCCTTAGTAGTAACAATATTTTATTTTGTTCAAAAACTTTAAAGTTATTAGGTGTTGCATGAATTTCATAAAGCTGTTTGTTGATTTCTTCAAGTAGCTACAATAGATTTTTCATTTTGGACAAATGGAGTTTATTTTGTTCAAAAAGATCAACTTGAGGATTATGTAGAAGACCCCTGAGTATGTATATTGACCAATATTTTTGGGTCAATATTCTTTTTATCTTCCTCATCAATGACAGATGAAATGGAATTTGTTTTTCTGCTTTTCCTTGTTTAAATCCTTGGTTTAAAGTGAAATTCTCATCTTTTTGACCACCTGTTTACTTTGAAATGATTTACATTGCCTACTACAATGAATACTGAGGAATTACTACCATGTTTAATTCTTTGTGAAATATGTAGAAATCTGTTCTCTTGGCTGATGACATCCTAACGTCTTTTGTTATCTTTGCAAATTCTATAATGAACAGCAGGGGGAGTTCAAACTCTAGTATGAAGTTAAATTATCTTATAGTTCAATCCACTTTTATAGTTATGCTTAAGATAGTATTACACTGTTTGTAAAAGGCCTGGCAACCTAGTGTCCTCTCTTTTCTCAAAGGTTGTTGCGGTACATATTGCCTGAAAAATGGTATTGCTTTTTAATGGCACCATTTGAATTTTCTTTTCATATGAAAGAAGTTTGCCAAGTTAGATATTTTGTTTTTCACTTTGACATTCCAGGGTTACATCTATGAAAAATAGTTACTTCCAGTACAGTGACAAAATTAGTGACTGCTTTTTTACCTTTGAAATTAAATACTGTTCATAGTCTAAGAGTAAAGACATGAAAACCAAAGATGACAAAATGAAGATTTAACACTGAAAAAACTTCCAGACCAGGGGTCAGAAAACTGTAACTGGCTGTCAGCAAATACAGCTTGCTGATTTTTTTTAAAAAAACAATGATTTATTAGAAAATAGCCATGCTCCTTTGTGTATTGTCAATGGGTACATTCTAACAATGTTAGAATCGAGAAGTTACAACCTAGACTTGGCTGAAAATATTTACTATCTGCTGGCCCTTTACAGAAAAAGCTTGCCAGCCTTAGTCTAGATATTTAATGAAGCCCTGGACAAAATATTTATTCTGCCCTTTTTAAAATTTTAGTTTTTGAAATCATACATTAAAAAGACTGTTTAAAACTTTATGAGAAAGACAAAACTATGTATTTTGAAACATATTCAATCTGAAACTAGGAAAAATCAGGATGAAAAATCAAGGCAATTTTGATTTCTTTTAGTTACAAAAATTATCAGTACATTTTCTCCATCTGTTCAAAATTAAAAAGACAACCAGCTCCTTTTTTTCTTTTCTTTTCTTTTTTTAACAAAGATAACAAATATAAAAATCTCGTCATAAACAGCCTTCAAAGTACAATTAAAAACCAACTAGAGGAATACATCTTTTGGAGGGTTAATGAGTTCATTACTTAAACACTTAAATTACCGCCATGTTGTCAATTTCACAATGGCTGCAGCAATGAGGGAGAGTATACAGCAGATAGAATAGCTAATTCCATCCTGTTGCCATCCAAACTGAACTTGACTCTCTTCAGGATACAAGAACGTGTAAATGTCTCCATGGCACTCCTAGCACAGATGTCTTCATCCCATATGAAAAGAGGCAGTTAATGGCAATACTGGTTAAGTGCCTATCATGCTGCACTAATATAGTGCAAAAATGTGCCTTCCATTTGGCAAAAAAGATGCAGGCAACCAGTTTGAAAATTAGGGAAAGTAGAAACATATTGTATTAACACAAGGAAATTGTTAGTTTTCCAGACAATAACCACTATAAAATACTGAACTTGAGGACTCTTCTAAGATACTAGTACATGTCCAGCATTCACACTTTGGAGAGAGACAAGAATTAAGTCTTTGAAAAGTCTGTGCCTCTGAAATGCAGGTCAATAAAAACTACCACCAACCACCAAGATGCTGTATTAATTCAATGGGTTTTCTGCTCAGCTGGGAGTTTCTATTACTCACCATTAAAATTGCTTATTAACAAGTACATAATCTGACATAATAATGTGTATCATTCAACTGAGTATACATATTGTTATGTTCAATTATATTATTGTAGAGACCTTGGTATAAACTCCACATGCTAAAGGTTATTATGGGTTAACACTGCAGACAGAGGCTTGCATCAGGCACCCTAACCAGACAATTTACCACCATTTTTTGGGGATGAAAGTGAACTGTCAGTTGGGTAGCTTCAAAAAAGATCATACAACTCCAGAATGCAACATGTATTCAGCTAAATCTCCTAGAATTCTCAGCACTGATGATCTCTATGTAAGTGGCACTGTGTCGATATCTCCAACAGCACTGTGATTTTTTTACTCTTCCCTTTATAACACTCTTTAAAAAAGTTAAAATGCATTTTAACCCACACCATCTGAAAACCTTTGTGGCCTCTTGATATCTACTGCAAAGTCAGAAAGCTGAAACTGGGTGTTGTCAGGATAATATTTTACATGTCTGCATCTCCATCATAGGCTAAAGTTAAAGGTTTCAGTCGGTTGTTTTGCCTCCTTTGGGGTTTCTTTGGCTTTTTGCTGTAAAGAAATAGTTAAAATTGGGAG
The DNA here is from genome assembly GCA_004024925.1 of Scalopus aquaticus. Taxonomy (NCBI): domain Eukaryota; kingdom Metazoa; phylum Chordata; class Mammalia; order Eulipotyphla; family Talpidae; genus Scalopus; species Scalopus aquaticus. The sequence continues at coordinate 222,907 of PVIJ01000998.1, read as the reverse complement.
GAAAAAAATCAGTCTTCAATTGTAAATTTCATTGTTTAAAATGAAAGTTTGAAACACACTGATCTAATCTGTATGATTACATAATTCCACCTTAAAATCTGATTTTCTGCTATCTTTCAATTTCTGAGCTTTATGCTCTGAATAAACCTGAAACAGAACATTTCAAATATCTTGTTACACTGTAAAAGATAAATTATCCAAATGGAATGTCTCTAGTACTAACAACGGAAATAACATTATAGTATATAATCATTTATATATGGCCTGTAACCTTTATAATAATCTATAATTTATAAGTAATACATGTTTAAAAAGAGTTAAATAAGATTAGGTGTTACCATACTGTCTTCTTCTAGTAACTCAGTATAAAAATCTACAGTCCACCATAAGAACACAAAGCTATATTCTGTTGCATAACCAAGGGGAACATACATGAGAAGGTGATATGGAGCAACCCTGGTTCATTATCAGAAATTAACTGGTTTAGATGTGCTAGTTTTCAGATTAAGATTAGAGCCATATTTATGTAGAACTTCAGAGAAACACTAGTGTGGCATGCTGATTTGAGATATTAGTTTGCTATTCCTGTGTTATGGTCAATTGATAGTGTTCCCTGTGAAATTGAGAGATTATGTATCCACTTAGATTTTAAAATATTTAAACACTCACCATGCTAGATAAATCATGGAGACAACAAAGATGAGTAACACAAATGCCCCAGCTGCTACACCATAAACCCAGGTCTTTAGTCTCCCATCTAAGAAGAATGGATATTAGTCATTAATTTACATTAGTCTGCTATATATATGACACTCTTTAACTATGACCAATGACTAGTCACATGTGACCAAGTTCTTTTAAAACAAAAAATGAATTATTGCTTAGGCACAGTTAATGATTAATGCAAAGCTGCTATTATGTTAGATGACGCTTCATGAAAGATAAATGATCAATGAAAATTGAATTAAAAAGTAATAAAGCTTTCAATTTGAATTCAGATTCCAAGTTAGTATGTCTAAATTTTTGCTTCTGCTTATCTGAATTTTAATTCAAATCCAATATATGTGTATTGACACATAACCATTTTCTTTTCATTCTATTTTGAGAATGACAATTACAGGAAGAAATAATTCAATTTCAAGAAAGTTCTACAACCTAGAATTGATGAAGACAGATATTTGAACATAAACTTCGTCATTTTTTTTAGCTTTTTTTCTAGGTGAAATGTAAATAAATTATATTCATCTTTTTTTTTTAGAATTCATCTTTTATGTAGCTTAAATTTTTAGTGTGCTTTAAATTTGATTAGGCAAAATCATTTGCAAATGTAACATAGTTTTTTTTTTTAACATATAAAAGGATCTTTAATTGATTTCTCCCTTTTCTATTTTCTGGAAACAGACATAACAGGGAGATCACTAATTTGGTTTTCTGCTCTTATTCTTTTTGAGTTTCTCATTTTTTTGTTCTGAATAAACCTCAAACAGAAGATAACTACTAGTGACCATGTAACTTAATTTGATCGTCATATCAACATATATTTTGTTGCATACATACAACTAAATATCTTAGTCTTAAAATTATAGATTTGGCAAATTGACCCCATAAATGCTGTGGTTGATTGAATACTTAGAAGGCAACAAAAAAGCAAATCAGTACTGTAATTTTTTTTCTTTAGTGTTGAAATCAGCTTAGTTTTTAAGTTAATAATCTAAATATCCTTTCTTTACAATTCTAAATACTTTCAAAATTCAAACCTGGGTTAAAAATTGAAAGATTTTCTACTGTTGTATGTCTCCTCCCTGACAGTTCTTCAATAAGTAACATTCTACAATAAATAATATTTTTGGATTTTCAAAAATCAAGAACAAGGTCTAAGTATATTGTTCCAGAACATGTACCTTTTATGTATATTTATGTTAGAAACTAGTAAATTAAAAATGACAATCTTTCTTATTCAAAAGCCAGTTTTGAGGTGAGATGTTCTTGAATGCTTTCTTGGTCAAGGTCAAGATCATTAATGGCCATTTGCCAATGTCTTGGACATCGAGACAAGTTTCTCCTGCTTACATAGGCAAATCAGCCTTGCAAAATAAAATGTATTTTTAGCTAAAATCTAATCAAGGCAGGGATAATATGGTAAAATGTGAACTACCCAAATATTTAAAATACTTAAATTCCAATAATGATTTCTTCAATAAGGGAAAGTGTCGTATTTCACTAAATATAGATGTACTAGTTATGCAAATGAATTCCTTCTCATGTTTCTAGTGTTGTTATATAAAGTAGTCTGTGCCTGACTTTGCCTGGATATATATCCTTTTGTGATGGTAAGGGGGTGAGGAAAAGTGACATGCTCTTAGTACCACATAACCCTTGTAGCCCATTTTTCAAGTACCAGCTTAGTTTTGGGATGAGCTTATTGTTGAATCCAAAAAGAGAACCTGTGTTGAGTAGGGAGTAATACTTCATCAGGCCTTCAATCTTTTGTCTGTATTGGTTCGAGGCCATTCTTAGTTACATTAAGAGCTGTCTGTTTAATATGACAAGGGCCTGGTCAGCCTCTAAATTTAGATCATCCTATCTAGACAAAAGGCTCCATAACTACCCTTGTGTATCTAGTGCTAACATAGATTCCAAGTATTTGAGTGTGCCAGCTCTAAGGGTTGATATAAACTGGTCTGACTACCAAGTGCTCCCTGGCCCAGTGCTGCATTATTGACATTCCTATTTAAGGTTCAAATTACTACCACTTGGCCAAATGAAAAATGGTTGGATGTCTTTATAATTATATTTGTTCCACTTCTCAGTGATGATGCATTTCCCCCTACTACCCTTCCCTTAGATTTCTTTGAGGAGAACATAATTATATTTTAGATTTAGGACTGAGATTAAGTATCAATCCTAAAACTTTTCTCAGAAGAAAGTATTTCTCTGAATATTGAGTATGAGTGCTTTTATAAGAATAGTTATATATATATATATGTGTGTGTGTGTGTGTCTGTGTGTGGCAGTATATTAGAATACATGAGAATAAATGAAATAGTGAATAACTGATATGAAAATACTTGCTCAATTATAATCCTTTGACATTGGTTAATATATATAACTAATGTATTCCACATCAGCACTGTCCAGTTACGTCACCTGGCCCAAATGGCTGTAGAAACCAGGTCCTTCCCCGTCCTGCTGGGTTACTGGAGGGTTGGGTTGGGTGTACTGCCCGACTGGTTTTCACGTCTCCTCTTTTGTCCTCCATGGTGGGTATCACCACCACGGGGATGAGTGTGCATTGCTCAAGTGTACCATTAGAAGACATGACCTCAGTGTATCCTTCTTCACAACTGCATGTTCTTGTCTGCAGGAGAAAAGATTTATACTGTACATGCAAGGAGATCTTTGAAAGCATAACACACCTGATTTGAAGAGAAGGATTTCAAGAAGTATTGTCTTGGGAATTTACTACATGATTTCTAACTTAGCTACATAAAAATGAACAGTTTTTTACTGAGTACAAACTGATGCCAACAGTAGAAGACAGTACATTTAGATTTGTTTATACTGATGATAGGTCTAAAATAGAATTTTATGCCTCAAGACAGTTTTTGTTGTGGGGGAGGATGGGTTGCATAAGAGGCAGTGAGTGATAGACAAAGCTCTCTTGTCTGCCCTAATGAACTCACACATACCTCGCTACAGTACGAGTGGAGTTGACTACACGGTGGATTACAAGACCTGTCAGCATCAGGCTGGCGCACCACCAAGCAGCCCCCTGCAGAACAAAAAATCACATTTGACAAGTAGCACTCTAGCAATGATAGAATACAATGTTACAGATTATTTGTCTTTGAAACCTGAACCACTTTGGGAATCCCACACATTTTTCTGAGGGCAATTGACAGTGAAATATTTGGTTAATTGTGACCACTTGATTTAGGAAGTTGAGGGCCTTCTTAGCCAGAGGAAATAGCACATGCCCAACACTCAGTAGTTGGTCAGTTCTTAAAAGGATAATTTCATAATTGCTACTTTGAAAACACTAATTGTACACAAGCTATATCTATGGTAGTTCCTGAGGCAAAATTCAGCATTAAAAATCAGACTGAATGGAAATAAAAATTCTTCCTTGGCTATAGAAAGAGTTTTGATTTCTCTTGAGATTTCTCTTCATGTGACTACCACATAAATAATGCAGATTTTGTTCTGAGAAAATTACTATTGCTTTTGATGGAGGATTTTTTTTGGGGGGGGGCGAATAGAAACGAATAGAAAGGAATACAAATGTAGCTACTAAGTGGTATGTCTGCACTATTGTTTTAACTTACACTGGAGCTCCCTATCCTTTTTCTTCCTTCTTGTGGCATATAATATTATGCGAGGTTTTAGGATGAGAATAGATGTGATAAAGGAACAATACTGGTGTGATATGGAGGGACTGTGTAGTTTCAAACTGTACTTATTCAGGTTAATGTAATTTTAGCAAAGCAAGGTTTTCCTTTATGGAATTTAATCAAAGGTTACTATTGTTAATTCTTTGCTCAATGATATAAACAAAATATTTATAGAAAAATTGTTATGGAAGTTAGTCTGTGCAAGGCATTTGCAGTTAAATAGACATATTGAAATGATTATCATTAAACATGAAAAAAGAAAGCAACAGTTTTAAGTTTCTTAGAAGATAACTATTCATAAAACTGAAGTAATCAATCAAAGTGGTTAATGTCCTTTACAGTCTTTCTATCTCTCATAAAGAATCTCACCTAAAAGATGGAAAAAGAATGCAAAGAGTTTATCACAAATAATTTACCTATTGACTTTTTGGTATCAAATAGTATTAGAGAGAAATACTTTACTATACTGAAAAGAAATTGAAAATATGATTTTTACAAGTAAGTCCTTAAAATTTGACTTGCCTTTGAATTGGGGAATAGCCCCAATTGCAATGGGAAAATTATGTTTATCATTAGCATCCATGTTTGGGGAGGAAAAAATCCTTAAGCAAATAGGACCCTCTGGGGAAGCTCTAAAATTACTTCCGAATTTTTTGTAGTATGTAGACATGTATTTTCAATATCTGAGTTAAGTGGACCATTTCTATAAGCACTTCCAGTTGAGAATCTATGCTTTCTTGCTCATAGCTCTTCTCCTGTACCTTTTGGAGTGATGTGAGTGGGAGAGAATTTTCTCCCAGAAAATAACGGAGAGAACAAAAGTTTTCTTGGTAGGTATCTTTTCTTTGCTATGTATATGTCTACCAGGAGTTGATATTATCAAGGGTTTCTTGATACGGATTTCTCATCTACCAAATCTTATCTTCACAATAGTACAATTTGACATCTTGCTCTATCCAGCTTTTATAGGGAGGAAATAGATAATTAGGTTTCAATAAATTCAAGTAATTTAAAATTCAATATAAAAATTGATGCTTTTCAAAATGCACATTGATCCCTACTGCTATTATCTCACTGTATATATTTCAACTGAATTTATAAGTGGACATTACTCAGAGGACCCAAATGCACATTACTTTTTGTCCCTACCAGAAGGGGGGGTATCAAACAATGGCAGCAAGTTAGCAGGTCCCCCTGAAGAACTAATTCAATACTCAGCTGCTACTATGCTATGGAGCATCCTTAAGATCTATAAAATAAATTGTTTAAGGAGAGATGTTAGATCTTTGGGTCCATTTGCTTGAAGGTGAGATTCTGGTTCTGATCTTGGTTTCTTTCTGAGAAATTTTCAGGTGCCAAGTTTCTTCCCCTTAAAAAGAGTCATTGATTCCTTGTATTAACTGACATCAGATTAGAATTGTTTGTTGGGGATATATTTGGGCCAAAGGATATTCAAAAAAAGCTATTCCTTTGGCTTTCTTGTTTGGATGCACCATGACTTTTGAGGGAGGATAGAATAGATGAGCTGCTCAGATGCTCTTGGCTTGAGATTTACAATATATCTTCCCTGTTAGTAAAAATAAAGATCACCCATAGATTTCTAAATTCAAGCAAGATATCTGGATTTGTATAATGTTTCTCTTAGTAATATTTCTGGTCTGTATTTATGTTGTCTTTAGGGCACAGAAACAGTCAACAAATCTATTATTTTAGCACATACTGAGTTAACATACAAAATGTTAAGGAGAAAGTATTTGATAATTTACTTTTAATCATTTATTAGAGTTAGTGTTTTAATTAATTAGATTCTAGCAGCAATAAGTAAAATGAGTGAGGAAGAATTTGAAACAGTACAAAAAATAATTTGTCATTGGTCAACAGATAGGTATATTGCTGTCCTGAACCTCAATCATGTAATAATACTGAATGAAAATCTTTGTTTCCTTAGTTATTTTCTCTTACCTGTTGCATGTGTGTTATAAATAGTTTTTTTTAAAGAATAAGGAGAGATTGGAGATTTACCTGTTACATTTATACCATCTGACCTTTGACACCAGACTGTTCGGGAGGAGCCTTTCCAAGCACTAGCCATCCACTTATACTCATAACAGTGTCCATCTGCAGGGACACAGTAGATATTAACAAGAAGAATTCTGCTTTCCAGAAGGACAATCACAGAGGCAGAGCATTAATAAAACATACGAAAACAACTGAAAGGTGACAGGTGATTCCATGTTAATTTACAGTTATGAAGTTGCCAATTAATTTTATGAAATTCCAGATATATAACTAAATCCCAACTGATTTTTCCAGGCCTACTGTCATACTATCTAATATGAATATAGAATTTTAATGTAAAGTATTATGAAACATTATACATACAGACAAGGGTGGAAAATAACTAAAAAGTATATATAGTTTCAATTTTGCATCATACAATTGTACCAAATATAACAATTTGGCCATATTTGCTTTAGTTTTCTTTTGCTTGTTGATCAGTCAGGAAAAAAAAAATAACAAACTTCATATACTGTTATATATCTTCCTCATCTGATCTCCCTGTCAAGTGATACCCACTATTCTGAAGTAGACATATGCCTTCTGTGCCATGAGTTTTTCTCTCTCTCTCTCTCTCTCTCTTTCCCTTTCTCTCTCTCTCTCTCTCTCTCTATATATATATATATACACACACACACATATACACACACACATATATATATATATACAGTTAAGTGTTTTTACAGTTAAAATAAGTATGTGTATATATAAAGAGAGAGAGAGAGAGAAACATTTGGTGGTGAACATAATATACTATATACAGATGTTGATTTATACTGATGCACACCTCAAACCTAAGCAGTTATAATCCAGTGTTTCTTTCAATGCTCAAAAATATATGTATAAAATGTATATAACAATATATACTTCACATATATGTTCATAAATGATTTAGTATGCATTCTTAAAACTTTAAAAGTGCCATACACTATATATCATTCTGGAAACTTAACAGTCAACCTTACACATGAATTATTTCTATGTGATGTTTTAATGTAGATACAGCTCACTTATTTTAACTGTTATCTAGAATTCCATTGGACTAAATATCACAAATTACTTAGCTATTTTCTGAGTGGACTTTCAGGTTGTTTTGACTTTTTTCTATTCTAACAGTGCCTCAGTGGTCAATCTTGTATATGTCTTCTACTGCTGCTCTACGGGAACTAATTATCTAGGAAGGAAATTTCTAGTTATCATTATAGAAACAGCTGACACTGTACTAATACATAGCTCATTTGTTTTTTTCCTAAAAGTTGACAATTTCTATATCTACCAGCAGTGAATAAGGGTTACCATTGTTCTGACCCTCACAAACATTTGTAATGGCCAGATTTTTAATTTGTCAGTATTATGAGTATGGAAAGCTATCTTGTTACTTTAGATACTTTTTTAAAAGATTTGTTTATGGATAGAAGAACTGGGGTTCAGGTCAGAGGTGTGGAGGGTGAGAAGATTCACCAGAGACAGAGTGGGGAGCAGAACAGGCAGATCTACTGAAATACACTGCTGAGGGGAGCAGCAGGTAAGACAGAAGAGGTCTGCTGTGCCAGTGGGTTAGCTACTGGACTGGGGATCGAACCCAAGCTCTAGCGGTGATAGTACTGAGACTTAACTCCTAGGCCACCAGGGAGGCCCTATCTTGTTATTTTAAATTGCATTTCTCTGATTACTAAAAATATTAAACAAAAATGTTCAGGGGTACTTACATTTTCTCTTATGTGAATTATTTATATATTTGGGCCATTTTTTCCCCCATTGAAATCTTTTCTATTTCTTTTTGAATTGTGAGAATTCTTGTGAACTTTATTTTTATTGAATTAGATAGAACTCTGTGTATGTAGCATTTGTTGTAAGGAAGCTCTAATAGCAGTAAACTCCTTCATCTTTTGTTTCTTTCGTAAAATTTTATTTCTCCTTATCTGAAAGTGCTTTACAAGAAAGTATTCTTGGCTGGTAGATTTTTATCTTTGAGTATTTAAAGAAACACTGGATTATAACTACTTAGGTTTGAGGTGTGCATCAGTATAAATCAACATCTGTATATATTACATTATGTTCACCACCATATGTCTAATTCCACCCTTCCCCATACAACTGACTCTTTTTGCAATTTACCCTACTCTTCCCCTTCCCTCTGGTGACTACTGATTTGCTCCATTGTATGCTCCTGGCTTCTTTGTCATCAATTAGTTTTCAATATGTGCAGGTTTATTTTTCTGGGTGTTCAATTCTATTCCATTGATCCGTGTGTCTATTTTCATTTCAATACCATGCTATTTTGATTATGCATAGTTTGAAGTTAGGGCACATGATACCTCCACTTTTGTTTTTTCTCAAAATTGTTTAGCTATGTGGGGTCTTTTGTAGTTCTGAATAAATTTCATGATATTTTCTTCTATTTCTGTGAAGAGTGACATTGGGATTCTGATAGGGATTACATTGAATCTGTATATTGCTTTAGGAAATAGTCATTTTCAACAATGTTAATTGTCCCGGTCTATAAACACAGAATATCTTATTTTTTGTGTCATCTATTTCTTTCAACAATGATGTCTTAAAGAGTTTTCAGCATATAGATCTTTCACTTTTTTAGTAACATTAATATCAAGTATTTAATTGCTTTTGATGTGATTGTAAATGGAATTGTTTTTATGATTTCTTTTTGCTAGTTCATATTGATGCATTGAAATGCAACAGATTGGTATATAATAATTTTATAGACTGATGCTTTATTTCTAATAGCTTTTCACTGGAGTCTTGGCATTTTCTGTGTAATCTATCATGTCATCTGTGAAGAGTGATAGTTTCACATCTTCCATACTTCTACTTCCTTTTCTTGTCTAATTACTCTGGCTATGACTACCAAACTTATATTGAATACAAATGGTGAAAGTGTGACATGCTTGTCTTTTTCCTGATCTCAGAGGAAAGCGTTCAGTTTTTTCCATTGAGTATTGTTTTGGCTGTGGGTTTATCATATGTGGGCATTATTATGTTGAGATAACTTCTATACCTATTTTGGTGAAGGTTTTGATCATAAATTGATGTTGAATGTTGCCAAATGCTTTCTCTGCAGCTATTGAGATGATTTCATGATCTTTGTCTATCCTAATATGATGTATCATATGTATTGATTTACATTTGTTGAATCATCCTAGTGTCCTTGGAAAAACCCCACTCTACCATGGTATATGATTCTTTTAATATACTGTCGAATTTGTTTTGCTAGTTTTCTTGAGGATTTTTGAATTTATGTTCATCCAGATATATTGTTACATGTTTTTCTTTGTGATATCCTTGCTTGGTTTCAGAATGAAGGAAACATGACTGGACTTATCCTTCACTTTTCAGGAACCATTTGAGAAGGATGGGTATATATTCTTTGAATGTTTGGCAGAATTTACTTGTGAAGACATCAGTCCCAGGAATTTTTTTTTTTTGTGGGGGGGAGGTTGATTATACTTTTAATTTTTGTCACAAGCAGGGTTTTTTTTTTCACATTTTCTATTTCTAAGAATTTGTTTCTTCTAGGTTCTTCAAACCTCTTGTAACTTTTGTTTCTGATTTTGAATTTTCTCTCTCTGAATTTTCTCTTTTGATTCTGGTTAAATGCTGGTCAATCTTTCAAGGAAACAGCTCTTAGTTTCATTCATCTTCGAATTGTCTTTTTGATATGTATTTCTGGCCTATTACTTTCTTATTTCCTTCCTCCTACTGATACTTGGCTTTATTTTTTTCCCTAGTCCCTTTAGTTCTAAGCATAGAGTTTTTATTTACTATTTTTCTTATTCTCTGAGCTAGGTCTATGTTGCCATAAACTTCCCTCTTAGTACAACTTTTGTTGAATCCCATAGGTTCTGAGAAGACATGGCTTCATTTTCATTGTTTCGAGGTATTTTTAAATTTCTCCTTTGATTCCTCATTGGGTCAATAGTGGTTTAGTAGCATGTTGTGTAGATTCCACACACATGTGGCTTTACCCTCTTTATCTTTTTTTGGTGGATTTCTAGTGTCATACTGGTATGATTTCCCAAAAATGCTTTATTTGATTTTTGTTTTCTTAAATTTATTGAGACATGTTTCATGCCCCAGTATATGGCTCATCCTTGAGAACATTCTGTGGGCACTTGAGAAGAATGTGTATTCTATTTTTGGGAGGAATTCTCTAAATGTAAGTCTGTCTCCTCTGATTTTTCATTTAAGACTATTGATGCTTTGTCCATTTCCTGTCTGGGTGTTCTTTCCATTGTGATATGTGGGGTATTAAATCTCCTACTATTATTAACCATCCTAATGGGAGTCAGCAACACAGTATTTGTTTTTTTATGCATAAAAGCTGGGGGTCAGAGGCAGGGGGCAGCGAGAGGGTTCACCAGAGTGGGGAGCAGAACAGGCAGATCAGCGGAAATAAACTGTTGAGAGGAGCAGCGGGCGAGGCAGGAGAAGTCTGTCGTGCCATGTGGGAATCTCCCCATCCCGGCATCGAACTTGCTTCGTCGCTGCCAACAGCTCCACAGAGCAGCACTTAACTGTTGCGCCACCAGGGAGGCTTTTTTATTTTTAACATTTATTTATTTATGCATACAAGCTGGGGTGTAGGCCAGAGGTGTGGAGTGTTTAGAGGATTCACCAGAGACAGAGTGGGGAGCAGAACAGGCAGATCGACGGAAATACACTGCTGAGGGGAGCAGTGGGCGAGGCAGGAGAGGTCTGCTGTGCCATGTGGGGATCTCCCCGCCTGGGCCTTGAACCTGCCTCGCAGCTTCCGATAGCTCCACAGCGTAGTGCTTAACTGCTGCGCCACCAGGGCGGCCCCCACAATATTTGTTTTATATATTTGGTACTCTTATGTTGGGTGCATAATCATTATGCTATCTTCCTGCTTTATTAATCGCTTTATCATTAGAATGTTCATCTCCATCTCTTGATACCTTTTTTTGCTGAAAGTATTTTGTGTGATGTAAAATTTTTCATTGCTTTGGAGTACCACCTTTTTTTTTCAGCCCAACATTCTTTGCTAGATCTCAAAACTTTGTTTGCATTGAGACTTCATCCCTGTTCCTAAATGATAATATGGTTCTTGAAAATGTCACACATTGCTTACATTTGCTGCATGGCTCTATTTGTGTGAACATGTATGCACAGGACATAGCCATAAATTTTTATTTTCATATATGTCACAGTTATATTCTTACCAATAACAATTTCAATTTCTGATCATACAGTAAAATCTCATTTTTTCTGTGGATTTTTAATTTTTCTTTACATTTAAGCATGATCAAGATTGTTAAAGGTGTTAAAATTTATATGTTCCTAATTCTTAGCTGCCTTTATTGCATAAAATTGGGAAACGTTTTTATAATTTTTAGTATCTAATTGATGAAAATCATGAGAATTTTGAATCATGCCCTTTAATTCCTAGCTTTAAGCAAGACCTTCACAAATTTGTAGAACTTAAGTAAATTTATATAACATAAAATGTTCTGTTATCAACACAAAACTAAAATAGATTTCATAAATTGTAAAACTCACCATCACATGATTTTGTTTCTAACATTTGTTCTGGGCATAGATGTTGATTCTCCAGCTCTTGTATTATAACTGCTCTGGAACGCACCTGTATTCCACCAAAGCCTAGGTCCTCACCATTTACACAAGTCAACTGACACAAACTCCATGAAGACCAATCCTTCAAGTAACAGTCACCTGCAAGATGCAGATAGTAGTTTATACATATATACACTGAGAAAAGCCAGTCAGATAGTATTATTTTTAATCCCCTGCATACTTTTTTTGTATGTCAATCATAGACGGTATTGTATGATTTAGATCAGTGTTTAATATTTATAATTTTGTGTGTAGTTTCCAAAGTTTGTATTAATACTTTCTGAGTGGATGTTACTAAGTATAGACTGTGTTGCTTAATGATAATAAATATAAACTATAACCTAAAGGGCTTTGTCCTTTAGGGTTCTTCTCATCCTGACAGTTAGCTCCCTCCTTTTCTCAGTTATTTAATGAAGAATAATATGCATGCAAAAGAATGTACAGAAATTTAAATTTTTATCACCAATCATTCTCACAATTTCAGAAGCCCGCCTCATGTGATATGTGGAAGTTGTCCCTTATGTACTTTTGTTTATGTCTGCTTTCTTTCATTAATTTTTGTTTTGAGATCCATCAAAATTATGTAGTTTATTTTTAGTGCTTTACTCCATTGTATAAATGTACCACAACATAGATAATCATTCTAATATTGATGGGAAGGTGGAGTGCTGTAAACTTTTAATGTGAATAGTGCCATTGTGAACACGTTAATATGAGTCTCTGGTGAACTTACATATGCATTATATATGAGGGTATACCTAAAAGTGAAATTACTGGGCTTCCATAGTCTATCATAAGTTGAAGATCTTCAACCATTTTGCGAACAGGAGATTTAATGACATACACTTTTCAATATACCTACCTATTCTTCAGGACTGATACCATTCAGAGAATATAGCAAATCATGACAGACACAAAGCATTGGGGTCCCTTGAGTCCAGGGCCTAGTCTACAAATAATTTCAGTTATTCCAGCTATAACACATGAATAATTCATATTCCTCATATTCCACTAAGGATGTGTCTAATGTTAGCACAAAGTTGGCTGGAGATCTGACTAATGAAATTCTTGTGCCATGATTAAGAAATCTTGAAAGACATGACTTATTGGCTAAAAGATACATATACAAAAAGTGACTTTTACAGGCCACTATTATAGTATGTCTCCAATATTCTAAAGTGTAAACATTTTTAGTAAATTTGGTAAAAGCTAAGGAAAATGGTAAGAATTTTAAAGTAGCCGAATGAAGTTTTAAAAAACTTTTAGATTACATGCCTTTTAACGATATGGAAGAAACTACTAACACTCCTGGCAATATGCATGTAGTATGGCATCAACTACAGGGAAATAAAACATTGCTTATATCAGTTGACACAGTATATTTTACAACAGTGTGTGCATTACATAATTATCACCCCAAACAATCCATATCAAGCTTTCAAGATTCAATAACATTTCATGAGAATGAGGTGTTGCCTTATGCTTTATACACTGATATTTTGACAACATAAACTGTAGTAAAATTACAATAGGCCTACCAAAGATAAGACAATTAAGTGAATGAAATGCATTTCCTACTTCATTATTCCACTCTCTAAAACTTGTTAGCGCATATACCGCTAACTTTCATAACCAATCATTGGTGAAAACTAGCAAGAGAGAAACTAAAATGAACAGATTGTCGTGTTCTATGTAATGTGATCTTCCAGTTTATTTTGTATCACTTAATGTTTATATCACTATTAGATTAGCAACAGTCTCTTCCATTAGAAAGTAAACTGTGAGGGCAGGGGTCTATCTCCTATTATTTCCAACCTTGCATTCAGGGACTAACGTACAAAAAATATAGATAAAATAAGTCAAATGAGTGCATGAGTAGGTGTCCTAAACCCCTGTTGTTCAAGGATCAACAGGAAATTCCATTGTCTCTTGGCTTTCATTGTAATTGAGAAGAATTCTGCTATAATTGTAATTGATTACCTATAAAAGAAAGACTATCTGCTTCTTTATGAATGCTTTACTGATCCTCCATTACTCTACATTTATACTTTATATAGGTGTGAATTTGTTCTTGATTCTACCCAGGAACTATTGTATGTTTCTATTGTGAGGGATTAAATCTGACTTTCGCTCTTATGTGATAAAAGGTTGCTCTATTTTCTCCTGCTGGAAATCCTAAATAGAGAGGTGGACTATCCTTATTTTCTTTTTTTTTTTCATAGTTTCCTGTCAAACATTAGACAAAAGATTGATTGCTATCCTCTACAGATGTTACACTCCAAGATTGGATGTCAAGTGCAGCCACATGGGAGACCTGAAATTCACTCCATCTGGTAGTCTTGAGACATTACTCCTTTCTCTCAAAGTTCTTTCTTTGCATTTTTGAACAGCTAATCCAGAATGATAAGGCAGTACATATCATATGTATTAAGGCACCATCAGGAGCCCATGAACCCACCTATGGGTAGACCTATAGATTCAACTATGGACTACCCATGGTGGTACCCATAGATGCACCTATGACACACCTATAGAGGCACCCAAAGACAAACCTATGGACCCACCTATGGAGCATAGATGGGTCTATGGTGGCCCCAGTTGAGCATATGGAGGAACCTATGAAGGAAACTATGGCGGACCCTACATGGGAATCTATGGGGACCCCTATAGTGGACCCTATGGCGGATCACTAGGCGGACCCTATGGCGGACCCTATGCAGTAACCTATAGAGGACCCTATAGGGGAACCTATAGGGACCCCTATGGCGGACCCTATAGGGAGCCCTATGGCGGATCCTATAGGAACCCCTATTGTGGACCCTTATGGCGCACCCTATGCGGGACCCTATGGTGGACCCTCTAGGGGACTCTATAGCGGACCCTCTGGGGGAACCTATAGGGACTCCGATGTTGGACCCTCTGGGGGAACCTATGGTGACCCCTATGGCTAGACCCTATAGGGACCCCTATTGTGGACCCTTATGGCACACCCTATGCGGGACCCTATGGCGGACCCTTAGTGGAATCTAGAGGGACCCTATGGCAGACCCTACATGGTAACCCTACGGGGCTCCTATAGGGACCCCAAAGGCAGACCCTATGGGGGAACCTATAGGGACCCTATGGCGACCCCTATGGAGGACTTTATAGTAGACCCTCGAGGGGACCCTATGGCGGACCCTCTGGTGGAACCTATAGGGACCCCTATGGTGAACCCTATGGTGGGCCCTACACGGGAACCTATAGGGACCCTGATGGCAGACCCTTATGGTGGAACCTATAGGGACCCTTATGGAGGAACCTAAGGTGACACCTATGGGGCAACTCCTATTTTGTAACCTATGGTGGACCCTCTGGCGAACCTATGGGTGTGCCTATGTGGGAACCTATCGAGTCCATGGAGGTGCCTATGGACATAACCTCATAGGCTCCTATGGTGGACCCCATAGCCATTTATGGTGCCACCCATGGAGGAGCCTATAGAACTGTCTGTGGATCTACATGTGGACAGCCATATAGCCTCACATCTGTAGGATCCCATGGAGGCACCCATAGGCCCTTCCTGACTTGTTAACTTGGTTGTTTTGGGTTGAAATGACTAAAAATAAGAATTTTGTTTTGCACTTTTTACCTGGGCATGGCTGGGTGCAGGTTTCCTCAAGGACCACTTTTCTATTACCATCTATTGTGGGTTCAGTGTCAGAACAGAAATCTTCATCTACCACTTTGCTGAAGTCTTCAACTGACCCTTCACTCACTACACAAGAAATGTTCCTTGTCCTGGTCCCTTCTCCACACTGGGCATCCTAGAATGGAGGAAAATATTACTAAGAGTAATAATTCAGTGAGTAACCTCATCACTTACAACCATCTCTGCGCCACTGCTTTCGATTTATGAGCAGTTAAAGAAGAATTTGAAACCCTAGGGAAGAAGTCCTCTAGGGCACTCCAGCTATAAAGCATACAGTGAAAAATTTGTTTTCTAACTGAAGACAGGCAAATAAATATTCACTAAGATGAATCAGCCTCCAGATGATTTTTAAAATACAGGACAGGGAGTGTTTGCTTTAAAAACAAATTAGATGGTTATGAAATGGCAAGGCACTTAAAATCTTTAAGACAATAACATGCCATCTGTAAACTTTGAAAACTTCTGGAATAATGTGTCTACAGTTAAAGAATATACATTTCCATACAATTTCTCGAAACCTGTTACCTGCACTTGGCATGGAGACCACTGGCCATATTGCCACTGATAACACGGTCTCACAGGGCAGGGCTTGGATTGTTCAATCAGGGCAGGGCACGGTCTTCCATCACCCTGAAAGGGCTGGGTCACTGTTCTTTTTCGGATCATTTTTCCTTTAAGAGATACAAAATGACAACTTTTATGATATATTACAGTTACATAAGCATGTATCATTTTGGGAGAAGGACTAGACATCTTTTCTGAAGATATCTAAAAAGGAAGTATGGCTCAGATCCTTTGATAAGACCCCAATTCACCTTTTCTGAAGATAATTTGATAAGACTTAAAGCCAGAAGGACATCTTATTTCATATTCCTTAACTGTTAGCCCAGTGCCAATTACATTACAAACAAACCTGTGAGGCCACATGTTTGAGAACATTCTGACCAAGGAGACCAGTCGGAAAGCTGACAGTTCACAGGGCATTCCACCATGCAGGACGTGTTCATTTGCCAGTTCTTCTCCAGGCTAAGCTGAAAGAACAGAGGTAGAGGTATGGCCAAAATGTACTGCTGATGGAAGGAGGAGGTGAGGAAAGGGAGAATAAAAAAATGTGTAGTAGAATTAAAAAAACATCTGGAGGACACTCAAACTGTTAAAAATATAAAGTAGTTCGACCCAGGAGTGTGGGAGCAAAGGGCATAGGATGCACAGGGGAGCGCATTTACTTGATAAATACTGTGAAACTCTCTTTATTCTTATTGAAAAAGTTTATTTCCAAATTGGTTGCATTTCCCTAAGAGAGGAAAAAATGAGTGGAAGCATATTTACTTTTTAATTAGTTGAAAACCAAGAAAATATATAGATCTGTATTATTTATATACATGTACATGTAAAAGGGAAAAAATTTGAAGACAAATTGATAATAAAAATTAATCATATTTTGTTACTTGAATGCATTTTATGCATATATAAATAAGCTATTTCTCAAAAGGAAATGTGGGTCACTAACATTTTGTGTAACAGGGACATTTTATATATGTCTATACTTGCTAAAAAAGATTTTCTCTTCTAAAATTCTGATCTCAGCAGCTAACTGTGATATAATTCAATTATCTTGGTGGTAACCTCTCATCAAATAATAGTTTCTTGCCATTTTATTGGCACTGGGTTCCATTACTTCTACTAACAATTTATTTCACTAGAGAGGTAAAGAGGATGTCTGTTTACAGATACTCTAGGTATTCTTCAGTGAAACATTTTAACCCTAAAGTACTTTTTCTTGAGATATTTGTTGCATCTTTTTGCTTCTGTTTATGGCTCTAAATCATGTGACTAAATAGGTGTAAATTAAATCTTTTCAGGGATACGAACAGAAAAGGAGAAATCTATCACTAGATATCAGGTGAATAAATGTCTGAAAACCACTGAAGACAAAACTTCTGTATAAATGCTAGATAGGTTTAACCCTAATTTTCCTCCTTGTTGGGTAAGTAACGCTACCTTTCTTTTTGGCTGTGAGAGTTAGCAACTGCTGGTGCACTGAATGTGGAGTTTGTACAGTAGGTTGGCAATCAATCCATTGTTAAAAAAGATGGCCAGTTTTCCTTAGGGCCACTAGTTAACCCTACTACCTCCACAGGGATGGGTAAAATGGGACATGAGAACCCAGTTGCTGCAGAGCAGCACTGTTTTCAGGGAAGCCAGTATTTGCTAGAATGTTGTAACTTGAACCCGAGTTTATCTGGATAAAGAAAATTCGTTATTTCTCAAGTTTTTACTGATCTTTCACATATGAAATAAAAGGCCTTATTTATATCTTTGTCCTATAAGCCTATGAGGTATTTTAAAATTGATTACTGTGTAATTTGAGCTTAACTTTAAAAGCTTTGAGCTATTAATTGCATATGTCATTATGACCCAGGAGGGGATTTACATATGCATGTGCGAAATATGAGAACATATTAATTAAATAGTAGATGACAGCAAGGTCTCCAACCAATATATGACTATAATAATCTTCATTGATAATATTGAAGTCCTGTAGCCATTATTTTAAAATATTATTATTAGTTTCAAACCCAAGTTAATTTAGCTGTAAAATTTCTAATTAAATCTAAATTATGACTAGACTACATGATGTTATAAGATGATGGTGAGTTTCAGAGATCTGGGAGTTCTTTTCTCATGATGTGAGAAAATTAAGTTAGGACCATTTGATAAAGATATTAAATGAACTAAAATATATTTCAAGCTTTCCCTTAGGAGTTGGGACACTTTACTGTGGGCTCCTAGCTCCCAGGAGATGCAGACAGAAGACGAAGTTACCTTGTCTAAAGAACACTGTGGTCATAAGCTCCCCCCATGTGTTTTGGGTCTATCAAGGCTCCTGCTTACCTTAGCTCATATTGAACCCCATGGGCTTCAGATGCATGAGATGTCAAAACTGTCAGACATATGAGTACCCTTTTGGTATGGAGTACAGATTAAAATAACTACATGAAGTGTCGCTTCATGAAAAGGCATTTCATAAGAGCACATCTAAAAATCATACTTTTGTAAATTGGATAATTGACAGTTAAAATTCTCTGCACTTAAAAAATACAAAGAGTAGAGCCCATTCCTTTGTTTGAATTTCAAGCTTTCTCTTATCCAGATCTGAGTATTTGGACTTTCACAGCAGGATATTAGATCCTAATATCAAAATCTGCTACCAAACCACATGTGATCAATGTTTAGCAACAGAGGGAATGCATGATGGGTCTTGGCAGGTGTCCCAGGCAACACAAAATTCACATGAAATTACAAAAGATGATGAGTAGTCTGATTAAGATTTATTGCCTTTATTCACCTTGATTACTTATTGTTCCCCGAGCATTTCTTTCAGAATAGGCTAATTAGCATACCTTTGGGCTCCAAGCAGAACAAAATACAGGAAATTATGTCTAGAATCAGTAGTGTTGGACAGTGTCTCTTTTCAAGTGGGTGCTTAACAGCCTCCGAATAGTGCTGAAAAACATCTGCCGGCGCTGAGCTGCACGGAGCACAGGTCACTTGGCTCAGCATGAATTGAAAATATTAGGAGAAAATTTATTTACCAAGATTTAACACAGCATCCACTCACCTCTTCACAATATTTCAGGTCAACTGACTTGCCATCGCTTCGAACACAATCCAACATCCTTGTTTTAATGCCATTTCCACAAACTGCCTTCTCACTTAGCTGACATGTACTCCAGTCTGAAAAGAAAGGAGCCCATCAGAACAGAAGAGTGCATGAAGCACATTTCAAATGAAGCGCTGATGACCCAAATCCCATATTTGATTCAAACTGCTTCCTAAGCCCCACAATCAATCATCCCACATGCAGAGCATATGGGTCCCAGCTTTGAATATATCAGGAGTCCAACGGAATTGCTGGGTTGTGCATAGCTACAAGGATTATTCTTGTAGGCAGATGTCTACTTGGCAATCTTGACAGTTAGCCATTCAGAGATATTGTAAAAATGGTTTTGGTCTGCAGATCAAATGTCATTTAAAAACTTTTTCCTAATAAAAGGATTAAAAGTTACTATTTTTGTGTTGGCCAAATCATAACTTTAATGGTGGTACTTCAACTGTGCGATTTTGTTAAAATAAAAGTTTTACTTATTGTCTAAGAGTACTTTAAAATGTAGACATTTATTTCAAAATCATTTTAGTTATATTTAATTCTCTTTGTTACAAAATGATTTTTTTTTCCCCAGGGCAACACAGCATGTCTTAGAGGACTGCGATTTCCTTGTGGCATCAAAGGAAATTTGAAGAGAAAAATCAAAGAAACAAAAAACCACTATGACTGCTATGTGCCATTGTACAATTTTTGGAGTTTATTTCAGTGTGAAAATTACTTGGAAGAATTCCAATGTAAGCTTCAGTGTTACTTCAAGTCATATAAGCCAAGAAAACCTGTCCTTTCCTGTAGTATCTGCTTTGATATTATGAGATGAGCATAGGAAAATAATGGAACTTGTAATAAGCCTGTTTTTCAAAAATATTCATCTATCATTTATCATCTGTATCTTTCATAATATTGAAATAATTCTAGTTTCCTCATACTTTTTTTTGCAAGTTTAAGATTGTCATTTTTGTATCAGACTAATCATGTTTTTGTATTCTTCCTTACACAAAGAATTATTGTCCCAGTATTTATAATGATGAAAAATACCTCCTTTCAAAAATTTTTAAATAAATCTGGTACCTATGGGAATGCTATATCTTTTATTTGCACCTTCCCAAGGTGGGAGGTATCTTTACAAGGAGTACTTAGACTATTTGTAGTCTATCTTAAGGGCTAATATTTGTGTGATATATTTTCACTTTTTTGTCTTGAGGTTATTTAAAAACAACAGCTAAAGAATTTTGATATTTCAAGAATGATTTCTGGGAGGCCTCCCTGATGGCGCAATGGGTTAAGTCTCAGTACTATGAAGTTATCAGCAGCCACTGCAGCAAGAATTCGATCCACAGCCTGGGAGCTGACCCACATGGGACAGCAGACCTTGCCTATCTCGCCCGCTGCTCCCCTCAGCAGTTGTATTCAGTCAATCTGCCTATTCTGCTCCCCACTCTGTCTCTGGTGAGTCCTCTCACCACCCCACACCGCAGTTCTTGTATGCATGAAAAAATAAATCTTTTTTTTTAAAAAGAATGATTTCTGGGACAAATGGTAGCCTGTCCAAAAGGCATACAGATGGGGATAAACAATACTGATGAGAATGCAGCAGAGCTGAGGTACACAGGATTTGGACTTTAACTTTATGATCAAATGACTAGCCACATACCCGTTACATTATAATCATAGTGGAAGCAGTTTTTGTTCAAGTTACAGGGTTCCTTCTCGATAGCATCAGGGCAGGATCTTCCTTCATCAGCAGGCTGCCTTATGGGTTCAGCTGACCTTTGCCGGAAATTGCTTTGATTGCAAGGCTGACAAAGAATGACACAACTCCTCAGAAAGGTGAACGCTTAGCCACACAATGCCAGTAAGTTAGGGAAAGTGCTGGAGCAGGAGTAGGAACACTTGGGCCACTGGCTAATTTAACCTCAAACCTCATTAAGCCCCAGTTTCTTCATCTTTAAAATCAATGAGCTTCTGAAGTCCCATCTAGCTATGAGATACTGAAGTCTCTTTGTCAATTATGAGTAATCATATTATATATACAAAGCCCATCACTTACTGTAGTTCAGTAATACAGCAATTATTGGCTATCATATTCTATTATCTAGTCTCATGGTCCTGGGGGAAAACAAATTTTAAGGGTGACTTTAAATATCTAGCTGTTAGTGACTTTTACTTTTTCCAATACATATACACACAAACACAACTTAGCACCTAAAAAGACCAGCTGGCATTCTCCTACTGAATCAGTTTTGTTCTGAAAACATCTTCTTTCTCTGATAGGAGCAGTAACTTCAGATCTGATATTATGGAATGTTACCAGAAAATAATCTGCATACCCTTGTGAAACAGTTGATTCTTTACTGTAATCTAACCTATATCCAAATCAACTGCCAAACTCTGTTTTGGTCCTGCTTTGTCAGTTGGCTGCTTAGTCAGCACCTTTAATAATCTTAACATGAAGATAGAAATTTAATTTCTCCTTGAAAACATGCATCATAAATCCTTTGCAACTATCCTCTATTGTATTTCAGCCAATAAATTCCATAGTAGATGATTTTATCCTTATGCTTTTGATGCTGTCTTAAAAATAAATGTATAGCTTTTTCACAGGTGTCCAGGGGTAAGCCAAATTTTCTACATCATCAGTCAGTTATGTTTCAATTGATGCTCATCCTAGGATCCCTACTGGCTGTTGAAATCGTGCAGCTTTGTGTGTTTTGAAACTCTCAGCTGGCTTTCCAGCCCCAAAGAGACCCCAAGTCACTGTGTGGGAAGAGATTCAGTGATGCACAGCTTTCTTCTCTCTACTCCCTTTCTTACTGGATCTTTTGTGTTTTAGTGTCAATGGCCCTGCTGTAGTACCCCCACTGTGTGAAAGATTATTCCTACCATTTAAATAAAATGGAATGGGCAAAAAGCAAGAGATGATAATAATCTATCACCATCAACGTACCTTAACTAGAGCTTCATTCTTTTCCCCTTTACCTGAAATGAATCATTATTACAATGGCAGTTTTGTGCTGAATCGTGGAGGACCATAAAGCTTGCAAGAGGTCAAGCTATTCTAGCATGAAATGACACATGGCTGACTTTAAACAGCACACCCATAGAATGAATTGGACAAGAAAACACACCTTGCTTTGGTAGTGGATTTGGTTACTGGCAACTAATTTAGAAACCACTGTCTTTAAAAAGCTTTACTGGTAAGGATTTAAGCAAACGCTACACTAATAAATGGTTAATCATCTTACCAAAGTGCATCGGGTCCACGGACCCCATTCAGATATCACACAGTCCTCTGGACATGGCAATTTGCACTCTCTAGAGCCCAGGGGCATCTCCTCTGGGTCACACAGGTAATCCTCTACATGATCAGAAGGTCCATCTGCTGTGTTCTGCATGCATCTAGAAGAAAACATGTAAAGGAACTAGTACATTTAGAACAATGGCCAACCCAGAGACTTGATGGTTCGTCTTAAGACATCATGATGGGGGTGGGGGAGGGAAGTTTGCATGTAGTAAATTCTCTATACAGAAGACATAAAAGGATCGCTGCCTCGCATAAATATGTAGTGCTTCAGTATGATTTAAAAATCTATGCTTGCCCATAAATATTATATTCGCTGTGTGTATGTAAACTCTTTTTGTCCTCCTATGAGAGGAGAGGATCACTTAACTTATGCATGATGCAGAAACAAATGAGGAATGGTTCAAAGAGATTCAGAGACTGAAATTTTGGAATACGACACATTTTTTTCTTCTGAAGAAAATGGTGGATTTCTAGAAAAGGTAAATTTGTATGTGATGGAAGATGAAGTACACTGAAATTTCCTAATGAAAAGTTTGTTTTTGAAAGTAATTTTTTTGATGGCATTTTTCAATTGTTTTGCCATTTAAAAAGTAATTAGCCTTTCATCTGCTGATAACCTTAAAAGACAGCCAGAAGTGAAAAGACAATTATAGTAACAGCATACATTCTCTAAATGTGGGAGTTCGAATCTTTCTATATCTTGACCTCTTTGTTGTTTTCTTTTTAAGACAACAAATTCAGACATTTCATTACATTTCATTCTATTGTAAGTCATCATGAATGGCTCTTTACTCCTCTCTGGGGAATCTAATTAATGTCGTTAGTACCAGACTTCACTTTTACCAAAGTTAATAATCTCTCTGGGCACTTTTCTAGTAGAAGGGAAAAACTTTATCCCTCATCTATAAGTCAGAGAAGGTCAACCAGAGTAATGGGCTTGGGAAGAAAAATGCATTGCAGAAGATGAAAAGGAAGACTTGAGCTCTTAAGCCTCTCAAACCCATCACAATGTTTTAAGCTGTCAGTTGAATTACATTACCAATTTTACCTGGAATCTTAACTTTTTTGAGGGATTTATAATCAGTAGGGACATTGCATCTTCAGAAATCTACTCTGCACAGTCACCTTTCTAGACAGTCCTGCCAAACCTGGAGGAAATTGTTGATGCTATTCATGTCTTAATTGGGTTTGGAGCCTGAAAAAATATCCATACAAATATCCACCTCTGCATTTTTTTGTATATTGCATAATTACATAACAAAGCAATCACAAAACACACAAAGGTAGATATATTTGTGAGACTTTCTTTCCCTGGAAAAAGTTTTACCATTAGTGGCATTTTTAAAATGCTATTGATAGCAGCTTTGCAAAGATGTGGAACAGATGAGACAGTTCAGTTTTCAAAAGTTGGAGTTGCTGTTTAGAAAGGACTGTGTTCATGGGGTCTGACACATGTACCAGGATTAACTTGGAAAATTACCTATTGATCTAGTGTTAAGGGCAGATGTTCAATACCCTATAAAGTAGTTATGTACACAGAACTTTATTTTTAAAGGGTTATCTCTTCCTTTAATTTTTATTATATAGGTAATATATTCATTTTAGGAAAATCAGAAGAAGAATAATTCACATATTAAAATAGAAGCAAACTTATCTGTTTGTACTACTTAAGAAAAAAATATATCAATGAAACAAGAGGAATGCCATCTTGTTTTATTTTTCTAAGATATAATTTTTAATGACTACCTTTGAATGTGCCACAATTGGTAAAAAAGCAAAACAAAAAGACCCTATTGTTGACATACAGATTATCTGTTTTACTTATTTGGTATTAATTTTTTTTCTAATCACTTTAGAACACAGAATGAATGTTTGGGCTAAATTATGAGCCCAAAGGAAGGCACTTTCGAGTTCATTTACTTTCTTCAAATTCTTGACTTTTCTTCTTTGCACTGGAAGAAGAACTATGCTGTGTGAAAATGGAAGTGTATTAGAAATACATATTATAAAACTAAGTTGAGGATAAAAGTTGGGGCCAGAAGCATACCTAGGTTTAGCAATAAGGTTCACTGTCTGCAGATAATTGTTTAAAAAATAGAAATAACTAACTTTGCTTTTAGTTGTTATTGTGTTGGCAATTCTAAAAATGATGTCAGTGAAAAAAAATTTTCCTTCCTACCAGAGCAAACCACTTCTACTACTGATTCTTTGATATGTCATAACATCCCAAAGAGAAAGAACGAGAGGATAAATTGAAACCCGCTCTCTTATAGACTCAATCTATCCTGAAATGTCAGCCAGTCCTTGCCTCTAAGCAGGACATTCTGACCTTAATTAGTAGAGGATAAGGTTAGAATGTGTACTACTCAGTAACAAATAGGAACATTATTACATAATCAGAGATCACAATCAATACTGACCTTCTCTTTCTCTATGTGCATTAAAAAGTGTTTACTGAAAAAAATACATTGATCTGAAAAGTTAACATTGTTTAAGATGTACTTTAAATGTTGAGAATATTCTAAAAAAAAAAAGCAACGTTCACACAGATAACTGAAGGGAAAACAAAGAACTGTAGTTACTTTTTTATTAATGAAAGGTAAAACCTGCTAAAATTCTTAGAAATATTTTTAAATTTGGAAGGAGATTGAGAGAAAACAATCTGTTTTTTTCTTCTCTGCTTCTCTATCCACTCATTTCCTCCATCTACACTCCTGCCCCTTTAAGATCCTCAGAGTAAAATAATTTGAGAGTTCAATGGACTTTTGAAACAAGAAATAGAAGTTATTTTTATCAGAAGCAAAGTTTACCTAGTGTGCCAAATGCTAATTTGTTCAACTTTCCTATTTAAACAGATTGAGAAATATGAATCTTAAATTCATATTCATTCAATCTGTGAGAATGAGCATCTTTGCATCATAAGCTGTCAAGTTCTGAGGATGTGTTTATATTTGTGTTTATTGTATGTCACTCAGCAGGGTTAGATGAAACTGGTTTAGTTAAAAAGAGCGAAAAGGCTTTGAATGCTAGCTCTTGTCATTTTAGCAGATGTGTGCTGTTGGTAAAATGATGATTCTGAGTACTTAGAATGCTGTACTCCATATATTAAAAATAATAAAACCTCATACGCTTGATTCACAGGGATTGATAAGGAGTATATACTGATACTGAAGGGAAAATTTAATAAGTGTCAAACTTGTGTTAGGGAATTTCCATGAAGATGAGGAATATGAAAGAGTCCCAGTTTGGAAGTTCTATAAAGACAGAGAAGTAAATGGGTCTTTCAGAACAGGAGTATGTGGGGACTGTAGAGCAGCAGGGCTTACAGAACTTTCTGTGGTGCTGGAAAACTCCAGAATAGCCACCAGCCACCTATGGCGCTTGAGTAAATGAAATGTGTCTGGTGTGACGGAAGAAAACATTTTTAGTTTTATTTGATTTTTATAAATTAAATTTAAGGCGAAACAGACACAGTCGGGGTTTTAGAGGAGGCTTGTGGGAGGAGATGAGAGTATTCAGGAGTTATCCCGTTTGACATAAAGGAGTAAGAGTAACAGATTATCATGGAAATGCATTTAGAAATGTATTTGACCTTCAAGAGCAGTTATGGGGTTGGGAAATCTATGTTATTTTAGTCTACATTTACATCTACATTTCCCATCAAGAACTTCATAAATCGGAAGACCCAGTGTGATAATCTACTGCTTGAAGTAGATCCTCTTAAGAGTTTTCTAGGAACACAGATTCCCTAAGGATGAAACTAAAAACAGTTTTATTCAGGAGATTAGGGAGGAGTAAGAAAATTGGCACAAATCAACTGAGAGGTGGCTGTGATTATGCTGGTCTTTAAAATCTGGTCTTGCCTTACCTCACTTTGCGGGTCTGCACGCCCTCTCCACAGTTCTCCCGCATGTTCACAAAGGTCACCTTGCAGACACTCCATGGCTCTGTGCTCCATATGTACTGGCTGCAGTCACTGTGGCAAGGGACGACCTCATACACCTGGAACACACATAGTCCCAATGGTCTCACCTCAGGGGACCAATCAGAGTGAGTAGGGACACTTCTTATCAGAATGACCATTGCGTGCTCATGGAGAACTTTCATTCCTCTCTTTTATGTTCATTTTGCTAAACTAGGACTATACAGAACTTGCTTGAGAGTGCTAGCAGGAAAGGGCAGGGCTAGCTGTGTTGTCGTCTGCTTCTTTCTTCGGTTGCAGTTATAGATCTGACATGCGGGACCACATTAAATACACATCACACACTTCCCTGTACCAACCCTGACCACACAGTATTGTAGTTTCCTGGACCATCTGTCATGTCCACAGTTGTGTCTTCCAGACTTAGTCACGGGTACGCCTATATTAGGCATTCAATAGAGATTCGGTGAAAAGATAAATGAATGAATGAATTTAAATATGCATATAAAAGTAGTTGTTTCCAAATAAATACAATTGGGCCTTTTTTCCTGGTAAATATGTGTAACAATGGGAATTTCTATTTTTGGTGACCCCTGTATGAAATTAAATTAAAAGATCATATGATACAGTCTTTTTTATTATTACTCCCCTCTCCCCCATGTACTGATACTTATTTCATACACGTGTGAAATCTATTGACCTCAAAAATATCTGGTAAATAACTTTTCACGTCCATCAGACCTTAACAAATGGTATTTTAAAGAGAACCCTCAATCATTTAGGGCTTGGAAATAAGGTCTGAAATTGGTCTCCTATTACACAGCTATTGCCCAAAGCAGTGAAGCCACATACAACAAAGCTAATTGTCTGGCTCTGATGTCCACAAAGGTTTTCAGCCTGTTTGAGGTGGTGTGTTTGGTTTCAGAACAATGAACCAATTACACTCTTTTCTCAATGAAAAGAATGATTAAATAAAGGACATATAATAAATGGACCATCATCTGCTGCACCACAGCTGACCTAACCATACATAAAAATGTCTTTTAAAATCATTCCAAAATCTGTGATAATTTCACTCTATTTACTGTTTTTCACATACATATACTATAGTGTGGCATATAGCGTATAGTAACTCTTTAATTCCAGAAAAAAACAGATTTAAATAATCTATTACTTTGTGAAATTTTAATTGGGCTAAACACCCGAACAAAGTGAGTAAAACTGACCTATTCCAAATAAGAATAAATATATACACAGTTGAAATAAGAATCTGCTACTGTCATAAGTGCTCACCTTCACTTTGGATGTTGTGTTAATATAGGACTAAATACTAGTGGAAAACAGAACACTATTACTTTTGAGGAAGGGGAAAAGTGAAGAGAAAATGCCTCAAAATTTGATGGCTTTCATTTTAATCTCTTACTTTGGAAATAATATAAATCACTTCTGAGCGACCTACCACCACCCACTTTCAAGCCAACCATACTCTTCCTTTCCCTCAGCCTCTTCAGGGCTGGTGAAGCAAAACTTATTCTCCCTTATCCATCAACTCAGGCCCTGGTATTACTATGACAAAAACTGAAAAAAAAAAAAACAGGGATCATGGTAGGAAAAAAGAGAAAGAGCAACAAGCAATAATTTTATGGAAAATATGCTATTTTCTGCCTACAAAGGATGAGACAGTAACAAGAAAAACAACACATTCTTTGAAATCATGAGTAAGAAATGAAACAAACAGCAGTCTATTATGAGCCATGAAATTTAAAAGTTCTTACCTGTGCCTGGATTGATATTCAGTAGGAATGAAGAAAGGGGAGAGAAACAAATTAAAAATGTTAGTATACTAATGATGAATTCATGTTCCATATCTCAAATATTATCCATATATAAAATCTATGTTTCTGGTGAATTAGAACATTTTTCTTGGTTCTTGAGAGAAAAAAAATGCTTATTATGGTTTAAAAGTAAGATACATTGCTCAGTATTGCAATAGCACAGTCAAGGAAATGATCAGATGGGCAAGATAAAAAAAAATCTTAGAAGAATAGACTTCAAATGCACATGGGTAATTGCTATATACCTGTAAATATCTTGGGACCCAAATTGTACATAAACTATCTATATATTGATTGATTGACCAATTTATTGACCTTAACCAGTCCATCCATCCATATTTCTCAGGAAGCGAGGATGTGCTTGAGGAAATGAAGAAAATGGAAACTCAGAGGCCATTTTCAAGTAAATAACCTCAGATTTTATTTTTTTTTCTTTCATTAGTCACTGTATTCTAATCGCTTTTTTCTCTGTAACTTTTTTTAGGTAACATGATTGAAAACACTGTATATAACTTATGATTTAGGGGAATGGGTTCACACTTCTTCAAATTTATATTACTACCTTGCTCACCACCACCCCCTTGCGCCCCCTGCCGCGCCCATAGGCCGCCACCATAGTCCATGGGCCCTCTCCTCCCTTTGTTTCTCCTTCTTCCAGTAACCTCAATGATGATGGATTATTTTATTGAGGAATGTACAATTGCAGTAAAAATCTACACTATTTGCTTTTTTCAATATTAACATAAAACTCAGCATATTCTTTACTTACCTAATATAAAAATCCATAGCAGTTTCTATTTTTTACTGTGGAACATTTATACTCAAATTTAAATATTCAAGGATCAATTTTTTCTTATTTATCTTCTTACTTGTAATGTCTTAAAATACCATTGATAAGTTGATAAGTACTCATGTTATCATCAAACTCGGTATTAGATATCATCCATACCGCAGAGCGATAGAAAAATGATGTAGGTAAAACCATTTTCATAGCAAAAACAACTTGGTCCAAGGTTCAAAACTCTGCAAATTCACTTTTAAAGAAAATGCTGAGGAAAAGAGTTTATTTTAACCTAAGTTCTGACTGGCTGTTTGCACACACACACACTCACACACTCACACACACACACACAACACACACACTGTGTATGTATAGAATTTCTTTGTTTTAGAACTACAGATAAAAGTTATGAAAATTTAAATTTACCATTGGAAATACAAGATTTCAAAACTTGTAGAAAATATTCTTTTACATTATAAACAGTACAATTCAATTATTGTTTCATTAGGGTCCTTGAACTAAATTTTCTTTGTAAATATTCACTATGACAGGGAAACCCAATGACCAGTAGATGGCAGCAGTGCAATGTATTATTTACCTTCAGTTGCCTTTTAGGGCAAATTCAGCAACTTCATTCAGGGGGAAAAAAAAATCAAGGTTCTTTCAGAGTACTTTCTATGTAGTTTAATTCTCTTCTTTCTTTGTCCTAATTCCTTTATTCAAAAGTTTGTTTTATCTTCTCGACACTGTACTTTAACTGTTACGAACTAATTTAGATTAATTTGGGAAGGAAAGTACACGTGCTGGTAAGCTGTGTTTGGAAATTACAATTAGACAATGTCTGTTTGAAACACCTACATATTTAAGGTTGGCTCTGAAATATGAGCTGACTCATTTGATTGTGACTTAAATGCATATCTAAACATTTACACATATGGTATAAAATTTATCCTCTATTAATTCACATGTAGGCCAAACATGGTCATTGTCTGATCCATCTTATGTACATTTAAATTAGTCTCAATTCTATTAGTCTGTTTACTTTATATATCCAATAGGACATGATTAATAACAACTAACACAATATACATCCAAAGTGAAATCTATTTTGAAATAAACTTCAAAAGGCCAATGACTAAATGGACATATGACATACTTCCAATGACTTGGAGACCATCTTTATATTTCTCTTAACATACTTCATGTCAAACAAATCGAAATTAATTTACAGTATATATTTCCTAATATTAGGCTTTATAAACTATATGTTGTCTTTGATTTTAATTTAAGTGGTTTGTAATTGAGATGTCTTTTCTGGGAGTCTAGGCTAACTATAACAATGAGAATCTTGCTTTTCACATATGTTAGATACCATTTTAAGACACTAAGTACTCTGACATTATTTTAGAGGTAGATGTCATTTTTATTTCCATTTAGTTATATTTATAAGTACATTTAGGGCACTAAATCTGAGAATATAGATAAAATATCTCATTGGGACTTCAGTAACACACATGTATTGACTCAGGCATTCTAAGAAAAAAAATGGTCAAATTCTGGCGCTATTATTTACTCTTTTCCATTTTGGAAAATAAAAAACACAACAGATTCACTGTGACTCCAAACAATACTTTAATATTCTCGGTGGCAGAAAATACCTGGTTGACATGGTCCAGTTTGGGGCACGGCCTTCCTCCATTATATGGTTTTTCACGCAGCCATTTAGACCGAACCTTCACGCCACTCCCGCAGGACTTACTGCAGCGAGACCAGTTGGACCACTCACTGAGCTTGCAGTCCGAGGGGCAAGGGATGATGCAGGCCTCTTCGATGTAACCTAAGTAGAGAAAGACGCGGTGAGAGTATCTCTTTACATGTCGCTCGCCCACGACCGCCACCATCCCAGGTCATTTAGAAGGTCCAAGTTTGACTTGACAGCAATGTGCAAATACAGAGATGTCTCTGATGTTAGGGATACAAATTAAATTCTGCAGGAAAATGCCACATGCACACAGTGACTCTGTTAAAATAACAGCTGAGCAGCTGCCATATGATCTGTTTAGGATTCATGCTCACCATATTTCAACATTTCTGATTTTCTGACAGTTCCTGTTTAATTGAAAATAACCTGTCTGCTGCCATAGCATTCTCTGCTGCCAGAATGATACATAAAAAAATAATAATAATAATAACAGCTTTCCATAAAATCCTATCTGTTAATGTCACACAAATTCCAGTTTCGGAGTCTGTACAACGTTCTTCCTCAAGAGGAAAACCAAACCCTCTCAATCAATATCCAAAAGGAAACATTTAGCTTAGCACATTTTGTTTCCCCTTCTTGAAAATCAAGTCTGAAGAAGAAAAATGAAGGATGTTAAATAATGTCTGATATTTTTATCATGCTGTCAATTTCAAAGCACCTTCACATCTTGAAAATCTTCTAAATGTATTGGGTAGGTGTTGACATTCTACCAGACAAAGAACAAAACAAATGCAGAGAAATAACTGACAAGTGCAAGGTCACACAATAAGAGATGGGTAAAGGTTTTCTGAGGCCCTGTCCAGTACTCGTTCCATCATAGCACCCAGCCAATTAACTTAATAGTCTACAGATAAGATTTGAAAAGTGAGGTCATTTTCCTTGAACAGCCCCTCACTCCCAATATGGGATTTCACAATATCAATTTATTAGTATTGTTCTCAAGCTAATACATGTAGAAAGCAGAAATTCCCTGAATTAAGAGTCAAATATATGGTTGTCCTCTGTAATGCTATGATATGAAGGGTCATTCTGGATATAAGAGAACACTACCTTACCTTTCTGTGTCAACATCAAGATTGAAAATGATTACAAGTTTTTTCCTTTTTTTCAAAGTTTTATTTTTATTTTTATTTATGCATACAAGAACTAGGTGTTGGCCAGAGGTGCAGGGGCGATGGGGGGAGGAGGAGTGAGAGGATTCACCAGAGACAGAGTGGGAACAGATTGGCTGAAATGCACTGCTGAGGGGAGCAGTGAGTGAGACAGGAGAGGTCTGCTGCCACATGGGTTAGCTCCCTGGCAGGGGATCAAACTCAGGCCACAGCAGTGATAGCATGATAGCACAGAGACTTAACTCCTATGCCACCAGGGAGGACCCTATAGTATAACTTTTACATTATAATGATTATATGCTTATAAACAATATACTAGAGAACTCTAAGTATATTTTTAAAGTTATTAAGATATAATTCATACAAAGGACTATTTAAACAAATATATGACAAATTTGGTATGAAGAACAGAATGCAAAGAAAGAATTTTCAAAAGTAGGAATTAGTCCCACATAATTTTCTGGAAGACCAATAGACCAATTTTGGTTTTGTGGTTGTGAAACATTAAAAACATTAAGACAACACCAAAGCTAGGTTTTGAATGTAGTTCTGATACTGAAGAAGGCATCTGGAATGTTGATAATCAGCCAGAAAAAAGTCTAATAAAAAATATTACAGTGTTTACTGAAATTTTAAAAAGCCGAACTATTCTTCAAACAGATTGCAATGACCTATTTAAATTTTCTGTTTTGACTTCAACTGTGGCTTGAGGTGGGAAAACAAACCCACCTCACTATTCTGAATTAAAATACATTTTGAAATACATTCCCTTACATACAGCATAGCCAGTAAATCAATTTACCTAAAATAGTATGAGATCCCTAAAACAGTAAATACTAAGACCAATAACAATTTGTTTTGCATTTGATAAAGATATTGAAAAAAATAGAATTGAGCAGTAAAAATTCTTTAAGTCACTTTCAAATTAATGCCATTCTTTGGCCAAATTTTTAATATTTTAAAGACAAAGAATTTTTTAAATTCCAATTATTTCTCAATATATAGCTTTAGTAAAATGACACTAATATTTTAGAGGCAATAAGTTATTAAAATATTTTTACAAGAATTTCATTTTTGGGCCTCCCTGGTGGTACAGGGGTTAAAGTCTCAGCATTATCAAGCTATCAGCCACTGTGGCCTGAATTTGATCCCTGGCCCGGGAGCTAACCCAAATGGCACAGCAGACCTCTCCTGCCTCTCTTGCTGCTCCCCTCAGCAGCGCAATTCAGTAGATCTGCCTGTTCTGCTCCCCACTCTCTCTCTGGTGAATCCTCTCATTCCCCGTCCCCACACCTCTGGCCTACACCCCATTCTTATAGGCATAAATAAAAATAAAGCTTAAAAAATTGCATTTTTTTCCACCTGATAAATTT
Source organism: Scalopus aquaticus (assembly GCA_004024925.1). Lineage (NCBI taxonomy): Eukaryota > Metazoa > Chordata > Mammalia > Eulipotyphla > Talpidae > Scalopus > Scalopus aquaticus. The sequence goes on along the minus strand of PVIJ01000998.1, from coordinate 189,401 downwards.
ATGAATGGCTGCAAAGTCAACCTCTAATTTTAGTTGAAAAATATAATTATGTGATTTTTAATAACATCACTGTACAGAGTAACAGATAAGTGGAAACTCTGTTTTTGCAATTCATCTGTTGAAGTATGATGGAACTACTGAGATTTAACATGTATGACTTAAGTCTAGTTGACATATTATCAGCTAAGCAGATACAAGATGTTGATATCTGATTTTCCAATAGCATATTTCAGAAAACACTTCTCAAATAAAACTCAATCTATTAATTTGTTAATGATTCAAATTAGATGCTGCAATAAAGAGAAAATGCTTAGCACTCCATTTTTATTTTCCATTGTGTATCAACATTCAATAATTGCCTGTCATGTTTATCTAGTACAACTAAATTCCTTAAATGTTACTAGTGAACTGCTAGAGAGGCATTCCCTACATTCTCCACTGAGATCATTTTTTGAGGGCAATTAACACCAAACAATCATGGGGGAAGGAAAGACAAACATTTCTAATGTTTGAAGTCTAAATAAACTGCTGGAATCTTGCAGCAATTTATGGTTTCTGAGGAAGCAATTTATGGTTTCTGTTGGAATAAAATGAACGATTTCACAATTTGGATGTTAAAACTTTCAGTAGCTCAACACTGAATCTGACACATGGAAAAACTCCTGATTTCTGATTATATTTTTTGTATCCTGTATCTGCTCCAACACTGCTTTCAGGTGAAATGAATACAAAACACTGGGAGCCTTAAAGTGGCAACCCAAGGGCAAATAGCCTTCGAAATATATCTAATTGCCTCATTCATTTGAATTATGAATGTGTAGATAAGGTAGGTTTCAACAATCTTCACAATTATTATATATTGTACTGTCAAAAGGTGCACTTTTGATAGATTAAAGAATTCATTTTGAAAGCACATGAAAAATATTGGTTGGTTCTAATTTACAGCTATATGAATAAGCAACTGTAATATTCTATCTGAAACATTTGGATTAATCTCAAAAGTGACCTCAAAACTCGCTCCTACTTAAATGTGTATTCTTTACACATGACTGCAGTCAGGAATGAGAACACTTAGCTAGACCTTTATCTACTGTGATTCTCAGGGGGTTGAAATGATTGAAAATCATTTAAAAATTTTCCAAATGTAGTAATTATATATTAAGAACTGAAAACTTGATAACCAGAGGAAACCAAACTACTATACACACACACACACACACATATTTATATATATGTATATATAGAAACACACACATATATAAATATATATAAAACACACACACATATACATACACACAAACTCATATATAAATTTAATCAAACCCACATATAGTCAACGTATAGAAAGTTATGAATAATCGGGCAATTAAAATTTTCAGTGGAGTCTAGGATTTTCTACGTATATTATCATGTTATCTGCAAATAACAACAGTTTTACATTTACCTTCTCAATTTGGATTTCTTTTATCTTTCTCGTTCTTAATTACCCTCACCAGGACTTTTAGTACTATGTGAATATTTGTGTTGAAACTGGACATCCTTGACTTATGCATGATATTTCAGTTTTTCACCATGGAGTATGATGGTATAGATTTGACATACATGGTCAGAAATACAGATGACTATCAGGCACAAGAAAAAAATGGTCTTCATGTAAATGAAAACCACAGTGAGGTATCACCTCATACCTGTGAGAATGGGCCATATCAAAATGACAAGAAATAAGTGTTGGCGAGAATATGGAGAAAAGGAAACACTCATACAATATTGGTAGGAGTGTAGACTGGTTCAGCTCCCATGGAAAACAGTGTAATGGTTTCTCAAAATATAAATAATAGATCTACCATATGACCCAAATTTTCCACTCGTAGGAATCTACCCAAAGATTACAAAAACACTAATTCCAAATACAATCATGCCTATGTTCCCCGCAGCAGTATTTACAATAACTAAAGTATGGAAGTAACCTAAGTCTCCACACATAGGGGTGTGTGTGTGTGTGTGTTCTTTATGTATTTATTTAAAAAAATCCTTATGCCCAAGTCTTGTTCACTATGTGAACATTTTGTTGATGCTTTGAAGTAGAAAATATGGCTTCATTTCAGACTGAGTCTAAAATAATGCAACAAAAAGCATCAAAACTATTTTGGCTTTGCAGGGCATTTTTAATATAATAGGTATCTCTATGCAGATTTAGCATAGGAAGGGTCCTGGGACAGAGACAGAAGGACAGAGAGAACTTTGATGTTCTCATGGGCTAATTCGGTTAACCTAAGGAATTCTTGGCTCATTGTTTTTCTTACTAGTTTTTTACTTTCCCCCCAACCTGTTTATTCCTGAGCTTTCTCTTTACAACTTGTTGAGTCACCTGGCTGTTGCAAAAAGAAGAGAGAGACAGACCCTGAAACCAGACAGCTTCAACTGGAGTTCAAGCATGTGATGCGTACAACCCCCCATGAGATGTTCTCAAGCCCTGCACGGAGCACCAAATGGACTATCACCAAGTCTACATTCCTTTCTTTCTCAAGCAACAAATCTAATTCCTTTGTTTTCAAACCCCAATCCCAAAACTAAACAGTCCCAAACCCAGGGAGTCTTTCATGCACAGAGAGGTCTCCCTGGAGCTATTTCCGTGCTCTTTCAGCAGTCGAGAAACACAGACTCTTTGCCTACACTCACTGGGATCTGTGAAGCTCTCTTTTCACTCTTGACCAGAGTCTCACGAACCCGTCACGGGCTTGGAAGCAGGGCCCATTAGTCCATCCCTCTGATTCCCAGGAGATGGAGCAGTGGACAGTGACTGGCTCTCTCTGAGCTCACCCACTTGTAATGCTGGAGGGTGAGATGGGACCTGATGAATCTCTGGATCCCTTCCCTTGTCTGGTGACAGATTCACAGACATCATTTAGTATCATTAAGGACTGTAAAGACTTATAATGCAAAGTAAGTCGTGTGACAAACCAATGGCATATCAATAAAATTACCCCAGATATCACTGAGATTACCTCTCTAATCATTGCATTCAAATCATGTTATCCCTTCTCTCTGACATTAGATGGAATAAGGGATGAGTGACTAATAGAAAGACGATGAAAACAGAATGGTAGAAATGATTAATAAAGATAAATTTTCTTTAAAAAAAAATCAAGGCAAGTCAAGAGCTGTTCTTGGTAGTTAAAATTGTTTTAAACAGTGGAACCCTTTCTTTCCAAAACGCTGAAAAGAAAGCCCAAGAAGTATATGAGATATCCTGGAGGCATGTTTGACGGCCTGGTCTGAGGAGCCAGGAGGAGTCCAGTTTGAAGACCATGTTATTAAGTGATAGATGAGTTGCAGTATCGGGGTCACGGAGCACACTAAAGGAAAGTGGTGCATGTTTTTCCACCACATATGATGTGACTGGTAGGTAATTGCAGGAAATTTTCCAACAAGTTTCCCTCATAATCTCCACAGTACTCCTTCAGAGAGCCTATTAGAGAATAATGCTGGTATCCACAGCTTGTTTATATTTGACCCTACATATTGACTTTCCCTTTATATCCAAGTATTTTTAGCCCCCCTTTCCTTCTTTCCCTGCTTCTTTTGATTTAGTTATTACCTCAGAGAAAGTCTGTCCCTCACCCCGATTCCTTCACACTTGAAAGGAAAAGAATCTCAACTGTGAATGATAACTGCAAAAGCAGTTATTTAAATTCTGAAATAAACTAGACATTAAGTGCACCCAACAGAATGACATTTTTGGAGAAATCAGCACTCCATTTCAACTTGTACACAAGACACTATTTATTGCCCTTATTAGGTGAACTAAACTGACCTATTCACTAGTGATTACATTTGAAGGATAAAATGAAATAATTAAAAGTGCATACTGTGTGGGCCTCCCCGGTGGCGCAGCGGTTAAGCGCTGCACTGTGGAGCTGTAGGCAGCGGTGATGCGAGTTTGACTTCCTGCTGGGAAGATTCCCACATGGCGCTGCAGACCTCTCCTGCCTCGCCTGCTGCTCCCCTCAGCAGTGTATTTCCGTCGATCCGCCTGTTCTGCTCCCCACTCTGTCTCTAGTGAACCCTCTCGCCACCCCACAACTCTGGTCTGTACCCCAGCTTGTATGCATAAATAAATAAATCTTTAAAAAAAAAAGTGCATACTGTGACTTAAAAAACAAGCATTGCAGTTATCTAATGTCTATCAGGGTCCAAATGGCAGAACCAAATCCTGATTATTTTGAGTCACTGGATCATTACTGCTGACTGCACAAACAGAAACATACATTTTAATATAAAAATTTTATTCTGTTTACTAAAACTCACACATAAACACAGAGCTATCTCTAATTTCTCTATCTGAACCAAAAAAGACTTTCCTCTGAGCAATCATTAAATTGTCAATGTTCTTTCCACAGAAGATACAATAGATTAGTCTATTTTCAAAATCCTATCTAAGCAGACATTTAACTTATAAAGATGCATCCTTTAAATTTCAAGTATCTTAACGTTCTTTTCCCCACAACTGGTAATGAAAGGAATTAATACATGGGAAGTGTTGCTTGTTTGGCCTCAGGGAGCATCATATTATGGTTCTTAGGAGGTGACCTCCACAGGCCTCTCCCACCAACATTCAAACTCATGACCCCTACGGACCCCTGTGTCTGCATTACCTGGTGCAACAGTCCTTAAACTTTAAATGTGCAATAGAAGGCCCTAGGGATTCTGAGAAAATGCAGATATTGATTTCATAGATTTGCAATGTGGATTGAATTTCTGCATTTTCAACAGTTTTCCTGTGATGTCTATGCTACAAGTTTTCTCAATTATTATACTACTGTAAACCAAGAGGTTAAACTATGCCAAAATAGTGTTACAGAAATGGGACAATTCCCAACTGTACACCTTAAATGGAAACAAAAAGATTTGTCAATGTTGATATTGCTCACGTAATTCAGTGGAATGGGTATGAGACTATTGCTTCTCCCACCTAAGAGATGTACAAATATTTGATGAATATCATACAGAAAGTTTGTAACAAGTGTAGCTCTAAGTTGTTTTTAAGTCTGATGTCTCAGAACTGTGACACAAGAGGAAGGACAATAGAAAATATCTTAACCTGATTATTGATCAACTATAACCCCAGTGGGGTTTCTCTCCATTTCTCTAATCATTCATTCATTCATTATATAAATATTTATGAAGCTACTGTTCTGGTTGCTTGAGATCCATCAGTGAATAAATTAATTCAAGATACTGTCATCAAGCTACATTCTTATGAGACAAAACATAAATAAAAACAACAAATATGTCACTTATATGGCCTGTTATAGGATGATATATTGAGAAATACAAAAACTAGAGCAGTGTAAGGGGTTGGGGGGAGCTTGGTAGGATTGAGAACATGATAACATTCGAGCATATATTTAAGTGGGAAATTTTGTATACATGCATCTTGCATAAGTTAGGTTACCTTTAATTAGTCTTTAAAATATCAATGCTTAATGATGTAAAAAAAATTCCAGAAATTCTTTTTGTTCTGTGATATTTTTAAAGTGATTAACATTTTTTAAAGACCTACAAAGCACACATACAACTCAACAAAAATAAAACAACCCAATCAAAAAATGGGCAAAATAACCAAGCAGACACTTCTGCAAAGACCTGCACATTGCCAATAGGCATATGAAAAAAATGTTCATCATCGCTTATCATCAGGAAATGCAAATCAAAACACAACGAAATACTGCTTCCCACCTGTGAGAATGGCCTATAGCTAAACAAACAGAAACAATTGTAGGTGAAAGTGTGGAGAAAAAGGAACCATCTTACACGCTTGGTGGGAATGTAGACTGGTCCAGCCTTTACGGAAAGAAATGTGACGATTCCTCAAAAGACTGAAAATGAATCTATGAGATCACCCAGTAACTACATTCCAAGGAATCTACCCAAAGAACACAAAAACACTAGTTCAAAGGAAACTCGTACTATGATGTTTATAGCAGCACCACTATTTAACACAGCAAAATACAGAAACAACCTAAATGCCCTAGCATAGATGAGTGGATCAAGAAAATGTAGAATGCATCTATCCGTCTGCTCGTCTATCTAGATCTCTCTCTCTACACACATACACACATACACACACACACACACACACATACATACATACACACACACACACACACACCCCTATACCCCTCTACCCCTCTCTCTCTCTTTCTGTCTCTCCATCCATCCATCTATACATATGCACATACACACACAATGGAATATAGCTCAGCGATCAAAAAAGTTGGATTCATGCCATTTGCAACAACATGGAACTGGAAGGGATTCTCTTAAGTGCAGTAAGCTAGAAGGAGAAAGATAAATAGATAAATACCGGATGGCTTAAATTATAGTTGGAATCCAGAAAAAACAAACAATGGATCAGAGAAAGGCAAACCTTAAAACCAACTCTTGAAAGCGGACCATCGATCTGAGGCATCCAGGAGGGTTCAGGAAGGGAGAGTGGAAGGGGAGAAAAATGGAGGGGAGGGGGGGAGCACACAGTGGACTATGGTGGAGGACTATGGGTGCTTTGATGGATGGAAAAATTATGGTGACCACAACTGAGGGGAGGAATCCTATATTGTGAAAAAACAAACTAGGATGTCAAATAATGATGCCATTAATAAAAATTTAAAAAAAAAGAGTATGTATGATTTGATTTTTAGTGGTTTAAAATCTGGGCTATAGTGATACCATCCAAGATTTCATATTGAAAGTAAATAACCATCATTTATATTATGTTTTTGGACAGATGAATGACAAAAAATGTATTCGTTTATCAATACTTATAGAGGAACTATATTTAATACTGTGGAGCAGGATGAATACATATTTATATTTCTAACAAGGTATATTTTACAATCTGAATTTTAGAGTATGAATACATCACCTTTCAGTATAGAATCTGCTACTATGAGGAATTTCAGACACAACAGAAAAGTGCCTCAAGTTTAAGACATTAAAAAAGTGGTGATCACATGGAAAATGGCCTAAACCAATATAATTAGTCTGGTGAATGTAATTCATCTGGTAAATAATTAAACTGCTTTTATCAGTGTAACAACTGATAATATGATCCACAGATGTACAAAAATGATGAGATAGAAATTTCCTAAGGCCAGTATTGAAGAGGGGATTAATGTCCCTACATTGTATGACATGGGGATCAATTTTATGTTTAAACTGAAAGCAGCAAAAAGATTTTTTTCTTGCATACGCCTTTAAATCATTTCCACCATTTACCTGGCAATGTGATTTGGCTGAAAAGAAGCAAAGGTAATAGGGACTGCAATGTAGGGAGTGCCCAGGCTAGAGTGGTCAAGTTACAGCATTCTATTAATGCCACCAGCACAGACAACATACTTGAGGAAAACAGTAGCTGTCAAATAAGTCAGGCAATAAAGATTCAATTTCTTCGAACTTCACTTTAGGTAAATATGTTAGAAAATACTAAAATATCTCACTGGACATACATCGTAGATCAGATTTAAAAGATAGGAATGATGTTGGACAAACACAAAGAACTAAACTGGAACAATTCACTTAGTTAAGGATCTCAGATTCATATACAACCCCTGAGAAGTTCGCACCCATCTTTCTTCTGTGTGTATTTTTCCTCCAGAGTATATACAATACTGGGTTCTTTAAGGTTTGTGTTGACAATGTGAAGGTAAGAAGTCCACTGCCTTTGGCCAATATAAATTATTTTTATACATTTACTTTTTTTAATGGAGCAAATGTTTTTGTGAGAGGCAGGGTATTTTAAAAGATTATTTAAAAAAAAACATTGACTTTTAAGTGGCTTATAGAAGCCCTCATGCATCTAATTAGCAGTTCAGGGTAAAAGTGATAATATATGAGAGTCATCTGAATGAAAGCTCATAGGTGATGTTATAAACAAATGATCATCTTGGTGATTCACTGTGCATAACAATTTTAAAATGTGAGCAAACACTTACATGCTACATTCCAGGAGAAACATATTTTTAAAGTGATCTTCAATTTTATTACATTAATGACTAATTCTGGTCTATAGTATCATCATATTTCAGTATGGTATGGCTACTTACATTTTTCTGGTATTTAACTTATTGTACCAAAGTTACTTATGTCGAGAATAAAATACTCAAGTTTCTTTTTGAATGTTTCTCAATGGATACCTCGTATAAACACTAAACTCATTCTAATGTTGTTATGCATGAATTAATTTTAATCTTAGCACTGAATATATATTAACCTATAAAATATTTATATATTGGGCTTATTCAATATTATGGAGTCTTTGTGGCCCATATCATGAGATTTAGATAAAAATGGAATTATGGGATAAGGTAAAAAAAAAAAAGTACAATGTTTTTGAAAACATCTTTATAGGGGAAAGTTTAAGAGATCCTAATAAATGTGTTGTCATTATCTTTATGCTTTATAAATGTGAGTGGTTCTATTAGTGCAATAAAATACAGTAAAACTGGAGGAGCATCATTCCAAGAGCAGGAGTTATTTTAGCAAGTTTGGATGGGTAACTACCAAGCACCTCCTCCTTCCTAGCAGTTTAAATTCACCTTTCTGGGCCTCCCTGGTGACGCAGCTAGCGCTGCACTGTGGAGCTGTCGGCAGCACACGATGCAGGTTCGCCACCCAGCCGGGGAGAATCCCACATGGTGCGGCAGACCTCTCCTGCCTCACCCGCTGCTCCCCTCAGCAGTGTATTTCTGATCTGCCTGTTCTGCTCCCCAGTCTGTCTCTGGTGAACCCTCTCGCTGTCCCCCGCCTCTGGCCTGTACCCCAGCTTCTATGTATAAATAAATAAATCTTTAAAAAAAATAAAAAAAAATAAATTCACCTTTCTTTGGTCACTTCCTTGTAGAAGGTAGGAGGAACACTGTTCAGAATTTGCAAATATGTGGCCTTGATGATTCAGGCTTACCTGCTGTAAATTGACCTCATTTTATTATAAAAGGACAGATGTATTAAAAGAATAATTGACAAATATTATTTAGGGCTGGCTCAGAACTAGAGTTCACTATGTACTCTGGTCAAAGATGGCCATTGTTCACAAATTTTTGGCATCTCAATTATTATCATTGCATTTTATCATTCATTTTGGTTTTGGGGTTTAGAAAACAAAAGTGGGCACAGCTTGCTAAAAGTATGTACAGTTTTCTGCTTTCACTTATTATCATTCTCAGCTCAATGAGGAATAAACTGGAGGTATTTTGAGTTTTCACCAATTACAGTTTTCAACCTTTCTTCCTTGCCACTTACTGACATGTTGGGCACATAACACATCAGTTTAGTTATGAAAAATGTCTAGTGTGAAATTTTATTCTCAAATCAATTCAAATTCTCTCTCATTTTCCCTCCCATTTGGTACTTGTTGGGTCTAGTCAATAGACTCTTTTTTAAAAGATTTATTTATTTATGCATACAAGCTGGGCACAGACCAGAGATGTGGGGTGGTGAGAGGGTTCACCAGAGACAGAGTGGGGAGCAGAACAGGCAGATCAACTGAAATACACTGCTGAGGAGAGCACAGGAGAGGCAGGAGTAGTCTGCTGTGCCATGTGGGAATCTTCCCGGCTGGGCACTGAACTTGTGCTGCAGCTGCGGACAGCTCCACAGCGCTGCACTTAATCCGCTGCAACACCAGGGAGGCCCTATTCAATAGACTCTTGAGAAGTTCCAAGGGAGGTTTCTGGCACCATTTTTGCCTGCCTTTAAGACTTGCTTGTCATTAACTTTGGATTTAGTCACAACTTATGGACAAAGACGTGTCCAAGAATGTTCTAGAACATATAAATGATATATGTACAGTGTGGTGCCCTGGTATTGAGTGTATGATATTTCCATAAACCTTCATTTTCCTCCATTAAATACAATTGTGTTTTACCTTTATCCCAAAGATAGCAAATATAAATAACACTTAAGAAAAACGGGATTACCGTGGCTGTTACATCTGGACGTTTCCACAAGTCTGCCATTTTGATCGTAGCATGCCATTGCCTGGTAACGATATCCTTGACCACATTCTTTGATGTCTCCTTGAGCTTTCATCCCCAGTAACACATCCACTTTCCCCTCTGGTAAAATGCAGTCTGACCAGTTTCCCACAGGCTGTAAGTTATATTTGTCACAAGGACAATACTGAGTCTCAATCAGGGGGTACAAATGAGAATTCTTACATTTTTCCTTCTTTTTACTTTTTCCTGTGGAGAAGAAAGCACCAGACAATTTAAGTTGAAAAATATCATCATTGATTTCAAGCATTCCTAAGTTTTCTACTTTCCTAAAATTCCTTTCTTTAGTTTTAACCATATTCAACAGTAGCCTATAAATGAACACTATTTTCTTGTCCACATTGCTTTACACAGAGGATATTAGTAGTATTGGGTGCTTTGCAGAGCAAAATTTTTCTTATTTTTTTAATTTAAAAATTGCCCATTTTTGCATAAGGCACTTACTGTTGTGCTGAATTTTACACACTTCAAAATGATCAAAATCCTCTTAAATGATCATGTACTTTCATTGACAGGGGAGTTTCAGATAATTGCATAAATCACTCCTTTGTATCATATACAAAAGTATGAAATGGAGAGAGTTAATGCATTATAGTGCACAGCTCTTTTGTTAATGCCAAACAGATGATATAGTTATATAGGATGACAATTCAGAAGATGAAATTTCTGGTTTTATATTACTGATTATGAATTTTCATTTTTCTGCTTTTTTGAAGAGTATTTTGACATTGTTGGTGATTATTATAGGGATATCAATTATATTAAAAATATATCAGAATAAAACAGTAGAAATCAATTAAATATAAATATAAATTTCCCTTTAAATAAAAGATGATTATAATAGTAACACATATGCTTGAAAAATAATATATCTAATTTAATTAGATTATGTATTTATATTACTTTTATTACATGCATCATATATATTCTGCATTATTTATTTGCAAACAATTAAATCTTACTACATCTATTTCTAACTTTCATAAGCTACCTTATATAGCTTTTATTATGACAGGTGGATCGTTTTACAACTTCTAAATTCTGAATAGTCTATTGACATCACTACTTTAGGTTTCTTTTTAGGTTTCAAATACATCAGGGTTGTTTAGTATGATAACTTCTGCTCTTGTTCATTAACATTGTGTTTTGTCATCGTGTCTGGCTGTGAAAAAGCAGTTTTCAGATACAGGCTTAATGTATACTCTTTCTAGGATGAGAATAATATGAGACTCTGACAGTCAAAATGACAGTAAGAAAGCGAAGTGGAAACTTTCCTCTTATTTCCCCCAAAAACTTTTCTCCAAGCACTTCCCAGTCTGTAAGCAATCTACCAAAAAGCACGTTTAATCTGAAAAGTTATCATGTAGCATATAAAGAGACAGAGTTCAATTCCCACAGGTACTTTTCTTTCTACTAAAAGTATGTAATGCATCTGTCACTGCTAGCTTACATTAAAAGACACTAATATATTAGGTATAAGTACAGCAATATAAAGGCATATCTGTACATTTTGCAAATACACTGTCAGAATTCTCTTGGCCTGACTTTTATTGTGTTTTTCTACCCTGACAAATGTTAGCCTTGGCCTCCCATTATTCTTACCAACAATAGTGCGCTTTCTGGTCCTGATGGCACCACAGTCTCCATTACACGAAGAAAACTTAGACCAGCTGGTAAATTGACAGTCATCTTGGCAGGGAATCTGGCATGTCTGGGTGAGGGCTGGCACAGGGCCTGCATACTGGAGGCATTCATGGATGCCAGCCTGTCCTCCATCTTGCTTTCGACAAGTAATAGCTAAAGGAAAAGTGTAAAGCTGTTATAACAAACTCAAATGTTGTGATTACTCTCTAATTCAGGAATTAGCATAACAGCATAAAGAGGATTCCTCTTTCACTTATTAATTTGCATTAGAAATCTGGTAGGAGTGTTTCTAATAATCACAGTAGTCATTAAATGAATCCTGTAGACTTTTTTAATAACAGATAACCCTCCTTTTTTTTTGCAACAAAAAAGAGACCCCCCCAACCCAAACACACAGACTCTTAGTATTTAGCAGTTACTAGATGCTATTAAGAATTTTAATTCACATTAGAGTATATTTAGAAGTGAATTATTTATGAAACTAATAAATAATATATGAATTCTGATAATAGTTTATGTTGAATACAGACTATTTATGGATATACTGGGACACCACATCCCTCTAATGCTTGTTTTTCTATCATTGGCCACTCTAGGATTTCTATACAGAATGGATTTAGTGGCAGCAAATTGGGTGGAAGGCTTGGGTGGAAAGGGGATACTTACAGAACATGGATTTGCACAGAAAGCTTGTATTTGTTTCTATACACAGGGAGCTTGTTGGGATGACTTTGGAGTGGCTCATGGTGAGGGCAGTGTCAAAGTCACCTATCCCCGCTGTCTACAACTCCCTCTTATGTACAAATGTCAATCATAAATTTAAAAATAATAAAGAACCCAAAACTTTTAGCAATCTTAACCTACCATATCAGCATTTCTACAATTATATGTGGACTTTAAAATGATCAAATAATTTTGATTCACATACATTATTTCCCTTAAGGTACTATTCTCTTGAATTTAAAGAACTATCATATTGAACCTAGATGTAAAATTGCTTTAAATTATTAAAGAAAAAGAGCAAATGATGTTTAAAGTTTGTTCTTACCATCCATTAGTTTTAAAAATCATTCATTCATTTTTTGAGTATACAGATCAAAAGAGAAAACATTTAGACCATGGTTCTAAAGTCCTCATGGAGCTAGCTTACCTGGCTTGGCTCAGACGGATTTACAAGGCCTTTTCTCTGATGCAAGCTGAAACTGCTCTTTATCTCTCTCCTGCTCAGCATTCCAGTATCATTAAACTAAGGTGGAGAAGCCTGACATGGTGACCTAAATTACAGGCAGGGCACTGGGGGCCCTAGGTTAGATCTGTGTGCTAGAATTTAACACCTAGTAGTACAGGACTGTGTGACTAGGGGACATAAAACAGAATAACTAAAAATTTCAGTAAGGACAGACTCTGTGCAGGTGAACACAACTTGTTGAAACTGCTGTATGAAAAGCTCCATAATTTTGCAAATGGAGGAGAGCACTCGTCTATGTCTTAGCCATAGATAGATCTTGGCTGGTGTGCACAACATCTGTAAGGTCTAATTTGTATGGAAAACAAAACAAAACAAAACAGTGGCCCCTGAATTTTAAAGATTTGAAAACCTGGCAGAGTGGGCAGTGGTGGCCTATGTGAGGGTTGTGTGATGGGAAGAGACAGGTGTACCCAAGGGGTACACCTGGAAGAGGATTTGTTTGGTGCTTTGAGTTCAAGATAGCACCCTAAGGTTAAGTCTGGTTACAGATCATAATCAGCTGGATTGCTTTTAGAAAATGTTCAGGGCCTTGCTAATACCAAACATCATAACTTAACTGGCATAGGAAACCAATTGGGCATTTGTGCATAACTACAGAAAAACAACAAAAACAAAACTACAAAACCAACCAAACAAAAATAAACCCAGAATTGTGTTATTTGAAATAAGACTACTTTTATCTACTTAGCTAATTTTACTCCATGAAACAGAGACTGCAATATAAACATTTTGAGAAACAATACAAAATTTGCCTTAAGTTCTCCATTAAGATTTTCTCTTATAAGCTTTAGTTCAGAATTGCCCCAAAAATCATTACATTAAGTGACATTAAAAAAAACCCAAACAATAAAAGAAAACCACTAACAACACAATTCTAGAAATAAATGAACTATATAAATCTAAATCCCTTTTCCTTATATATCTACAGTACGTAAAATCTTTAAGTATTTCAACGAGTTGAAAGATAAAAAAAAAGTGTAAATATTATCTCTTCTCAGAAACTCAGCACTCCACTCTACTTATCTGATATTTTAGACAGCATATTTTGCGTGAGTTATTTATTTAATGTTATCTAAACAAGAAGAAATAGCACCATTAGTACAATGTACTAAAACTTTATCATATATCTCAATTTGATTACATTCTGACTTAGAGGAAGCACAATTCAAACATAGGAATGCAATCTGAAATGAACTTCCTGCTACTAGTTTGGAAATGAAACCATCTGCTTTCTCAATCAGAGTAATTATTTTAAGGTAAAACTCCATATTTAACTCTATGTTGTTTATATCATTTTACTTTATAAAATTGCATGAGACATAGCAATTTTTATTTGAGTGTCATGGACAGGCAGGTTGAAAGGTCCTGAAAGTCACATACATGTGAGTGACTTATGGATTACATGTGAATTAAGGTAGGCAAGCTCAGCCCAACAATACTGACAAAATGTTAGAACGATAAGTCAACTTCTTCAACAAATATCAATAAATGCTCTGAAACAGTGAGCTAAAATTGTTAGATTAAAAGTGACCTATTCCAAAATGTTTTCATGTAAGTTGAATTTTAAGTTGTATTTTAGGGAGGAAAATAATAAGGATTCCTAGAACGAAAGGGAATAGGTAACATTGGGTTGGGCTAAAAGGACAGAGATATCTGTGTTATGCATATATGAGTATGTAGATGGAAGGCTACTGGCTACTGATGTAGCTTTGAAGAAAATCTAATAGAATTCAGAATGTGACTATAGCTACTCGTTTTCATTTTCATGAAGAAGAATGAAACTCTCTTATTATTCAGGATGCACAAAGAAAGAACTCTTTTGGTCTATAGATTACCCTTCAGCATGTAAAGCCATGTTGTCATTTCATTTGAATAATCAGAGTGAAATAAATTACTAGATCTAAAATGTGCATGCGGAAGTTCATTACAGGAAACAGAATAAGATCAATGTCCTAGTGTAGTGAGAGCTGTTGGATTATGTGTAACAAACAGTTCAAGGGGCCTTGAGACCTTATTTATTAAATTGAGAGATATTAACATGGTTTATTCCACAGCATGAGTGTCTGGGTAGCATTAGAGACAGAACATGTTCAGCTGATTGAGTGATTAGATGAGTGATTTTTCCTATAGTCTTATTAAAAAAAAAAAGACAACAGTGAGAATGAATTATGTAGAAATGAAAAAGAAAAAGCTTAATGTGAATGGAAGCTAGTTACCAAGAGACCTAATTGTGCTAAGAAATACGAGCAAACCTATAAATAATGCAAAAGGGCTTCAGTTGTTTACTAGGTAGATATAATGATCCTGGTCTGTCTTTGTGTAGAAGAGGTTTTCCCTGACAAGTTCGCCAAATCACACTTCTTAATTATAACTGGCGAATGTAACTGGAAGAATGGAAGGAAATACTTTCATTTTTTTATTGATCCTAAATAGTCACCAATAATCCCTTGTCTTCTTGATGCTCACGATAAATGTGAAAGTCCTTGCATGAGGACTTACTAGGAAATAATCAGCTCCCAGTGGAGTAGCTCAGACTGAGGTCAGCTAATCCCCCACAGGAATCTTTGAAGGGTTAACTAACAACATTACAACAAATGGAGCATCGAGGAACCATCATAGATGCATCACAGTGCCAAGTTTCTTTTATGAGCTATTAAAAAAAGCAAATTCTAATAAGCATTTTATTATAGGTTCTGGGAGTGATATAAAACAAAAACAAAAATCCCCAAATCAACTAGGATGATAATATTCATAGGAAATTAGAGGAAATCATTTAAAAACAGAAATAATTCTAGAAGTTTAAAATGACAGTTTATGTAAGTGAAGAGAACAAAACATTGGGTATCTAGAGGTATCTTAGAGGTTTGAAATATCAAGTCTGCAAAATTTCTTTAAAGCAATCTCCTTTGTTCTTTTCTACTTAGTTCTTTTCCCCCTTCCATTCTTATTCTTCCAGTTAAACAACAATCTCTGGACATTAACAGTTTAATATGAATTATTGAGTCAACAGGCCCAATCTCAACAATGCTTCTAAACTGTAGTCTTTAAAAGGAACAAAGTGGGCAGAGTTTAAGCAAAAGATTGACACCAAGGGCACCATTATAATTCAAGTCACAAAGATTTAAACATATTTGTGCATAAAGGATAACAGCATAAACTGCAGTTAAATACTTACATCTTACATTCTACATGTTCATCGAGATTTAATTTTGGTAGAGGGAGAATTAACACTTTTTCTTTCTAGACTTTCCTTTTATAAGCTTTTTAGCCAAAAAGTGATTCAGGGTGAGGACTTCCAGAGCCAGGAGGGTCCCTGCCAGTGAGGGATATTGTTGAAATTTCTTTTTTCTTTTTTGTGGTCTATAGCTAGAAAACATCTGAATCATTCTGACTTCCACATAAAAAGGCTGATGTCAGATTTTAGTGACAGGTCATTACAAAGGACATTTCTTATTAGGCAAGGATACGGTGGGTGAGGGATTAAGACAGGAAGGGTTGACCCTGGGAATTACTAACTCCAGCGCTGTCTCCTGCCAAGTATACTTTCTGTAAATCAGCTGGAACTAGAGTTCCATCCATATCAAGAGCAAGTTAGAACTTAACTTTATGAACTCTCGACATCTGATCTATGATACTTTTGCATCATATTCTTGGTATAAATGTGTCACAAAGTAGGAAAAAATGGAATAATACACATATTTTATGCATAGTAACTGGTATTGCCCCTTAGGCCAGTTAGAGCGAAAAACTAAACTGTTCAAAAACTGCCATCATTATATGAGTCATGTATTTTATTTCTATGCAAATATAGTGGTAACTCTAGCTTACAACGATTATGACTAGGTTTCAGTGATGGAGTCATTGACAGAACTATAATTTAGCCTTCTAGATGCCATCTGAAATGTAGAATGTGAACAGAAGGAAACAGTTTTTTAAAAGTTTACATACAGTTCTATTACAAGTTTACATGCAGGGCCTCCCTGGTGGTGCAAGAGGTTAAGTGTCAGCACTATGAAGCTATCACCAACCACTGCAGCACAAGTTTGATCCCCAGCCAAGAAACTAACCCACATGGCACGGCAGAACTCTCCCATCTCACCCGCTGCTTCCCTCCCAATAGATATGCCTGTTGTGCTCTCCACTCTGTCTCTGGTGAATCCTTTCACACACACCCCCACCTCTGGCCTACCCCCCCCAGCTCTTGTATACATAGATAAATAAATCTTAAAAAAAAAAAAAAGTTCACATGCAAGTGACTCTGACAGTATAAAGCAAAAATAAGTTGTCTGTTCACTCAAAAATTAAATGTGGATATAATTTCATGTCATTTGCATTTCTTTTAGTGACAATATTATAGGAAAGATACCTATTTCCAAGACTCTAAAATTTTCCTATGAGATTTAAGAATGATTAAAGTTTTAAATTTGCCAAATCCTGTCAATTCCTTCTTTAAAATCTTTCTTCTCTTTCTGTTTAGTTCTTAATACCGTTAGATAAAATTTCCTGGAATACATTTTCAGTATCCAAAGCCTTTCTAAATTTCTTCATTTCTTGGAATTTTCTGTTGAAAAAGTCTCTCTTCCCCCTTCCTCTCCTCCTCCTTTTTTTTCTCCCTCTCCTACTGGTATTCAAGTTCCTCTGGAGTGTTGCCCATTGACTCCAATTCACTTGCAGAAACCCTAGGCAAATGGGTTGATTTGCTGTTTTCCAAATATGTAGATTTTTAACTCTTGTCCTTTTGGCTTGAGTCATTCTATATTTAAATGTCATTTCCTCTGTCATTATGTCCAATCAGCAGTTTCTTTTTACAATTCTCTAGTGTTATTGTACATATACATGCTACTGAAATGTTACTAATGTGCTTTAAAGTTTGAATTATGTATACTTATAGTACATTTCCCACCATAAAAAAGTGGAAATTATCTGTTATATATTTTTATTTTTGAAGTTTTATGTATTTACTTATATATTTATTTTATGAAAGAATGAATTGTTTTGAATGATATTCAGGAAATTGATTTTTTAAGTTGATTTTTAGGGGTCATTGCTATCCCATTTTCACAACTTTCTGAGAAAATTTATATTAACAAACTTACAGCTCTGTACATTAGGGTAGGAACTGCAATTAAAAATATTGATCCTTCATTATTGCTACGTATTAAGTTGTAATCCCTCAAAATTTGTATGTTGAGATCCGAATCCACAACGTGCCCAATGTTATAGTATTTGGAGATGGAGTGTGGCCCTCCTGGCAGGATTGGTGACTAGAAGAAGAGGTCAGACAGCCCCCTCCTTCCTTCTCTCTGCTATGTGAGGAAACAGTGACAACTCACTTGAAAGCCGTGAGAGCTCTCACTAGGTGCTGAATTGGCCAACACACTGAATTTCCAGCCTTAAAAACTGTGAGGAATAAATTTTGGAAATTTAAGCCCCCTAGTCTATGATATTTTGTTATTGCAGCTTAAGCAAACTGACAGAATAATAGAATGTTTTAAACATTTATTTCATTAAAAAATTCTATTGTTTTGCAGAAACACTGAATGAATTCAAAGAAAATGCCATGTTAGTCGCAGAGTAGCTAATATAATTAGGGCAAAAATTACTGGTGATTTTGGTAATGACTGATAAAAATTTTGCCTCACCATTATTTCACTTTTCCTTTCAAAAGTAACAGAAATTTTTTTTAAAAAAGATTTATTATTGTGTCATAAAGACAGATTTCTATGTAAGGTTCAAATTCTATGTAAGATTTCTATGTGAGGTTCTATGTAAGGTTCAGGGGTTTTCTTTTAAAGCATTTTGCATTCTAGTGTAACAGGCCAGAACATATTTTCATATAGTTTTGAATACACAGAATATAGACTTGGTCAATGCTGCATTTATTTGATTGGAGAAGGCTCTTCCTACATTGTTATACCTACGTAGCAACTGATTTTAACTCCTTTCTGGGTAATGCTAGTTCTCACTAATTCACTTTACAGTGACTATGGTGGAAACTATAAGCGATCTCTTGTTAAAGAGACTTAAAAAAATTAACCAAAATTAAAACTATTCTCAAGCTGAAAATTATCAGTTAAAAAATCACTTTTGATTTTTCCTGTTGCCTCCTGTTTGCCATTAAGTCCTAAAACCATTTTTTTCTATTCCATCTTGAAAATCCAATCATTCTTGCCTATTCCCACTACTGGGGTTCAGGCTGAGCTTCCATTACTTCAGTCTTGAATTGCTTTAACGGTGTCCTAGTTGGCATCCAGACCCATGTGTCTTCTCTTTCTAATTTATTCTGTACATGCCAACAGATAAAACACTGATTTCATAAGGTCTTTGCTCCTACCACTTATTGAACATGGTCTAAAACACTGATCCTGACATTTATAGCCCTCTACACCATCACCCCAGGCTCCACCTCACTTCTTCAGAGCTACAATTACCCACTTCTCTATGAACACATTTAATGTTTTTGCCTTTCTTACCTCAATTGCTTGGTTTATAGAATAGACCTTATTTTGTATTATTTTCTCCTTTCTCTAATATGGTACAAATGAAATCCCCACTCATCATTCAGATCTTTTTAAAACTCTTTAGCATCAAATAATTGCTTTTGCAATGGCTCAGTCTCAGTCTCAGTCTTTAACTCCTACTTGGGTGATGTCGTCAGGGATCTCACTTCCCTAACCAAATGTAAGCTCCCTGCTTGAACATTTTCACTCTTTTCTGACACTCAGGACTCTTTGTACACAGTCTTCTGAAAGTAATCTCAGTTGAATGTCTTCTTGGAATTAGAGTGACATTTAGAGAGGAATGGGATGATTTCTCTATAGTTTTTGTTGAAGGATGCTAGTCCCTGCAACACAGTTATTTCAACCATCAAAAATTCGCATAAGCTGACATTTTTTAGTCTCTGATCATATAAGGACAAAGACGAAAGAGGCAAGAATCTGATGGGTCAATTATGCATTTCTGAAAATAGCCATGACCATCAAAGGCAGAAAACTTTGCCATTAGCAAAAGGTATTTCCACATTCTTAATTCTCTCCATCTCATATTTCTATAGAAGTATAAACTCTAAGAAGAACACATTTTAATCCCCCAAGGCAACAAAGAAAACAATATGGAAATTAAAGGGAATTCTTTGGGAATATTAATACAGAAATCATTTGTTAAAATGCAACTTATTTTTTCAAAGATAGTCTGAAAATAGAAAAGGTTGCCAAGATAAAGTAAGCAGTCTGACAAGTATGCCAAGATTAGAAAGCATTATTTAAATACAAGCAGAGGAAGTGGCACCCATAATAGGAAGCCAAGAATGGAACAATCAGAAAGGCAGGAAAAAGTCGCACTCAGGAAGTCAAATGCCCTTTTTAGCATTGGGAGTGGGTCATGGTATTTCATACTACAAAGCTGTCACCCGGTGTGAGGAATGAACAAAGGTTTTCAGGTTTGGAAATGAAAGATTACTGGTAATCACAAAAAGAACAGTTTTTATGCAAACTGTCAACAAACAAAAGGCTCACGTTAACCTTGTTGCTCTTATGCCTAGTATGACACCCACATTCACTGGGCCCATGATTTCCCTGGAAGGGGGAATGAATGAACGCATAATTAACTTACTATTGGTAAAGCAATATGAGCATCTTTATAGTCATAGCCTCAGAGGGAGGAAATGCCAGAGTCAAAATGCAAGTTTAGGAAATGCATATTTATCAGTAATAGTTTGGAACTAAAGTTGTTTTAATGCTTGTATTGCATTTACTATATCTGAGATTCAGCTCACGGTATTTTATAAAATTATGGCTTTCACCTGTTTTATCTAATTTTATTTCACATTTTGATTCCTTGGGATTATCTGTGCATCGGTTGTAGAAAATGAAACTGAAAAATCCTAAAATAGCTTCCTTTTTTTCCCTTCTAAATAAATTGAGACCCAGAAACGTGATGAGAGGAACAACTCATTATATTAATAAAAGAAGTGGGACTAAAGCTTATCTTATTCTCAAACTCAAGGCTGTTTTCATCATAAATCCTACGATGACCCCAAATGCATGTGAATGTAGCATGAGTCACCATCTCATATTACTCAACTTTTCCATGAATGATTTAAAAAGGGGAGAGTAACTTTCAATTCTAAACACCTAAGTCTCAATAGTTGTAAAGGGAAACAGTTATTTTTTAAATTGATGACAAAGGATACATATTATAATTAAGCACATAAAATTAATGTTAAAAATCACTAGATAGTATTATTTGTAAACTAAATTTCATGTTTCAAATGGAAATTATAAAAGAAGAATTTTACAATAAAGAAACTTTTTCTCAAATTAAAAAAAATCCTTCACTATTAAAATTAAGGCCCACATCAAATCAGCAAATACTGAAATTCTGTTCTGCCTGATCATACTTTTATATCATTATCACACATAAAATCGCAAATGAGGGTACAAAACATGTTTTTACAAATTAAAAAAAAGCATCTGTGTATTGCAATTGCTCTTAAACTAAATTTTAAGTCTACAGTAGGGACTAGATCCTAAAAGTCAATAGGAGTGAAGATAATTATATTTCTAATGGTTCGAAGTGCTATATGTATAGACAACATATTCCAAAGTTTAGAATTTAAATGTTACTCATACCTTCTAGTGAGTAATCATGGAAAGTTTGAAACATTTCCATCTCTCATTTCCGCAAGATTCCTTGTTATCTGGTAGCACAGACAGAATGCAGCTTTCATATGGGAGCTTTTAAGTACATAAATCTGTCACTTAAAAATTACTACATGGGAAAACTGGGAAGAGTCATGATAACATTAGGGGTGCCATTGCTTAGGACTTCTGGGTAACCTAATCAATTATGTTACATTATATGAATGCACATAAGGCATACAGGAGAGGTACAAGAATGTCAGCAGTCTTACTGATTGCTTCAATGACAAGCAAAGTATAGGATGCCACACTCCAAAAACTATCAACAACAAAACCCAACAAGTTGCAGTATATGCCATCAATGTCATAATCCTTTCAAGAGTGTGGACTGATTATCTTCCATGTATGACTGAGGGAAAAATTCAACCAGAGAAATTATGTCAAAGGGCTAAAGTCAAAGAACAAAGTACACAATTGTAAAAGACAAGTTTCTGGGTACTAGTGTTATGTAGAATGGCTGGTAACAGATTCATACCTACTCTGCTCTCTTTGTTAAGTAGGGTGTCAAAGTGACAAAGTCATCAAGTTAGCACATAAGTAACTGATGTGAAAAACAAATCAGCTGTGGAGTAGGGCTTCCCACCTCTTGCCTGTCTTCCGGGCCCACAGCCTTCTTGTGCTCCAGGGCTGTCCTGCTGTACACTCCAAGGCACTAACTGGCATCTGCGCCATTTGTGAGTCTTCCACCTACGAGAAAAAGAGCCCCCATGGAGAAGAAACAAACACACCAGGCAAATCACAGAGACATAACATGGAAACATGACTGACCACTGTAAACATTTATTTAAGAATACTCAGTCCTATCTTCATTTAATTTATATTCCATAGAGTTATTATAAAGAACACCATTAGACATAATAATACTTTCTATGAACAAGAGTTCATCATCTTCAAGTTCTATAGAAATGTCTCTACAGAGAGCACTTAGATATTTTTTAAATGTCTGTCAGGAAATAACACCAGAATATCAGAGTGAAGAATTTCATTTAAAGACAACAGATATTTTATATTGAAGTTATGACACTGTCTTCAATTTGTGAACCTTCTGCAGAGTGTTCTTTGGTTAGTAATGTAGAGGTAATTAACATGCTCACAAAAGCAAAACCCTCAAATAAATGTTTAAACTGATAGCTATCAATGTTCATCATGTAAACTGATTATACTGTTTGTCATCTCAGAATTAAATACAAATTAATTAAGATGGCACATTTGTCATCCATTTCACCTTAAATTATTATTTTGTGATCATGCAATCCATCAACTGATGCCATAATATTTCAATTGTTGTCAGGTTTGCAATTATACATGACATCAAGTTTCAGTTTGGTACTTGAAGAGTTATGAAGAAAAATTTCTCTAGTAATTATCAAGATGATGATAGGTAGTTTAAACAACCTTAATTTTCTCTGAGGTGGCCACAAATGAACAGAATAGATATTTTACTAGCATCATTGAGATAAAGATGTCATTTTGTGAACTAGAAAGGCAGTGTTTATGAAGAACAGGTGCTTTTCAGAACCGGGGGGAAATGCTGAAGCTATTCTCTAAGTGAAAAAGAACAGCTTCCCAAAACATCTGTTTCATAATTATTAACCACTTTTTCTGCATCTTACAGTTTATATCAATACAAGGAAGTTCCCCACACTCCTAGCACTAATAATAAAGCCAATACACAAGTATTTGTCTCCCTGGGGATAATTTCAGTGGCAGGGCCGTTCTCCTAAAGTGGGAAGAGAAGGCTGAGCTTGCGGGCAGCGCTGGCTTCCTCTCATCACTGCAGAGAACAGGGACTTGAAGTGTTGCTCAGGTTTTGCTCACAATGCTCTTCCTTTAACTCTATTATTACCTGTAGCTTTGGCACACTGGGGGGGCCTCGCAGACCTTCTCCTCATAGAGAGGATCCGTGCAGTCCCGGCCCCCATTGGCTGGCAGCTGGATGATGACCCGATGCCGAGACTGTTTCTTGACTCCCACGTCCCCTGGAAGCAAACAGAGATTTAACCTCTGTACTTTGCACTGATACAAGAATCTTCATATTCTACCTACTGTGCAGAAATTATAAAGCTCCTGGCTACCCATGCTTTGACATCTCTGAATGAGAGGCCTCATCAAGTCTAATCATTTTCTAAAATCACCCAAAGAGTGCTTATATTGAAAATCCAATCAATTTCTATTAAAAATTTGAATAGAGAAAGCAGTTCCACAATCATCTCGCCTTCTTAATGTGCAGTTACAAAGTAATTGCACTTTTGTATATTTCTTTCCCCTTGAGAAATATGACAGATCTAATTAATTTGTTTTCCTCTACCTTAAGTTTATTTTCATGCCATTTCACATAGTCCTATTTACCACATGGGACTCATCCACTTCTAATGAATCTTTCTTGAGAGAATATATTCAATGTTTTAATGTGAAATTTAATTTCTTTGTTATTCACTTAATTTGAAAGACATAACTCATAAATTATTCTAGCCACTTATTATTCATGCTAAACAGACTAAGATCTTCTATTCAGGTCCCATTCTAAATACCAGGGCTCTAAGTCGTCAAAGGAAAATGGTTTACTAGAGGCAGACTTTTTAGAGAAACATTCAAAATGGCAATAATTATAAGTAAATAACTCCAAATTATGTTAAAAATGGGAATAGTTAAGACTTGCTTTTAATGAAGATATCACTTTCAGAGCATTGTTTATATAAAGATTTTCAAAAATTTTTAATACTAGGAATGGATAATGTATAAAACCTCTCAACATTAATAAAAGTTATTCCAACTTAAAATACTTAGAATTTATTTAAGAATGAATAACTGTATGGCATGACTGCTTACAAAAGAATTCCCTGAACAATGATTTTTAATAGTTTCCCACTTGCACGTTTTGTTTTGTTTTTTTTTTTTTGCAGAAGCATTAAATATTTTATACACAGACTACAGGAACAGAGAAATTTAGAAGAATTAGTGCCTCCTAACAATGAAAGTTTAGTCAGAAATAAACTGAAATGTTCTTAACTTCTAGCAATGCAGTTGAAGATTCTTTTATTCCAGGGGAGGATGCATCAGACCAGTGATTACTAAATGTCTGACTACACAGAAGAATTTCTTTAAAACAACAACAACAACAACAACAACAAAAATAGATTTCTCAGTCTATACCCAGAACTACTAAATCAGAACTTTTCAGAGCCATGTTTGGGAACCTAATTTTTATAAAACTTGTCAGAAAACTGTGATGGACTGGACTTGATGACCTTATAGATCTTGCCTCAATTTAAGATTTTAGGGTTTATATGTAACTTTTTAATTTTTTTTCCATTGTTGGGGAGACCTGTGCTATTAAAGATTGTATAAACTATTTTAGTGAATAAAAATTGCAACACTATAGGCAATAGATTAAGGAATTAAGGGCTGGTGGTACAAATATTTGTAAACTTTGTCATAGATTTTTTTTATTTTGATAATGATAGTTTGAATGGCAGCTTAAACATTATATATTAAATACAATTTTTCTAGGAAAAAAACTGACGAATGCCAATGGGACTTTTAATAAAGCTATAGTATCCATCCCTTATATTGCCAATGGCTCCTATTTTAAGAAGTAGGTGATAAATTCCTGTAATAATTCATACCAGTAAAAATTTTGTTTTACTTGACAATCTGTTAAGAATGTACTGTGCTTCTACATTTTGCTTTGTTCACCAGAATCTCAGATCTAATTTCCTTCTCAACTACAGGAGCTTAATATACTTGATTTTCTAGTGCAGTTCTTCTCTTCCTTTTCCTTCCCCAACAGCCCCATTCATTACCTGACTCCAACTTTCCTTTATACTTTATTATTTTTCTTTTGTTTTATGTCCACAATCTGTCTTTAATCACTTTAGAAGAGTGTGCTATTTTAATGACCATTCTTATTTGCTTAGCACTGGTAAAAGGAGGGAGGTGTTTATTTGGTTTTTCACAGGGAAAAGAAGAGAAGAATACAGAGTGGTAGTGGTTAACCAAAATGGTTAAAATTTTTAGAGACAATGATTTTCCAACACTTCTCAACCTACAGATAGAAAACAGAGATGAAATTGAGACCAAGAGACCAGGGACTGGAGGGGTTGGGACAATGAGTTCATCAGTGACACCTTATATACTGAAGTGCCTGGTTATTAACTTTCTAGATATCGCCTGGCACACAGTCACGACTGTTCAGATTTGGGAAGGAGCAATCAAACAATAGTGTTTTATTTCTATTTTATTGATTTGAAAGCAAAAATGCCACCTATGTACAAATCTGAATCATTCTAGTGCGTTCTCATCATAACCACCACTTTGTACCTGATATAAGAAAATGATCACTCACTCACTTTTATAGTTGATTGCAGAGTAACAACCCATCTATTCCTATAAAAAGTTCAAATACCTAGACCTTGTGGAGCCCACAGGATAGAGATTGTGACCTAATTAAAGTGGAACATCCCAAACTCCTAACACTTAAAGAGGAAATTTAACGGGCTACACAGGAAGTGTCATGACATCCATGTTTCTATCCACTGAGATGTTCTTTGTTGCTCATATCAGTTAAGAAATAACTTGTACACTGAAAGAAATAGCACCATATTGCTCAGTCAGGTCATGGAGCTCTCAGATCAGAGTACAGAGAAAGCAGGACAGCATACATTTCAAAAAGAAAATGGCAGGTTCTGCACTAATAAATTGAGCTGGTAAATGTGACATTTTGCAGCCTTCTTAATTTCCTGCATGTATTTACACCAAATTTATTCTATGTGAAATATATATATATATGATAGCCATATATAATATATATATTATATATAAAATCTGTATTTCTATTTTTCTTTGCACTTTATCACCTAGGACAATAGTCACACATAGTAAACGCATAATAAATATTTGCTGACTGAGAAAACATTTCACACTTCAATGATTTATTGGTTAGCACCTCCTAATTCTTTTTATCCATTTCCTTAAAGTAGTAAACACATAGGTACTAAGTCTTTGTATTGAGAATTAACAACAACTAGGATATTACTTTGTTTATTGGAAATAATGTGCTTAGAAAATTAAAGGATATTTTCCTGGAGAGTTTATACTTGAAAATACCTATTTAGGACAGGCATGGAAAAAGGGATAATGGCTTCAGAAAACAACTATGTGATAGATTCAGAAGGTATCAATCTATCGCAAAGTTATAACATATTTCAGATATATGAAGATATTACCAGATAAATTATGAAAAGATTTAAAGAGTAATCAAAACTAGGATTTGTTAAGCAAATGGGAAGGACTAGAGCCAGATAGTGACAGAAAGATGAAAGTGAATTATTTCATGCATGAAGGAAGTGTAAAGGTAGTTTTCAGATCTTTGTATTTCCTGTGGAGTACCCCTTAGGGCATCAAGGTAGAATGACTGCCTCTGCAATAACTTGTAGTTGAGAAGGTGTAAGTGTGGTAAGAAAAAAAAGAGGAACAAGGAAAATTTGAGCAGCCAAATATTTTATCTGATCAAAAGTATTGATTTTCTTAAGTGTACAATCACAAATAATTTGTGTGCATAAATGTGTTCTTCTTTTTTCACAGAATCCTTTGTAAAAATTTATGAAAATTTGAAGAAGTTAACAAGTGCGCTGGTTTGAGGAGTAAACTACCTACTGTACCAGGTACTGATCTTTATCGGCATTGATTTTTCAAGATATCTCTTGAGAGAGGGATGAATACCATTTTAAATGACTCTCTTTGTTCCTCCTGGAATGCCAAGCTATTCTGTTCCATGTTCTACAATACTGTAATGCAATTTATACCTTTAAAGTGATTCTTTTTAAAGAGGGTTTTCTAAGTTCAAAACTCTTACAAAATTTAGAATTTGCCTGAAGAATTAAAAAGAGCCACCTAATCTTTGAATTAATTTTCTGTTGCTATTATCTATCCTTGAACATTTAACTTTGTTTAGCATTTTTAATTGTGTATGGAAGTCAGTGTAATTTCAGTGAGCTTGGATTATTTCCCATTTCACAGAAAATAGCGAAAAAACTAATCACATGCATTGCATCATATTCCTTACAAAAAAAGGCTAGTTTTCTGTAACATGATCATATCCTTATTCTCACAACAGTCTGTTGGCATACCAGAAAAGGCTTCTCCAGCCGTATGAAGCATCTTGGCACTGTTGTCCAACAGTAATGCCCTCCTCCCACTCTTTATCTTGCTTTATTCCCTAGTACACAATT
The DNA here is from genome assembly GCA_004024925.1 of Scalopus aquaticus. Lineage (NCBI taxonomy): Eukaryota > Metazoa > Chordata > Mammalia > Eulipotyphla > Talpidae > Scalopus > Scalopus aquaticus. The sequence continues at coordinate 161,527 of PVIJ01000998.1, read as the reverse complement.
ATAATTGTTGTTTTTAAGTCTGAATGTTTAGGTTTATGGTTTCTAGGAAATTTATCATAGAGCTACTAAATAGAACAGAAGTCTGATCTCCTGTTCCTGTTCTCAGCCAAACATAACCCAGCCTTTCTAAGAGCCTCTTGCTTACAAGTCAGCAGATTCCCAAACTGGCATTTTTGTACTCCTTCATCACTATTGCAGGGGGTACAGGAGTACATAGATTCCAGGTGGCACCATACATTTTATTTTACAGCAGTTATCTACCTCCCCCCCAAGAGACCTTCTCAATTAAACTATATCTCTCATATCTTGTCTCTCGCCACAAGAAACTAGTACCCCACACCACCCTGAATGCTTTCCATTATCACTTGACCCCACAGCACTATCTTTATGCTTAATCCGATCCATTTTCTCATTCTTTCCTACCCTCTAGTCTTTCTATCACTATGCCTGTTGGCCACATGCTCTCTCATCTACAATCTTGTCTTGGAAAGCTTTCCTTCATATTCTTTGCCAGTGGAACTGGCTCTACCTAGCCTTTTCTCAGTCTTTTTCTCCTTCCCTCTTCCTTTAAAAATCTCTAATTACTCTGACGGTCCATCATCAACTTTATCATCAGCTATTCACTTAGTAGTGGCCATTGACAACTTTGGACTATCGCTCATGGTAATCCTTTCTCCTTCCGTCTGCCATCACATTGGTGGCTTTGGCATCGACATGGTTATTACATCCAAGGAACTAGACTCTGAGTTCCTGTATCTTCTCATTTCCAATGACATTTTCTTGCATCTTTCATCAATTTCGACCTCTTTTGTTCATCCTGCGATAGTACTGCCATCAATACCTGCACGTTTTCACCTTTAAACATCTAATTTCTGGTCACTCCTCCCAATCTTGCAGCTTACCTACTTTAGTTCTGTTCTCACCTTACCGAAACTCCTCAAACTCGACTGAGATTGCCAATTCATTTTATCTATTACCTTTCATTATCTATTATCCTCTACCTTATCTCACTTAACTTAATTTCCAATATTATTATAAATACTCCATTATTATTACAAGTACATCCTTGAGAATATCCTTAACTCCCTGTTATTCTCCCTTTCTTGCACTTTCTGGAAAAGCCCTGACATTAATTCATACTAATCATTTTCCCATACTTCTCCTGTACTCAGGCCATTGAGAAACTGGCAACTGTGTTGAGCATCCCTTTTAAAAGACGACTAAACGGGCACTCTGTGTTATCTAGAAATGAATGATTGCTTAAAATAATAAATAGGATGTGACATATGAATTTAAAATCAAGCATCAGTAAATCTGTCAGCAAATATCTAAGAAATGATAATCAATTAGAGATTTATATTGGTAAATTTTTCATCATGGACTAAATACTTTCCCTACACTGACATATAAATTTCTAAGAAAGACTGCTTTCAGCATAACAAAATAAAACTTTGACCAGACTTTGATCATATGTATAAAGTACAATACGGGAAAAAATAGGCAAAACACAACACTGGCAGAAACATCTGGGGATTTGTCTCCAATGGCAAGATAACCAAAAGCAAATATAAACAAATGTTGATTATGTAACAGGATAATCCCCAAAGGAAAAGGGGGGTTCTAGGTTCCCTTTCCTACCTTAAGGAAGGGTGGAGCTGGACAGGAAGGAGACTAAAAGAAAACTGGGAAAAGGAGCAGAGAGACATGTGAAGAAGCTGTGTTTGCTTCTAGGCCTTGGACTTGTTTCAGGGACTTTGGGGACATGGAAGGAGACACTTTAAAGAGACAGAGATGTGGATGACAGACCCATGGGGAGGCTGACAATGGCAGCCTTTATCTGGGCTTGGGTTTTGATTTTATTCTTTTCCTTCCAGACTTGCCTGATGCCTTCAGAAGGTGACTTAAACTTGTGACAGGCTTTAGGCCTCAGGGGTCCTGCTTTGGGCCAACCCTGATTGGCTGAGCATTTAGGGGATGGGTAGCTTTGGGTGCTTGATTTGGAAACTATTTTCTTTTTATTTCAACTAGTTGTACTGAAGTTATTTTCCATTGTAGGTCTTACACAGAGAGTATGTTTTGTCTTGATACAGCTGATGGCAGAACCCATTTAGAGCAGGCAGGTTTTAGGGTGCCAGGGTGCCCTACCCCCTGCCCTGTAACAATTACATTAAACTAAAAAGCTTCTGTACAGTAAAAGAAACTATCAGCAAAACAAAAAGACGCTCTACTGGATGCGAGAAAATGTGTGTATATAATACATCTGACAATGGGCTTGCTGAAGGTTAAGAGTAGAAAATTTAGGATGGAGGTGTCACAAGACCAAAAACTGGAGGTGTGGGTAGAGATGATTAACAGAGTGATTAAAGCAGTTATAGAAATGAAAAATCCTTAGGCACAGGATCTCTGTAGGCACAGGCTGCTATAGAAAGTATCTGCAGACCAGAGATGGAGATAGGGAGATTGAGGGACACTAGGGTCATTAGAAAACCACCTGTCCTTACAAATCAACCTAGTCACACCCTAAAAGTGATTAATATAACAATAGATAACAATTCTGCAAAGGAATGAACCCCTTCCCCAAAGAAGAACACCCCGTCAGTATAATTTTGTCAATGGCAGGAGGCAGCTCTCCTGCCTGCTTGTGGCAACGCAGCATCTCTTTCTGCCTTCTTGTCAGTGGCAAGAGTTTTCTTCTCCCTTCCTTTCTTTTAATAAATCTAATATTTTTGGATATAACCAAATATCTTCTTCTCTTGGATGACCTCATTATGTGCCACTCAAAGGTGAACTCTGACAAAACTTGACTCAGAGGTAACCCAAGGACCCTGCTGACTGAACCTAACATCTCATCAAAATGACGTCAGGCAGGTATCCAAAATATATGAAGAACTCATGTAATTCCACAAAAAGAAAACAACGGACCCAATCAAATGTCAACAGACTCTTCTTCAACTATGACATATAGATGGACAAATACGCATATGAAAAAATGTTCATCATCACTTACATTAGGGAAATGAAAATCAAAACCACAATGAGAATGTGGGGGTAAAGGAACCCTGTACACTGCTCATGGGAATGTAGACTGGGTCAGCCCTTATGGAAAACAGTATGGAGAGCCCTTAAAATAAAACCAGATCTACCACCTATCCCAGCAATTCCTCTCTTGGGTACTGCTCAAAGAATACAAAAACACTATTTTGAACACAGACTTAGGTATCTATGCAAAGAATGCAAAAACACTAATTCAAAGAAATACATGCAATCCTAGGTTCACTGATCCTTATTTGCAATGGCAAAGTTATGGAAACAAACTAAGTACCCAAGGACAGAGGAATGGATCAGGAAAATGAGGTATGTATACACACACACACACACACCCCTCACACTGGAATACCACTTAGCTGTGAAAGAGGATGAATTCTTGCCCTTTGTGACAACATGGATGGAACTGGAAAAGATAAAGCTAAGCAAAATGAGTCAGAAGGAGAAAGACAAATATCAGGTGGTGTCACCTATATGTGGGATCTAGAAAAATATAATTAAGGATCAGTCAAAACCAGACCAATAATAAACTCTCAACATCTCACTGCAAAACTGAGGCAGCCAGAAGGGGAGAGAGATGATTTGGGAGTGGGGAATAGATGGGACTCAATGGAACATGGTGGCAGATTACTGGGTGTGAAAACATATATTTGTAGAGGTTCAAACCTATAACCCTCAAAGATACAATGAGGTAAACCAGCTTTACTTCAATTAAAAAAAATCTTTTACTTTCTTTTCAATATGATTTTTCCTAATATTTGCACCCACAGTGGTTTTTCCCTTACAGTCCCTATATTTGTTTTTGTTTTGCCACTAAACCTTATTATTAAATTATTACATTATCTTATCTATGTAAAAGAGTTCTATGTTTTAAATGAAATCACAAGTTTCCTTGACGTCATGGATTCTGTCTTCTCTGCAGGGCCATCAGTGTACTACTTATATGCAGGAAACTAATAAATGTTGGGGTATCACTTAACAGAATTAAAGCTTAGTCTCTGCACTTTACTCAGCTGAACAATGCTGGGAAACACAAAATAGGTAAGGGAAACTGATAGAACTGCCATGAGAATATGGCCATAGGTCCATATAATCAATAGGGTGCTACTGAGACTTCCCAGGGCAAACAGAAACACACAGGAAATCTCTCTGGAAGGTCCACACACACTTGATGCCCTAGCAGAAAACAACCTCACTCCCACAATCATGAAAATAGGTTATAATAAAAGTAGTCCCAAATCGTTCTTCCTGTGAAGAGCTCTCCTATCTTGTCCCTGATCCCCTTCAGGGCATCTCAATAAATCTTCCTTTTCTGTTCTCTACTCTGTCTCCGGTGAATTCTTTCAAACCCATGTATCCAGCCTCACCTCGATACGATAATACACTGCCACAATAAACTGGTTCCTGATTTCTGGATAATTCCAATATCCCAGAGTATTTTAAAATGTATTCTAAAGTATCCCAGAGTATTCTAAAGAACTGACAAAAATTTACTTTTGCCCTCATTTCTCTAAGTGACTATTCTAGAATCAATATAGTGGAATCTTTTCCGTTATTTTAAATTTTTAACTCCTCAAAATATTTTAGAACAAATCAATGTATATTTTAAGTTTTTTTGCTCAATCCAAAGAAATATCCAATCTAAGGAAAATGCAGTTTTCCCCAACATTCAAAAGTTTCTTTTAAAATGTTTGTGCTAGCTTATTAGTCACATAGTTATAAATGTAACCGCATATAGCTTTGAATTCTTAGTAAACAGCCTTGTCTCATACAAATACAAACATAAGCAAGTATAAAAATATCAAATAAAATATGCAATAATATGAATTCCATGTAGTGAATAACCTCATTCATTATACTGATAGATTATCAACAATTACCACAGAAATTAACTGTTGTTGATTATAAGTAAAATCAAGAATGTTATATGCTATTTAGTCTTTAATGAAACAAAGGGATAAAACAAGGAAATATGAGAAATTATATCAGTCATTTTATTAAGTGCAGTGTCACTAATATTTTTAAAAATTTAATCCCCCAAATTTCTTTTGTACCACAGATGTTTTCATGTCTTAAAAGACTTAAGATCAAAATTTCTATTCATGTTCACTTTGTGGTTTAATTTTGATATTTCAAGGGTAGTTAAGATAGAAAAAGCATAAAGGGAAACTCATGTTTCAATTATATTAAATGGCAATAATACTAAAAATGGCCCATTATTCAATTTATAATCTCACAATAATATAAGGATTTAAATAATCTTCAGCAATTTAAAATAGCTGTTAAAGTTGATTCTTAATTGAATCACTAATAAGAGTCAGGAGTATAAATAAAGTCAGAGCATAAAATGAATTTAAGAAAACTATATTTGTTGGGAGAGCAAATTAAAAAATAGGAGACAGGATCATTTGTGATACTGTTAATGCATTCATCCCCTGAAGGATGCTGATGCCTTTCTCAGTAGCAATGAGAAATAACCCTATCCTGAAGATAAGGAAAAAGAAGTATTGTTCATGATATTAAAGGGTTTTGTGAATAATAAAAGCAAAATCAAACCAAACTGGGAACAAATTCTCATGCTGTAAATGTCTGATGCACTGTCAAGTGCTGGTAGAACAACTCAGCCATTTTCTTTTTCCTTCATTGCTATCCTTGAGGTTGCATCACTGAATCTGCAGTAAATCTCTGAACCCAGGGCTATTTCTTGCTTAAGTACGCAGAAGCAGTGAGCAAGTACTGAACATTCTTTTTTTCCCCCATTCTCAATGATCTTTTATTATTTTCTATATACATATATTTTATTTATATCTTTACATTATTGTGTATTCTGCATAAAATTCCCATCAGCAATTCACCATAGTCATTTGTGCTCTTCTCTCCCGTTTTGACTTCTGTCCTACACCTCTAGGCCAGAGGTGTAGGGGGTGAGAGGATTCACCAGAGACAGAGTGGGGAGCAGAATAGGCACAATGACTGAAATACACTGCTGAGGGGAGCAGTGGGAGACACAGGAGAGGTCTGCTGCACCATGTGGGTTAGCTCCCTGTCTGGGGATCCTTGCGCTGCAATGGCTGGTGATAGCTTCATAGTGCTGAGATTTAACTTCTTGCGCCACTTGGGAGGTCCCTGAACATTCTTTTTTGAAACACATAAGACTATAAGACTACTATGTACTTTTAGAATGAACAATGGAAACATTATTAGAAAAGTTCCGAATCTTTTCATCTTGATCTATATCCTAAAGTTTGAAGTTAGTTTTGGCATTAAAACTCATTCATTTAGTCCCTATCTTACACAAACTCTTCCAAAAAATACAGACGGAAGGAATACTACCAAACACATTCTATGAAGCCAACATTACACTAATACCAAAATCAAAAAAAGACAACATACAAAAAGAAAACTACAGACCAATCTCTCTAACGAACACTGAAGAAAAAATATTCGACAAAATCCTAGCCAACAGGATCCAACAATGCATCCAAAAGATAATACACCACGACCAAGTGGGATTTATTCCAGGGACACAAGGATGGTTCAACATCCGAAAATCAATCAATGTAATCCAACACATCAACAAAAAGAAAAATAAAAACCATATGATCATATCAATAGATGCTGAGAAAGCACTGGACAAAGTGTAGCATCCATTTATGATAAAGGCCCTTGAAATCCTTGGAATAGAAGGAACATATATCAACATAATAAAAACCATATATGACAAACCCAAATATTATTCTCAACAGTGAGAAGCTGAAAGCCTTTCCCCTAAAATCAGAAACAAGGCAAGGATGTCCACTCTCACCATTGCTTTTCAATATAATACTGGAAGTCCCAGCTAGAGCAGTAAGACAAGAGAAAGTCATACAAGGAATCCAAATAGGGAAAGAAGAAATTAAACAGTCACTATTTGCATACGATATGATAATATACATAGAGAATCCTAAAAACTCCATAGAAAAACTACTCAAAATTATAGAACAATTCAGTAAAATAGCAGGATACAAAATCAATGCACAAAAATCAGTAGGCTTCCTATATACAAACACTCAGTCTGAAGAAGAAGAAATTAAGGAACCACCCTCTTCAAAATTGAAACCAAATAAATCAAATACCTGGGAATAAACTTAACGAAAGAGGTAAAGGACTTATAGAAAGAAAATTATAAGACACTATTAAGAGAAATAGAGGAGGACACAACAAATGGAAAGACATCCCCTGCTCACTGATTGGAAGAATTAACATTATCAAAATGGCCATCCTACCAAAAGCAATTTACAGATACAATGCTATTTCGATAAAAATATCAATGACATTCTTCAAAGAAAGAGAACAAATATTGATGAAATTCATATGACACCACAAAAAAACTTCAAATAGCTAAAGCTCTCCTGACTTAAAAGATATAAAATGGAGGGATTACATGCCCAGATTTCAAACTATAGTACAAAGACATAATAATTAAAACAGCATGGTACTGGAACAAAAACAGATGCACAGACCAATGGAATAGAATAGAAAACACAGAAATAAATCCACATATCTGTGGACAATTAATCTTTGACAAAGGAGCAAAGAATATGCAATGGAACAAGGGTAGCTTGTTCAATAAATGGTGCTGGGAAAACTGGACTGCTACATGCAAAAAAATGAAGCTAGACTACTATCTTACACCATCCACAAAAACCAATTCAAAATGGATAAAAGGCCTGAATGTAAGACCTGATACCATAAAAGTTATAGAAGAAAATATAGGCAAAACTCTACATGACATACATTTCAGCAAAATCTTTAAAGACACATCCCCAAAAGTGAAGGAAGTCAAGGAAAAGATAAACAGCTGGGACTACATCAAAATAAAAAGCTTCTGTGCAGCAAAAGAGACATTAATCAAAACAAACAGACTAACTGGGAAAAATCTTTGCACACAATACAAGTGATAAAGGCCTGATAACAAAAATCTACAAGAAGCTCACACAACTCAACAAAAACAAAGTCAACAATCCAGTCAAAAAATGGGCAGAAGAGCTAAATGGGCAGAAGAGCTAAAAAGACACTTCTCCAAAGAAGAAAAGCAAATGGCCAACAGCTATATGAAAAAATGTTCAACATCACTTATAATCTGCGAAATGGAAATCAAAACCACAATGAGCTACCACCTTACACCAAGAAAAGAATGGCACACATTAAAAAAGCAGGCAACAACAAATGCTGGTAAGGATGTGGAGATAAAGGAACTCTTCTACACTGCTGGTGGTAATGCAAACTGGTTCAACCACTATGGAAAGCCTATGATGTTTCCTCAAACTGCTAAAAATGGAGCTTCCATACTACCCAGCAATACCACTTTTGGGAATATACCCAAAGGACACAAAAACATTAATCCAAAAGGATACATTCACCCTTATGTTTATAGCAGCACCGTTCACAATAGCTAAGACATGGAAACAACCCAAATGCTCGAAAATAGATGACTGAATCAAGAAGATGTGGTACATATATACAATAGAATACTATTCAGCATTCAAAAAGGATAAACACATGCAATTTGCAACAACATGATGGAGCTAGAAGAGCTCATGCTCAGCAAAATAAGCCAAAAGGAAAAAGAAAAATATCGAATGGTTTCACTTATAACAGGAATATAGGGGAACCAAATAAAAGAGAGACATTCAGTGAGAGGGGAGGATAGGGGCTCAGAATGGGGGAGAGGGGAACACGGGGGACTGTGGTGATGGTTCACAGGTGAATTGGTGGTGGGAAACCTATGAGGAATACACAGCAATGTAAAAGACATAAACAGTAACAACAATAAAAAATTTGAGAATAAAAAAAATAAAACTCATTCATTTGGTACTCAACAACTGTACTGCTGTCTAGAAAGAAACCAAAATTTTATGGTATTCATGCCAAACCAGGATTACTCAGTCCCATGTGAGAATCACAATACATAATGCTCAGTCAAAAGAACTTGAGAGTCTTAGTGTTTTCTAGGTGAATAGATTTTAGAACTCTTCAGATCATACCTTCTTTACATGAGGAGGGACATGATGTCCAGTCACTATATGGGGTCACAATACAGTCCTTCCTACAAGGAAGCAGACAGGGTCTCACAGTTTCTGGCCGAAGGCTCTCAGGACACCTAGAAAAAACAAAGGGACATTACCTAGCTTTCATAGTAATTCCAGAAAACTAGGTTATTTCTATCTTTAGGGTTTTCATTGCTAAAGTTGCTAAACAGCCATCAATCTATACTATTTAACTTCTAGGAGCCTTTCTATTTTTGATAAGAATTATATAACTAAATTAATTCTTCCAAACTGAACTTTAATCAAGCTTCTGAAAGTATGCAAAAATTTAATAACAATAACTATGCTATCTAATACAAAATGTAAAATTCAGTAATTATTCCTTATCCATTTATAACAATCTTCCCGTTAGGAGATAGGTATTTTCTAACATTTTTATAGGAAATTTGTGGAAATTCAAATAACCAATCTAAGGTCCCAATTATACATGTTTGATAACTAAATAGGCATATTGACAATTATATATTTCCAATTCACTATCACTATTAAAAGAACATATGTATAGCATGAAATAAATTTATAATGGAGCATATTCTCTACATATACATACTCAATGAACAATATTGTATTTTTAGCTATATTTTTATAATAAATAATAAAAATATAAATAAGTAGTTTTTGTTTTATTACTTTGTTAAGCATCTCTAACCATTTTCTCTTCCATTTTTACCTAAGTTCAAATTACATGATTTTAAAATATTTTTAATGGGTTTATAAATTACAAAATCATACTTGAAATAAAAATAACTACCATAAACAAAATAAACATTGCTTTCTGGCAAAGATTATAGTAAATTAACTAATTATTCTTAAAAATATAGCAAAATATATTATCTATTAGGAAGAATAAAAAAAGATAAAGACAAAGCACTAAAATGTCTTATTTTCTAATTTTCTGTCATGTTTCTACTTCCTAAGAGATAATTTTAGAAAGTTAATATATGGGTTTTCAGTATATTGTCTGTTTATTTTGTACTTAACATATGATTTTCAAGTTTCCCAATTCTTTGATTCTACTATTGCTAGTGGTCAAATGTTGACCATGAGTATGAATATTTGAAGAAGATGCATTTAAGAGTAATATATAGAGCAATTTAAGTGATGTAACTAAAGTTAACTGTGTTTTGATTGCTAAAGAAATTCTCTTTTGAAGTCATATAAATCCAACAAATAAGCTAGGAGGAGTGAAGGAAAAATACAACAGCCATTATAACTTTATAACTGCTACAAGAATAACTTGGCAAATTAGTGAAAAATGAGATTTAAGAATAATCCTCATGGGAAAAGCCAATTTTTTTTTGTAGGTCAAAATAAATGGTCTATTAACAAGTCAATCATGTTTTCGGAACTGAATTGTACATGTAAAAAATCCACACCATTAATTTCCTTCCCATAATTTCTTTGCTGATATATCTTGTATTATAATTATCTATCTACATGACCTACCTCATACATAAATATTCTATTCTATTCAATTTATAGATACATGCTTTCTTACCTCACTCTGTAACACTGTGGTTTAATTGAAAGTGGATTTAAAAAATACTGGAATCAACATTTCAAAAGAAAAGATCTCCTTGGTTTATGTTAAGGATAAACTTGAGTTTCTTTACTGCAATTGCAAAGTCATGGACAACAAAGAACTCTAGATGTGAATCACAGAAGTTAATGTATTATTAATGTACAACTGAGACTATAAATCACTACTTAGTGCTTATTTAGTGTTATAATTTAACCTGTGTTCTTAACCAGGAAAGATTATATGGCAAAACTCTTCATAAAAACCTGTTCTTTTGGAACTATAGAATTATTGATTAGCAATTACTATTAAAAAACATTTCTTTTCAATGAGGCAATTTTTTAACTTTGACAATGAGAAAAGCATTACGTAAATGCATGCTCTTCAAACTTTAGTTTTAAATAAATCAATCTAATTCCCAATGTTATCATTGACAACTTCCAAAATTCCCTTTTAGTTTAGAAATATCCACAGCAAGATACTTGGCTAACCGTGGAGAACAAAATTACTAACAACAAAGCTGTTAAATGAACACACAAAGATAAATTACACAGCTTAGATTACATCTAATAAAATGTATTCAGACTTCCTTTGGCGAGGCAATTGGTTCAGTCAACATGCTTCTTTTCTCCTTTGTACTGTTTGTATTTAGTGTTTGTGGTTTAAATCAAGGAATTGATTTCCTCCCAAATCTTATTCAAGGTCAAATTAAACAGATGTGATAGGAGTTGAAGTTTGTTACTCAGAGGATAGATAAGATCAATAACATTGATTTTACCATTGCACAGTAATCTGTTTTATTAAGAGGAGTTTAAAACAAGGTTTCTATTTGCATTTTTTGTTTCAAATGCCTAGTACTGAAAAGCATTCAAGGAATTTAACCACTGAAATCAGGCACAAGGGCATTAGCACATCTTTTTGAATTCACAGTAATTAGTTAACTTTTCAGAACACTAAGAGAAAAGTGAATCCATTTGCTTTAATAAATCTATACATGTATCCAGGTCATCGAATAAAGACTGCAAGGACAGAGTGAATTTTTAATGGATTATTGCAATGGTCTGACATGTGCTTCAGGATACCCTTCCTGTTGAGTGATTTAATGACTTGAATCCAGCAGGATATTTCACATAAGCTTGTGTACATGCACATCCATTACTCAGCATAATATTTTGAAGTTTGAATGAGAGAGAAAAATATCAACTGCAACATCTGAAAGGTGATTAACTGTCAACCAGGACAGAGTGTGCTGACTCACAGTAGCACGGAATAATAATCCTCCACCCTATGCCACTAAGGTTGGTTAAATTATAAACCTTTGCAGGGTATATTTTGCTCTGTGCTTGTCCTAGCAAGACAGAGAATCCTCCAGAACTTGGAACTCCTGTTGTTATTGTTTTTGAATTTTAATACACTGCACATTATTTCCTTAGATTCATCACAACTACAGCATCACTTCTATTAAAATGCTGGTTTGGGGCTACCTATTAAATAAATGGAATAGTTTCCCAATTTATTCAAATCCTTTGGCATATATTTTCTAATATACTTCCTAATTTCAAACAATATCAAGAAAGTATGGGGTAAAACATCCCTAATGCCTAGAGTACTGGCCAGATAAAAACAACTCATAATGGGATTCTTATTCATTTCCTGGAGTTTTCCATATGCCAGGTACATTATTACTATTTTTCTGAAACACTAAGAGGTATCTAAAATTTTAAGGTGACAATAACAATTTCTAAGATTTATTGAGTGCTTATATCACATTTTCCCCATTAAATTCTTTCAATAAACTTTGAGAACTGTGGCCAGAATTAGTTATGTAGCATGCTTAAGACCATATATATGGGGACTCCCTGGTGGCGCAATGGGTTAAGCACAGCACTATGAAGCTATCCAAAGCCACTGTAGCACGAGTATGATAGCCTGCCAGGGAGATTCCCACATGGCACAACAGACCTCTCCTGCCTCGCCCACTGTTCCCCTCAGCAGTGTACTTCAGTTGATCTGCCTGTTCTGCTCCCCACTCTGTCGTTGGTGAATCCTCTTGCCACCCCACACCTCTGCCTACACTCCAGCTTCTATGCATAAATAAACAAATCTTAAATAAAAAAGACCATATATAAATATATAATATTTAGCACTTTAGCAATTACTTGACTATTTTTATAACAATGCCAAGATTGACTGAGTATAGTTTTCATGTTTCACATAAGATGACTTGAATTTTAAAAGATTTATGCAATCTAAAACTCAAAAGATAAAGAGTTGTTTTTTTTTTTTTTTCTGGTAAAGGGATATACTTTTAGAGTGAATGCACCCATTTACTTTGAGGATTGACTAGTCCAGTTACGCCATAACTTGTTTTTGTTTATATTTCTTACAAGGCACACATACATGCCATACCTCTAGTTCTTTGTCCTCTTTTCTCAAATCCTTTGCCTTGTTATTAAACTATTTGTAGTCACAGTGAGAAGCCAATGGCTTTTCCGCTTATCAAAATACTCATCCTATCCCAAGGCTCCTCTTGGAAGTAAATGGCTTGCTCTTTTAACCACTGAAAGATGCAATAACTTTGGCTACAATAGTTTTGATCTAGTATTTTCTGGGGGAAATGAAAGGCAGATCATGGAACGCTACTCCCCAATTAAACTGGACAGGCAGCTACCATTGCCCACGGGCATGTGGGAGGTCATGGATGACCTGCCCTTCTAGGACTTTCTATGCTGTCACTATTGATCAGGCACGTTCAGAGCAAGCACTTCTCTCACTGCCTCACTAGTTTAATAAAAGCTGGAAGTGCTACGATAAAAGTGAAAGTAGAATCAGATAAAAAGATTTTTATAGAATTTATGGATTCCAGGTATAAGACTCTGAAGCTGTTATAACTTTATCAGTGGTTTATGTAGACAAATCTTACTCTTGAGGACAGGTATTCTGAGCATCGAGAGGCCCCATTTCATGAAAAAGTGAGGCGAAGTGAACATCCTTGTATGAGTGATCACAGGATTTACTTTCATCAATTTAAAGTCCTTACTTTTTGGGTCCGACTTGGCCCACATTGACCCGCACACAGATGACTTTTCTTGTCTGCATGCCGACAGAGCAAGATGCCTCCCCATTCCATGTTGTAGTTGTATTGAAGGCTGACACTGAGGTGTCCTCGATGCACTGGCCCCAGGGACCAGTCTGCCAGTGGTACACAGTACAGGGATGGTCATTACAGCTGCGCACTTCTTGCAAAGCGCTGCCATTTGGACAGTGAGCTCCACCTATAAGGATGGACAAGGTAACAGATTAGAAAAACAGTGCCGACAGGAAAGCTTCCCTTCTCTATTCCTTAGAATTAACCAGGCTAACAATTAGACCTGCCACTTATTTAGCTATGTTATGTACCAGCACACTGGCAGGAAGGCAAATTGCAAATTAATCTTAATTAATTTGGCATGGTGTTAGGTTCCAGGTCAGGCCATCCGAAGATATGCCAAAGTAGCATATTTATTTGAATTAAAGAAAGGGTAAGTGAATGAATTACTCCCTAAACCTCCCTTAATCTTTTTTTTTTAAAGATTTATTTATTTATACATACAAGCTGGGGTACAGGCCAGAGGCATGAGGTGGCGAGAGGGTTCACCAGAGACAGAGTGGGGAACAGAACAGGCAGATCAGAAATACACTGCCGAGGGAAGCAGCGGGCGAGGCAGGAGAGGTCTGCCACACCATGTGGGATTCTCCCCAGCTGGGCTTCGAACTCGAATTGCGCGCTGCCGACAGCTCTACAGCTACGCCACCAGGAAGGCCAACCTCCCTTAATCTTTAACACAAGCAGGAATTCTCTATGACCCTCCTTCTCTTTGTTACCCCTGAAAGTAGTAAACAAACCTTTATGAAGGGTACACTCCCAGCTCAGAGATGGAGAGATATACTTACCAGAAACAGGTAGAGAAAGTCATGTAAACAAGCTCTTCACAGATTTTTTTTTTTTTTGCTTCTTTGTCTAAAAGCCATTTAAACTGGCTATTTTGGTTATTCATTAGGTTCCATATCTTATGGACCTATATGGGCCCAAAACCAAATTTGTCTTTTTGTCTCTCTAGTTTCTTTCCTATCAATTGGAGTATCTTTATTTACATAGTTTTAAAAAACATAACTCTTGCATACAATGAAAGTGGAAGCATTCCTAAAGCTGCTTTACACTGAGTCCAAATCTTTTGAATCACTTTAACTTTGTAGGTGGGATCTTATTAGGTATAGCCAACTGCCTTCTGAGTTAAAATTATAGAGCAGATGAGCTTGTACAGTTTAAATGTGGCTCTGGCAATTGTGAGGAATTTATGGAGCCCAGATTCTTACCACTATACAATTTATAATATGAGTTATGAAAATATTGTGAAAACACAAAATATTGAAGGAATTTATTACTTGCTTTACTGACAATTTGATCTATTCAAACTTACGCAGTCTCCGAATTTTATCATAGGAACAGAATAAAACTGGCTGTTAATGTGGAATTTTAATGTTATTATTTGTGATAGTAAGTGGGGGAAATATTGACTTTAAAAATAGGGCAGCCTTTAGATCTAATGAAAAGAAGTTTCCAAAAGTTAAAATAAAGGAAAAGTGATTCAATAGTTAGAGAGCCTAAAATGGGACAGTTTGAGAACTGGGTAAATTCTCTCCAGGCTGATCATCAGGTTCACTTCACTATAATTAAGGATATGCCTCTGTTCAGCAAATAAATTGGGAGGTAGTTTATATGAGAATTTGACTGCAATGGGGCCTCCCTGGTGGCGCAGCGGTTGAGCACTGCGCTGTGGAGCTGTCGGCAGCGCGCGATGCGAGTTTGAAGCCCAGACGGGGAGAATCCCACATGGTGCGGCAGACCTCTCCTGCCTCGCCCGCAGCTCCCCTCAGCAGTGTATTTCTGATCTGCCTGTTATGCTCCCCACTCTCTCTCTGGTGAACCCTCTCGCTGCCCAACGCCTCTGGCCTGTAACCCAGCTTGTATGTATAAATAAATAAATCTTTAAAAAAAAAAAGAATTTGATTGCAATGTAGAATCATTTATGCAGAGATGAACATGGGCTCAACATCAGAATAACCCACATTAAACAGCATTTCATGAAGGTGAAAACATCTGTCACAGTTCATATCCCATTCTTCATCACACAGCTCAACGACCCTGGCAGCTTCTGAAAAGAAATTTAGTATTTGTATAGGAAAAAATCCTAAAACATACTAATTGGATTGGGAAGACATAAATGAGCACTCTCTTTACTCATCCCCTGAGGCTCTAGATTTTCTCCAATTTTATCTCTTAGACAAACATATGCTAATTTTAGACATATATATATATCTACACACACATACACATAAATACATATAATTTTTATATAACCATTCTAGCCATACTTTTATACTTAATAGTAAAATCACTGATCTTCTACAAAAAAATGTGTTTTTCTTACTGCGTATTTACTATATATACATATGCTGTTTAAACTGCGATTTAAAAGCTCTGAATTGTTTTTGACATTGGAATTGACTGGTTGTCTCTGGAAAAAATGAAAAGGAAAAACTTTTACAACATCAGCATAACATGTCAAGGGACTGCAAAATAGCTATTAAGTTTACAGACATAAAGACTATTTTCTTGTGCCCATCTACAGGTAAGCCAAATCAGCAATTTTGGTCTGATGTCAGGATACTTGCACAGATAAGCCACAATGTGGTCTTGATTACAACAGCGATAGGGCAATTTCGAAAGCATGGTTTCAAGTCATTGACAGTCAAGTCATTGACAGTCTGTTTGTGTTTTTGGGGAATAATTTTATGACAGAAAAATTTGTAGATGTAACATTGATTTATTTACCATTTATGTTCTAATTCCAACATCTGAGAATATTTCTGTAATACTTGGGAAATTGTAAAATGTGACTCATAACAAATGAGTGTTAAGTGTATTTTCTAAAAGAAAGCTTTTGACATAATTTTATATACTTCCTACTCACATGCCTTTTTAGGCTTTCTATTATTCCATCAAAAAGGAAGACTTGATTAGACCTTGATGAAATTCTGCTTTATAAATAAACTCCACACTCATATAAAAAAACAACTATGATGTGAAACTTTTCTTAGATATGAAAAAAGTGACTTCTTCCTTTCTCAAGCCCAGGAAAGTTTTCTCAGGATACATTTCAACAGTTACAGTGTTTCTGATTCCAGTACTGAAGTCCTTACAACTTAGAGAGAAGGCAGACTGAACAAAAAAGGAGGTATGTTCAAAACATTAATTGGATACCTATGTATTGAGTGCACTGTGTAATGTTTATGTCAGATGCCTTGTGGGATACCCAGAAGGGTTGAGAAATAATTTCTGCTACTCTCAATGATTGTATAATACAGCTCAGAAAAGTAGTACCGATTATAAAATAAGTATACAAATGAGTATAATTCCAGGTAGAATATAATGGTTATGTTAAAAGAGATACTTAGTATAATTGGAATTCAAGAGTATGTCATTCCATTAATTTTGAGGGACAGAAAAATTCCTCAGAGTAGAAAGCACTGAAGTGAATTTTGAAGCAGAAGGATTTCCATGAACAGAGTTCTGAAAGGGAGAATTTTATTTAAACAGAAGAAAAGAATAAATAAAAGTAAAGTAGGAAGGCAGATAGGACCTTGGGAATTAGTGTAATGATAAGGTCAATTGAAATACAGAGTTCACATGGGCAAGTAGCTGGTAACAAAGATAAGGAAGTGGCCTGGACTCATATTAAGAAGAAGCTATTAGAGTATTATGAATTGCAGTGTTAAGGTGCTCTACAACTTTGCCTGCTACTGCAGCCTAAATCCTTTTCATAGCAGACCATTGCTTGGCGAATGCACATTGGCAATGGCATGATTTGGGGTAACTGAATTAGTCACAGGAGAATCTGTGCTGGCCACCCTACTTTCCCACTCCCCTCTACTCCTTTTTTAATTTACAGAAAGAGGTGGAAGATTTCCCACTGTGGAGTCTGCTTAAGTCCTATAAAGACCAGTTGGAGCAGAACTCCTTTTCAAGTCAATAGAGGGAGGATGAGGAAGTGAAAGTATTCAGTTGGAAGTCAGAGTTATATATGTGACTATTCCCATATAATAGATCTTTGGGCTCTTCAAATTCCTCTAGGAAATATAAGTGTCCGTTGGTACTTAAGGATTAAAACATTTAGTTATAAAATTGAACAAATTGAAATAGAAAGCCTCTCCTCAATGTTTTGAAGTGTAAAATGTAATTTTTGAAGTTTTGAAGACTAATTATTTGAGAAAAATGGCAAAATATATTTCATTTTGGATCTTTGTATACAAACCAGATGTAAAAACATACTAAAGTGTGGCTGTGAACTTACAATTTCAGGTCATTTTGAACTTAGCAAAAACAAATATCCTTTTATTACTTCATCTGTAAGGCTACTTATCTACACATTATAACTACACAATGAGGATTAATGAAAGCTGTTATTACACTCAGTGGAAAATTTTTCCTTTATAAGCCAAGTTTATTTAGAATCTGTAACACTGGTCAAGAAATTTTTACAAAAGTCATGTTACTGAAATAAAATTAGTCATTTCCTATCAATTTGTATGTGTTCAACATGAATGTGACAGTCAAATTTTAATTCTGGCTCTAGTTTTTTTTGTAATCTGCAATAAATGGATGTTTACAGCATGAAATGCATGTCAATATTAAGAGGCCTACAGTTAATACCTGTAAAAAATCAAGTCATAGACTACTTCTTAGATTTCTTTGCTTGTCTCTTGTACAGCTGTTCAGGAACAGAATGGATGGAAGATGGTTTCCATTGTGCAAAAGCACAGCGTTAAGACTCAGTTGCAAAGAGTCTAGAAATAGTCTCCATTCTTGTGGCTCATGAGTGATTTCTAAGGCATTCATGAGGCCCTCAATACCAGAACTGAATACCAGAGTACTTTCCTTTCTGAAGAAAGGCTCCAACGGCTGGTGGCGCTTTCGATATAAAATAATTGTGACATCATCTTCTAGAAAATTCCATGATTGGAGTCTTGATTCTAGCAATTCTGCCTTGTTCTTGGATAAGTCCAAATCACGAACCAGGTCATTTACTTCTTCCTGTGTTAGTCTGTGTGGGATTGATGATGCACCACAGTGAAAATCTGGATGACTGCATGCTGATGGAACAGGAGAAGAACAGGTCGGCTCACCCTTGTACTCACCAGATGAATCAAGAGAATATTCTGCTGGAGGTTGTGGAATAGGAAGTCCCTCATCATGTGGAACTGGTCTCAACGCAGACGGAATGTTTGGGTAGACTCTTCTCGACTTCTTTTGCGTCATTCAGCCAGAAAGAGGATGAACCAAGCAGAAGTAACAATCTTTTATGTGGTTGCTCGGCTCTCTCCACTCCATGGGGACTGCAAATGGCATGGATGGTCTTTTGCCATTTAACCACTGTGAAAGCTGTGTTGTACATGGTGTACAGCATATATGCGGGGCCCAAGGCTTGTCTTGGTCACCCACCTTGCATCCGAAGTAAAGATGAGAAGCCTTCTTCACTTGACAAGTGATACTTTTCTTCTGGCTGGCAAATGTCACTTCCCCACAAATAGAGCAGAAATTGTCCACGCTATTAACACACTTTCGAGGCATTACTGTTCTGTATTGTGTCTAAATGGATAAAATAATAACAGTTCAATGGAACAGTAGCTTAAACTGTCTTGCACAAAGTCTGAAATATTTTCAATGCTCAGCCTTTCCGACAGGGCTTTCTATAGTGCATTGCTGACGTCAGCTTATTTCAGTAGACACCTAGCAGTAGTATTGCATTGCATTAGAATGATGCAATCAACTCTGGATCATGTGTGTATGATGGTATTAAGCAATGCGATGCAATATTATATCATTCTAGGCTGATTTAGGATGTTGTTGCAGTCCTACTGGATAAATTGACACGGTGAAACATATAAAATGAATTATATGAAATATCTTCAAAACAAGAGCTATTAAAAAATTTTCAGGGTTATATTCATGTTCAGCACTCCAAGATACCACAGATTAGGGCCTTTTTAAGTCAGTAACTATCTCACTGTTGACCAGTGTAATGTAAGTTCAAAAACCCAAGAGTCTACAAATCTAAGATCATTTTTAAGTACTGATATAACTCAACTTATTGCTATTTACATTAAAAATATACCAGAGAAAGTATATCTGGTATATGCTTTCTTTTAATATTTCTCAACATAATTTTAGAGAAGCTTTTGGGACCTATCCTACAGTTTACACAATACAAGAAAGATCTTTACCTAAGACATCATGAAATGTTAAAAAGTGAATTAATAAACTTATTTAACCAGAAATCAATGCTTAGAAGATGAAGACACACACACACACACACACACACACACACACACACGTATACACACAGACGTGTGTATGTAATTTTATTTTAAGTATAAAGAAACACTTTTATTTTGTCTAGGATATTTGACTATCTCTAGTTCCTACCATTTGTGATTTACTTTCTAAATGACAACTTTTCAATAAGGAGCCTTTTTTGACAGTTTTTGTGTATTTCTGATATAGCTGATAATAGATTACATAACCTTAATAAAGACTGTATGAAATTGTATTCAGTTAATCTACTAAAAGGGAGCCAAGAATATTACAATAGAGAAAGGAAATTTTCTTCTACGAATGGTGCTGCGAAAATTAGACAGTAACATGCAAAAGAATGAAACTACCCATTATCTCATACCAACACGACAATCAACTCAAAATGGATTAAAGAATTTGATGTAAGAACTGAAGCCATAAAAACACAGGGGAAAACAGGAAAAATACTTGGATACTCTGGCTTCAAAGATGTCTTTGGATGCTTGACTCCAATGGCAAGGGAAACAAAAGAGAATATAAACAACTAAGACTATATCAAAGTCTGCCCATGTTGTTGCAAATGACATAAGTTTATCTTTTTTGACTGCCGAATAATATTTCATTGTGTATATATACCATATATACCACGTTCTTGAGCCACTCATCTGTTTTGGGGGATTTTGGTTGTTTTCATATCTTGGCTACTGTAAATACTGCTCAAAAACATAGGGTTACAGGTTTCCTTTTGAATTAGTGTTTTTGTCTTCTTTGTGTAATTCCTAGGAGTGGAATAGCTGTGTTATATGACAGTTCCATTTCTAATATTTTGAGGAATATCCACACAGCTTTCCATAGGGCCTGGGCTAGTTTATATTACCACCAGCAGTGTAAGGTTTCTTTTTCTCCACATTTTTGCCAGCATTTGCTGTTTAGTTTTTTTTTTTTTTTTAAATATGGGCCATTCTCACATGTGTGAGGTGGTATCTTATTTTAGTTTTGCTTTGCATTTCCCTAATAATAAGAGATGATGAATACTTTTTCATATGCCTGTTGGCCATTTGCGTTTCTTCTTTGGAGAAGAGTCTATTTAGCTCTTATGCCCACTTTTAAAATTGTGTTAATTTGTTTTTGTTGTGTTTGTATGAGCTCTTCGTAGATCTTCCATATCAGCCCCTAATCAGATGTATGTGTCCAAATGATTTTCTCCTATTCAGTGGGGTGTCTCTTGGCTTTGGTTACTGTCTCCTTTGCTGTACACAAGCTTTTTAGTTTGATATAGTCACAGATGGTTTATATTCTCCCTTGTTTTCCTTGCTTCTGGAAAGGCATTTTCAATAGTGTTTCTAAGGTTTATCTCATGGAGTGTTTTGCCTATATTTGCTTCTATATGTTATATGATTTCAGGTCTTATGTCCAAGTTTTTTGTCCATTTTGAGTTGATTTTTGTGCATGATATGAGCTAGTAGTCTCATTCTTTTACATGTGGTAGTCCAATTTTCCCAGTACCACTTGTTGATGAGATTTTCCCTGTTCCAGTGTATGGTCTTTGCTCCTTTGTCAGTCTATCATTCTTTTAGTAGCAACAAAGAAAAGTCATGGCATTTTAACACAGAGGAGGACTTTTTATCTACTAAATCTGGGTCACATGGAATAGTCTTTTATCATATATCCATGGATATAGACATAGGTGTAGATGCACACATACATACACATACACCCCCCCCAAAAAAAAAAAAAACAACAAAACCCAAAACAAACCACAAGAAGAAGATTGAGAAAACCATGGAGAAGACCAGAGGCTGGCATTCCTCTATTTCTAGCCCAAACTAGTCCCCCTCACCTTGAAGTTAGGTTCAACTCTGAGCCATGATTATATAACTTGCTTTGACAATGAAATGTTACTGGAAATGACATAAATTGTTCCTGGATGAGTTTAGTAGCTGATGCTTTTAAATCAGCAAGTGGACTCTCCAACACCTTCTTTCTCTAGTATAAGAGTTAAGGAGGTTTTCGAAAAAGGTGCAATGTGGAGACATTATAGAGGACAGACTTCCTCAGAGTCACCCAACACTTTAGCAAAATTCTCAAGGGAGAAAACAGTTATTCTCTTGTGTTACTAAACTTCTGGGCAGTCTCTTACTGAAGCACAACTTAGTCTGTTTTCATTAATAAAAGAGGTTATATAATCTTCAGTATAATGTTTAATAATGATTATGACTGAGATAAAAGTATAGGTTGAAGATTTATTTTACAAATCCAGATAAACACTTTGCACATGAAATTTTCCTGTATGTTATTTTGCCAGAAATCATATCATTTCATGTCTAAACACTTGGTATATAATTTTAATGTTTTTTTTATTTTAAAGTTTTAAAAATAAATTTTTGATTTACAGAAAGTTAAGAATATTTATGAAACATAAAAACACTAATTATTCATGGGAATAACAGAAAGACCTTATTTTTTGTATAGAACTATAAAGAATTATCTAATTTGGCAGGAAAACATATTTGAAAACTTCCCTGTTAATACTGTTCATAAATCATTTGAAAAATAGTTCAGAATTATGAAATACTCATTTTGAGAAAAAGAAAACATTTTCAATGTGTAGCAAATAGTTATTAAATAGTCTGAGAATAAATTCATTAAATATGTCATATAATTATACCAATTTTTGTAACTGTTATTAACAGAGACAAATAGAAGCAGATTCCCCATCAACAGAGCTCCTTTTAAGGGTTCCATTTAAAATGATGTTTTGAATTCATGCCTTTATGACTTACTATATAAACAGCTATAATTTTCTAGCTTGGCTTACTTATGATGCAGCTACTTGACTTAATTAAAAATTATTGAAGTCTGACACTTTAACTTTAAGTAGATGATACATATCAAAGAGCAATCATAAATTTCTGCCCTTAAAGCATTTCACGACCTTTCAGTGTGAAGCATCATGTCTATAGAAATAATGATCTGTGAGTTCTGCAAGCAAGGCAAAATCTCTGCCATGTGACTCACAGGGCAGAAAGTCACTCATTACTAGTCAGACAGCAAGTGTCTGTGGAGTATAATGGATTTACAAAAAGCAGGGTGACCACAGATCTAATTTTAATGAAGCCCAAGACATAATCTGAGCTGATAGAGATTGAAGTCTGGATATACTCTATATAAGGTTAGACTTACTATTTGACAACACAGGAAATAAAATTTTCTCCCTAAAAGGTTCTGTTTTTCTGCTAGGTTATATATATATATATATATACATATATATATACACATATATATATATGTATGTATGTATGTAGCAAATACTTACATTTATATTAAGGTGACAGGAAAAAATTTTTGGACACTATAAAGACATCCTATATTTTCCCACAGGTTGACTGTTTTAAACATGTAAAATTATTCTCTCACGTCTGAAGGCCAAAGTAGTTAACTTTTTGTGCACAGTTATTACATACACAGATAGGACGTTTGCCCAATCTAAATACTATCAGTTTTTTATCACAAAAATTCTTCATAAATAGGAAATAAAGATACAGGCATCCAGAAAATATCCCAAAAACTGATTGGTTAGGGATGCACTTAAAGAAACATAGGCTTACATCAAATGGAAATCATTATCAGTGCTAAATGTAAATGAGGAGAAGTGTGACTTAGCTTGATAATATTTAAATAACATACACTTATATTCTTGAAAGAGAACAAGAGTAAATATTCTAGAACTTGCTTTACTTCTATGCTTTCTTTACTTCTGTGTTATTTTCCAAAATGACAAGATTAAGTATGACATTATATCACCCAGTCACACAGAGGCCACATTAGCATTTCGATAAAAGCTTGAGAGACAATTACCAAGAGCCTTGTATTTCTTGACAATAAAGCCTGCACAAGTGAGAGATGAATATATGACAAAACATCCTTTATTCCCCCATAAGGTGAAGTGACTTAGGAACAACATATTTTAAAAATGAGCACAATCTATAAATGGAAATTCTGCATCTCAGAGCCTATGTTCAGAAACCTGAATGGTAAAAAAAAAAACAACAATCCATGCAATTTTCAGTCATGATTTTTTTTTTTTAAGATTTGTTTATTTATACATACAAGCTGGGTATAGAGGCATGAGGTGGCGAGAGGGTTCACCAGAGACAGAGTGGGGAGCAGAACAGGCAGATCAGAAATACACTGCTGAGGGGAGCAGTGGGCGAGGCAGGAGAGGTCTGCCGCACCATGTGGGATTCTCCCCGGCTGGGCGTCAAACTCGCATCGCCACTGCCCACAGCTCCACAGCACAGCGTTCAACTGCTGTGGCACCAGGGAGGCCCCAGTCATGATGTTTTTTTTTTTAAAAAAAAACTTTAAAATTGGACATATATGTCTATCTGTGAGATGTTAGGGTCTGATTTCAAGAGAAATACTGACTATAAAATATAGAAAAAACAATGAATCCTGACACCTGGAATTTTGGGAGCCATTTTCAGATCTTTTCACAAGGCTAACATTTTGAAGGGAAAGAACGTGAATTACATGGCAGGAGTAAAAACAAAGTGATTTCATTTTACAAAGTCTTTTTGCTTTTATTAAAGATATATTTTCAAGATTAATTTGGGGAACAGAATCAGAATGCCCAGTATGTCAACAAATATTATATCTCCTTGGTTTACTAGATTTCTGGCAGTGGATTTTTGTAGAACATTATTTTATCCAGGCTAAATAAAGAAAATACGTGACAATTTCTGACAGGAACCAAAGTCCCTTCTGAAGTTGGTAACCTTACCTTCCTCACCAGGATAGGCCAGAATGGACCGTGCACGAATCTGTTTCCCTTCTGTGGTTTTCCCTGAGCAGGTGTGTGAGCAGGAGGACCATGCAGACCAAGTGCTGAGGACACAGTCCTTGGGGCAAGGGACATCACAGGCAACGGGGATAGGGAAGATGGCATCTCTGCACAGCTGTCTGTCAACTTCTTCTCCTGGGAAAGACATCATCACCAACAGTCTATCATCTTTAAATAAATGTGAACAATTGAATGTGCATATCCAGATAAATTGGCTTATTTTCCTTTTGTTCTTAGTAAAATCAAAACAAAAAGAGTGATTACCTACTACAGCCAAATGTTAAAAGAACACAGAAAACACAGAACCAGGAACACAGAAAACAGTAATTTTGGATGACATAACATAGATGTGTGCCTTGGGCATTAAGCATTCAGGAAAGAAAGAGTGACTAACTGTGCTATTCTTCATTGTTACTAGACAAACAACTCAAAGTCATTTTTCACTGATGGAAGGTTAGAGTCCTTTATTTCTATATTTCAAAAATAAGACAGTCAGAAGTCAAGTGGAAATACTCAATGTATTAATAGCTATTATTTTTCTGGGCCTTAAATCATGACGCACAATCAAAAGTCAATTGGAATGCATTTACATATTAATAGTTACTAGTTTACAAAGTTTTAAATTGTTAGACTTGCTCACTATTAAGTAAAACTCATTAAAATGACAATTAAGTCATTTTATCACTCATTCTTCAATTGCCTTCAAGTTCAGAAACCCGAATGGTAAAAAATCCATGTAATTTTCAGTCAAGGAATAGTCATGATTCATAGGTGATAGCCATGATGTATTCTTTCAGATCACACCCATTGAACTACACATTATGAAAAGATTTCCAGGTGATTCATATACTCATGGAGGAATATGATGTAGAATCTCTTTTTAATTCTTTAAGAATGTGGCTTCAGGGTTTTGGCTCATATCCCAATAAAACAATATGATAGACTGCAGGTATACAGGGAAGTAGATAAAATACAAAAATCATTATAATACAAAGCATTTATTATTTTAAAATTTACATAACAATGAACTTTTTTCCTACTAGACTTTTTGTATCAGCATAGGGGAAGCTTTAATATGTCCTATTTTCTTCAATGCTAATTTTTGATTGTTCTATTTACTCATTCACTTTTGTTTCTAATAGTCTATGGAGAGAAAGCAAGTTTGAAGCTATAGCTTAGTTAACCAGGTGAACAGCTTTGTACCTTCTCTAATAGTTAATTATTTCTATTCAGAAAAATTTAATTCATTCTGCAGCAATTGAGAGTTTGCTATTAGGTCAATTTGTATTTTGTAATTTTTTTTTATATTATAGTGAAAACCTAAAGCATATACAATTTTAACCTTTCTTGCTTTTCCAGTTATTCCTCCTCCTGACCCCCAATCTGTGTCCTGCACCTATTTTAGCTATTTTCATTCATCAGGCTCAGGTAGGCACATTCCTTCTAGAGTATACTTTTATCTTCTATGAAGCTGTTTAAATCACCTTGGATCCAAACTCTAAGATTTCCTTAGATTTTAGTTATATGTATTTAACTACCTTTTGAGCTTATTTTCACAGAGACATCAGAGTATGATACTTGTCAAGAGTCAAATAACCTGAGCATGCACAGAAGAGACCAAGCATATGATGAACTCTAAGCCAGCTGGAGTCAAGAAACTGCCACATGGAACCAAGAAGAGATAAAGAAGGGTCTGGAAAGACTATATTCAAAAGTGAAGCATCCATCAATAACTATCAAGATTGCATCTAAAAGAAAAGGAACCAGGAAGATCCAGTTATTTCGACTGATTTGTGATTAACCAATCAGGCTTTGCTAAGTCTATAACTTCCATATTCTATAATGTTTTCTTCTTATCTTTTTTCCATAAAACCAATCTTATCTCCCACATTGAGAAGACAGATTTAAGCCTTGCCTCCTGTGTCCTTGTCCTTTGCTTGTCAACCTCCAAATTAAATCCTTTTCTCAAAATCTGGTGTCAGTTTTGGCTTCTATGTGCATCAGGCAGTGACTCCTTTGCTTGGTAACAAGTGCCACATACATAGTAGGCACTAAATATATTCTGCTAAGTGAATAAATTAATAAATTAATTTTAAGCTGCTGTGCCAGGAGACAGAACATTTGATTACAAAAATACAGATCTCAGTATATTATTTTCTAAATTGTTATGCATTCAAATGCTCTAGTATTTTGTTAAATATTTTTTTAGTGGAAAGACAGTATGTACAGTACCCGAAGTTCACTAGAAATGCATGTTTTTCAGATCATACCTATTAAATCATGCATTAGAAAAAGATTCTCAGGTGACTTATATGCTCATAAAATCTGAGAATCAGTGCTATATGGTTTTCTGTCTTTGTTTTCTTGTGCTTTGATTAGAACCAGACTACCTCTTGAAAGGTCAACTTATAAAATGAATTCATCTGGATCTCATACCTACCATTACTTGGTGCTCTAAGGGACTTCTTTTTATACAGAGTATATGTAGATGAAAACATTACTTCCTTGAATAGTGATTACCATTTTTCAGACACTATTAATATTGTATGTATTATGTTAGTTAATTATCACAAACATCTGGCACAGATATTAATTTATATTTTTTAAAGGAAATTGAAGCTGAACAAATTTAACTGTGTCAAACAGTAGAAGTTTTACTAAAGAAGAGACCAAATTGAGTTCTGACCCATTCTCGAACCTAATTTTTAATTGGTATGGTGGTAGGGAGAATTCTGTGATGCTGAGGTAGTTAATAGATAAAACTTTGTTTACAAAGTCAAGAAACCAGCACTCGAAGTTGTTTCTCAAGGCACAGCACTACATGGTGGCAGCCACACTACCTTGAGTACAAAGAGTATGTATAGCCATATGTTGCTTAATGATGTTATGGTCACTGACAAGCTGCATACATGATGGTGGTTCCAATACACTCTATCATACCACCTAGGGTGTAGAAGGCTATGCCATCAAGGCTTGTGTAATTACACCTTACAATGTTCACACCAAACAAAATCACCTAACAACACATTTTTCAGAACATATTCCTATCATAAATGACATATGACTATATCGTTGACATGTTCTGGGTTATACAGTCTGTTTTAGAGCCATTGAACAAGCATCAATGGGTCAGTGAAAATACAGAATCTTTCAAATCTTTGATTTTGCTTGTAATGAGTACTTCTGTAACTCAGTTAATTGACCACTAACGATAACCCTTAGGGCTTGTGGTCTTTTTAAGGTAAATCTCCAACATTCCTGGCATAAGTCACATGGAAAATACTAGCCAACAGCCCCCCCCAAAACAAAACAAAAACAAAACAAACAAAACTAAACTAAACTTTGGTCTATGGCTATCACAAACAACTCCATAATTGATCATCTTCAGCCACTTTCTGAGATTGCTACTTCTCTCTTTTATTTTTTTTTAAATATGACCCTGGAAATAAAGTATTTACTTATAAAAGCTGCAGAAAATAATTTTATTCCGCTTCCTCACATTAAAGCCTGTTTTTGTTTAATATAAACTACCTCAATTAGGTGAGAGTCATTTGGCATTATATTTCATAGAGTATATTGTAATAAACATGTATATATTCAAATAACTTCCCACATAGAGAAGTAGAAACCTTGCTGCTTAGCACTTTGGAAATCCCATTATTTCCATATAGCTGCCCTACTGTTAGGACATTTTCAACCTCCATATGTCCCCATTATAGAACCATATGAGACACTGATTATCTGCATGCGCATTCCAATAAATCTGGGCAGACACTTTCCATTATCATTACAGTGAATGATGTAGTTCTACAACTCATACAGGCACAGACTAATGCAACATGTTTTTCTTTCTGTAGTCTCTCTAAGAATAATTCCTTTGCTAGATTATGAATTTGATGTCATAAAAATTTAGAATCTTTTCCACACTTTCCCTTTTATATTAAACATACTATATTTGGGGGCACATATTTACTAACATAAAGAATTTCAAAGGGTTGCTGTACATTTATAGGACTTGTTTTGTTTTTTTCCCTAACAAAGCTCTAGGCATTTTAACCAAACCGGGAAAAGAGGTATGATTTGCATGAAATATATAACACAAAACTAAATGACTGAAATACTGTTCACATATTACAACTTATATATAACCCTAAGCATTAACTGAAGCATAGCTGGTTCAAACTTGTGATACAAATGGTTGGGAAATAAAATGAGAATATTTATTTTTATGAATTCAAAACCAGGTTTAAATGTTTAAGCTGGTTTCCCCTAAATTCTTCTTCTTCACAAAATAAAGTTCCAGAATATGTTTTTAATAATTCATCATTTCCATCAATCTTAACATGTATTTTGACATCTTCAAGTAATCCTTAATTACCCCCTTGTTTATTTTCATGAGCATCACCAAACTCTTTCATGAACTTCTCCAAAATAACTCCATTCATTCTACTGTACGTCCTATTATCAGGATAAGAGAATTGAACATCTGTTTGAAATAATCACACTAAAAATTCATGAAGATTTCCATAGAAATAAAACAAAATGAGAGGTGAAAGCAGAAGATAAAGATTTTTTTTTTTTTTGATAAACTGCAAGTTTATTGCAGTCTCTGTGTTGGAGCTTAAATGTAATATAAATGGTAAACCTTGATTTATTAAGGTTTTTATAGTTTCAACACTTTCATAGTTTAGGAATTGAGTCTAGGACACAATATTAATACATTAAAAACATAACTAATTGTATTTTAAAAAAATTTAAAAAAATATTTATTTATGCATACAAGCTGGGGTACAGGCCAGAGGTGTGGGGGCGGTGAGAGGGTTCACCAGAGACAGAGTGGGGAGCAGCACAGGCAGATCGTTGGAAATACACTGCTGAGGGGAGCAGTGGGCGAGGCAGGAGAGGTCTGCCGTGCTATGTGGGAATCTCTCTGGCTGGGTGTCAAACTTGCGTCACTGCTGCCGACAGCTCCACAGCGCAGCGCTTAACCAGTGCACCACCAGGGAGGCCCACTAATTGTATTTTAATGTAAGGCATATACATATCTAGCACTATTCTCTAGATGCCTTTTTGCATTACCCTGACTTCTTTTTATTCACAGAAATGCACAGGTTATTATGGTTGATTTTTAATAGCCCCAGAAGACTATGTGCAATGGACCTCTAGAAGGTATTGCAAAATCAAAACTCATCAGTATAAGGGAATTGAGAGTGGGTGACAGAAAGGAGAAATAAAACAGAGGGAAGGAAGAAATAGAGTCAAGGTTAAAAAAATATTTTATTTAGAAAATCTTTAGTATTATAATTTTGGGGCCAGATTTCTCTTAACAGACCCATACAAATCCTATAGTAATACTGAGAATTATTGCAGTTCTTGATACATTTTTTTTTATTATTCAGAAAACATTTTAAAAGTTCATATTTACTTCTGATAATAAAGTCATTATTTATGTTTACTTATATTGATGACAAAAATTCAAGGAATAATTGCTATAGGAAAAAAATGGAGTCTTACATTTGCCTGTACCTTTCTAGAAAGCATTTTCATAAAACCATCATAACTTTATAACAACTGTAAGACTTATAGTCCAGAAACACTTTCATCTTACTGAATCATATGACTTTTTCTTCCTCCTCCTTCTTATAGAGAAGGTACATGTCTCTTCATCTAAATGGGAAGTTTCCAAGTCATTTTCAGTCCCTATACTCTCTTTGCTTACATTCAGGTAGTGAGTCTGATTCAATGTTCTCAGTGTCTCCTGACTCCGTGATTTTCTTCTGAACCATTTCGTACTTTCTCTGATCTCTTGCTGTATCCCATTTCCTCTGAAGTCCATTATCCATCTTGATCCCAAAGGTTTATTTTTAATTTGCGAATATGAGCATCAAAGTCCCAATACCTGTTAGCTAAAGTCCATATTTACTTTCTACGGCATATAAAACCTTTATCAACTGTTATTGCTTCCTATTTTGACTACATTTTAATGGAAGGAAACTACTTGCTTTTCTAAGCAGAACTGATATGCTGCTTTCTCATGACTCTGCCATTTGATATACTATTCACCATGCCTGCATCCTCTTGCTAAGTCAACTTTAGAACTGGGTTTTCTTCCTGAATGGAATGTTCTTAAATTTACAAGATGAGTTGCGCTCTAGCTTCACTGCTTCCATAGCATTGCAGAAGTATTACTTTTAATACTTTTCATAATTGTATTTTTACTCACCTTTCTCTCCATTCACCTATGAGCACCTCCTGGCCAGATATTTTATCTTATTCAATATCTTTATATCTGAAGTCCCTCGGCTCATTTAATGTTACTTAAGAGTTTTGCAGCAAATGTTTGCTAGATGAGGGAAAATTTTGGTCTGGATTTCCAGGGCGTATGTTGCTTTTATGAAAATATTTCCAGTTGTCAGTTTAGCAGAACTCCACCAAGAATATTAAAAACTTGGCACAAAACCACCAGTTGCCCACCCAGACCAGTGAGACCCTTGATCACTGAGCAACACTGAGCAGAAGCACCACCTACAGCAGCTGGGCACCAAAGCAAATAATAGGGAGAAGGAAAAACCCAACAAATGATCACATGAGTCCTCAGGGGAAAATATAACAGAAAGAGAGAAGAAATCTCCAGAACCAACTTCAAAGACATGGAGGATATGTTCTTCCTATCAGATAAGAGTTTAAAATTGCCATGATAAAGAAATTCAAAGGAATGGAAGAATACCAAAAAAACTCAGAGAAACAAATTAATGTCCTTAACAATAAAATCAATAAACAGCGGATAGAAAATGATGTTTTCAACAAGATAACAAGGGAGATTTGGGCTATTTCAAAAAACAGCAACACAGGGATGGAAAATTGTTATGAAGTAGAATAGATTAAATGCATAAATGAGTCAGTCTACTTTATAATACAAGTTATCAAAGAATTCATACTCACCATATGAAGGAACACTGAAATATATTAGGTAATTACTATCAACCTTGAAAACAACACTGGGAAAAACACATTTGTGACAGGAGATTTCAATACTCCACTTTAACCAATGGACAGATTAACCTAGCAGAAAATAAGGGCACAACAGCTTTAAACAAAGAAGTAGACTGCATGGACCTAATAGATATTTACAGGGTACTGCACACCAAAAGGTAGAATACACATTTTTCTCAAGTGCATATGGGACATTCCCACAAAACAAATATCAACAAATTCACAAAGACTGAAATCGTACTTAGCATCTTCTCAGACCATGAAGGTTTCAAATTAGAAATCAACTATCAAAAGAAAGCAGGAAATCCTTTAATACATGGGAACTGAATAGCACATTACTGAAAGACTAATGGGTTAATGAAGAAATCAGAAAAACACACCGAGACAAATAATAAGGACATAACTTATGAAAGCTGTGTTATGGTATACAACAAAAGAATTACTAAGAGGGTAATATATAACAATATAGTCCACTTCAAGAAATAAGAGCTCAAATAACTTTCTTTCTCATCTTAAGGAATTAGAAAAAGAGCAAATCCAAAAGTCAGCAGAAGAACAGAAATTATAAAAACCAAAGCAGAAATAAATGAATAGAAGTTAAAAAGACAGTCCAAAAGACCAATGAAACCAAAGTTGGTTCTTCGGGAAAAAAAAAAAAAAGGCAAACCTCTAGCAAGTCTCATCAAGAAAACAACGGACAGATCTCAAATAAATAGGAGAAAAAATGAAAGAGGAGAAATTATGACAGAAACTTCACAAATTCAGAGGAAAATTAGAGACCACTATGAATATATACCAACAAAATTAATAACCTAGAAGAAATGGACAAATTCTTAGAATTTAACTTTAAAAGTTAAGTATTTTATTAGAATTCCATTTTACCCTATGATGAAATATAACTCCTGTTCTGATCTCTCTATCTTCGCCCTTGATTACATTAAAGCTTCTGCATGTCTAGCTCTGACAGGTGCTCATGGAAACTTTAGGGCTCTTTGTGGGTAAGGGTGCATAGAGTGGCTTTTCATTTTGTCTTGTCTGGTTCCTCCACTCCTCCAGGTTTCGGTTACCTTACATCAATTCTTTCTCTGAGGGAATATCACATTTGCAGTCTGTCCTGCAAATAATCAACCTAGTACTCTGCCGATCACACTGCTGTGACTATGTTACCTCCACTAATGACTCCCTATCATTCTCCAGCTCAAGCATGCATTCATGTCTGTTGTGTTTAAGACATTCCACCATCTGCCCTCACTTGCCATACCTTTTCTCGCAAGTTCTTTTTCCATGCTCTAGATATAGCTGCAACAAATTAGGCTCAGGGAATCCCACTACTTAGAATGAATGACTTTAAGCCTTTAGCAATCCTTTAGGACTATACTGAAAACCAATTTCAGTTTGGAAGCTTACTTGTTGAAAGCATTTTTTTTCCACCTCTTTTTCTCTACTCCTTTAACTTAGAATCTCTTTCATAGTCATAATGTGAAATAATGGTTATTCTACGGTAGTTATTAGAAGTTATTAGTTATTATTATTATCTTCTAATAATGCTGTAGACAAGTAAGTCTACAGAGCAACAGAAAAATTACCAAAAATATTAAATAGACCTATATTTGACTTTGGGATCTTGCTGTATTAAGATCAAATGACTTAAGAGATAAAGTTTATCACATGGAAAAATGTACCAATAAAAACAAGAGCAAATTTTTTCTCACATGATAGAGACTGAATTGATGGGGTGATTAGAGATTGCTAGTTTATAAAACGAGACACTTTGAATGTGATGGTTTTTGAACAGTTTTGAGGGAATGAAATCTAGGTTATTAGAAATGAGGAAAAGAGCAGTAAGATAGAAAAGATTGCTCTACGTAGGAGAGCTCTGAA
Organism: Scalopus aquaticus; assembly: GCA_004024925.1. NCBI lineage: Eukaryota > Metazoa > Chordata > Mammalia > Eulipotyphla > Talpidae > Scalopus > Scalopus aquaticus. The sequence goes on along the minus strand of PVIJ01000998.1, from coordinate 127,763 downwards.
GCAGAAATGAATTCAAATAATTAATCATCACCATTAACATTTTCCAGAATCTTCCACTCTGTCCTTTTATGATACACGTGTAGAAACAGTGAAAATTGGAACCATAAAGATTAGATTGGGAGCTGCAGATGAGTAAGTCACAGTCTGCTCCTTTAATCTTTATAGGTGTAGTGGAATAAATGTCTGCTAGCAAACCATGGGAAAAGGATCCTTGGGCAAATGAAGTCTTGCTAATGGGGAAAATGTTACCCTTTTAATTAGTCTGAGAGTTTTCACTTTCACATTAAAAGCCACAAAAGTGTCAGGAACTCCCATTCCATTTCATCAATGGTTAACACTTGTAAAAAGTTGCTCAGGGCCATCTGAGAGTTAATAACAGTCATAAGAGTTAGTAATAAAAATATATGTATCTGACAGAGAGAGTCATCACCTTAGTGATTGAAATAGAAAGTCTATAAAATCAACAAAAGCAAACCTTGATTTATCAACATTTGCAGAAAGTGAGGGTTCAATAAGACATTCACATATATAACAACTAATAAAGGAGTTGGTAAATCTAAGACAGGCTAAAATGAAATCTAGAAACCAGTCAATATATCTCAAAATTAAAGGAAAATGAGAGCAAGGATCCTGTACCCATACCTGATCAAAAAATTACTCTAGCTAACAGACTTCCAAATCTCATGGGGGTGGGGGTTTTTAAATAGCCTATCTTCAGAGTCTATCAGAGAATCATTCAGTTGGACCCACAAAGGAAATTCTTAAAAACATTCATTTTAACAAGATTCCTCATGCCTTCATTGTATTACATAATTACCACTTCTTTTTTTTTTTGTATCTGTGTGGTGAGAACATTTAACATCTACTCTCAGCAATTTTCACATATATGTTATTATTTTTATTTATAATCACAATGCTGTGCATTATATCCTCAGACCTTATTTATCTTCTAATTGGAAGCTTTTACATTTTGGGGGACACATCTCTCCATCTCCTTTGTCCTATGAGCCTTTGGTAACCACCACTCTACTCTCTGTTTCTACAAATTTGGATTTTTTTTTTATATTCCACATGTAAGTGAGCTCATAAAGTATTTTTCTTTGACTTAATTTAACTTAGCATTATGTTATTACTATGGTGGTAATCCTACTGCAATTCATAAGTGTATCAACTAAACACTTGGACATCTTAAAGTTATATATTAATTATATCTCAATAAAATTAGAAAAATAATCTGAAATGATTTCAATATATCAGTGTGTGAGCTTTTCCATGTACTCATTTCTGATTAAATACCAATATATAGGAAGGAAGGATTAATAGCTCAAAGGAAATTCTCATAGAGTTTCTATATATTTTTTAAATTAAAAGTAAATGTTGGCTTACTGTACTTTAATTTATCTCAAATAACTCTTTTTTTGTTGTTAATCTCAAGTCCTGAATTGAAGCATGAGCAATGCAGTGAAGTTTTATAGTAGTGGTTTTCTTACAGGGACATTTGGGGCAATATCATATAGTTTATAAGGCATTTTGATGAATGTTATGGGAATATTTAATCACAAATCAATACAATTGTTGTTCTGAAGGAATACACACATACAGATTTATATGAATAGACACATAATATGATTTTCCTCAGTCTAAAAGCAAGTATAGATAGGTTGTGCTGGGGGATTTTCCTCTTACAGATGAGAGTAAATCATTTTTAAAATTTAAAAATACCTAGTTTTGGCAAAATATCTTATACCATTTTCTTGTGTAAATATTGTGCTGATAATTTAGTTGGTGTGTGGTGGCTGTAAAAATAAAGGCATACTGATTTTTATTGAGAAGCCAATTGGCTAAGGCATCTATGCTGAGTGGTCAGTGAACATTTTGTTAAATATTGTGAAAAAACCCTTGAGTGTAATCAGCAATTTATTTCTAAGTCCTGTTTTCTTAATTCCCCGTGTTACCATTACAATTTCAAAAGGGAACAGTAAAACAAAATGAAGACTTTGAACCCGAGTCTTAAACTTCTTTCCAATCAAATTCTACCTATGACTGCAATTCAAAGTAAGATGACCTAACATATTTCTTTCACGTCTGTTTTCCCTTTAAAAATCTATAATTGTTTGACAATGATACCTAATGTGTACCAAACAAACAATCTTTGTGATAATTTAAGAGGTAAGTATTTTTAAAATCACATTTAACAACATTTGAAATAGAGAATCAATCAGTTTATTTCCCTTGTCACATGTCATTGGCTACTTAATAGTAGAGGGAGGATTTCAAACCATAAGCCTGGAATCCAAAGCTTAGAGCTTTATGTTAAATAATTTCCAGCATGAAATTTAGTAGACACTTGATGAAAACTGATAATTCATTAAGCTTATATTTTACCTAAATCTTTTATATTAGAGCATTTTCCAAAATAGACCTTTTCTTTCAGAGCATGATCTACACTTACAATGTATCAATTCTAATTAACATATTATGTGGAAATCATCAATAGTGTGATTCTGGTAAATGGAATCAGGCTACAGACAAAAATTTTTCATAAATGGATGGTTAATTTCTTTGGAGGTTTATTCTTCTATGCAGTGTAATTGTTTCTGACATTTCAGGAATGCTTTTATGAGCAACTTGACCTTTGATGCATTTCGTTTTACAAGTTTGTAGCTTGATAAATTGCCAAAAACAGTACATTCAAGGAGGGAGTTTGAAAAACAGAACAAAACAACCAAAAATAACTTTTAGTTACAAAGCACTACTTACTTGCATGAAATTTTATCTGACTTATAATTTCACGTATTTGCTCTCTTTTTAACACCCTGCACGGTCCACTGTTTACATAGTATTTTCATAATCTGTAGTTCAGAACATATGTAAGAACCCGTAAGTAAGCCCCAGGGGCAGATTGATCCTAGCAATAACAAGCATAAAAGTTAAAAATAAAAACTGAATAAGAAAATAAAAAAAGAAAGAACATTTGCATGCATGAACTCTTTTGCTAAACCATGATCCCATTCACTTGTAAACTAGGAGCACTTTTATCACCCATTTCTATAGTGTTAATTGTTGCTAAACAGTATCAACGAAATTCACGTAAGAACGATTGGAATACTTTCTATTGTGATACTGTATCTTCTAGCATTGTAGGCCACGGTAATGCTCTCTAGAAGCCATTAAAAAAAAAATCAAAACCATGATTGAATTAGAGAAACCTTAAACAGTGTTTGACTTAGATGTTATCCAAAAGATGGAAGAGAGTCTGCTGATTCGATTAAACGAGGAGAGAAGAGACAGGCAGAACAAGTTCCATAGCTAATGTGCTAAGACTTCTGAAGTCTTTACCCTCAGGGTAGGGATACTCTGCTTGAGTTTGGATGCACTTACAAAGCCAGAAGGGAAAAGAAATGAGATGAAATATACAAAATAAATAAATAAATAAATAAAATAAAGGATTTGGGGAGTTAAGATTTTTAGACAAGTTGTTCAGAAGTCAATGCAAAAAATAATAACGGAGACCTGAACGGGAGAATCTTGTCAGTATTCTGATAAAAGCATAATTTTTTTCAAGTGATAATTTCTACAATGAATCAGAAATACAAAGTAATGAACACCAAGCTCTTGATTTCCAGACTAAAGGAAGTGAACAATAAATCACAAACAGGAACTAATAATTGCTGACTTTATGAGCACTGGCATGTGTAAGGCATCAAGCATTTTTACAGGTTTTATTTAACCGATATAATTTTCCAATAATCTTCTGGGGTAAACATGACTATTATACCCACATTCTAGAAAACTAAACTAAGGCATGGGAGTTGATTTATGTGCCTAAGGTAACACTTACTAGTGAGAATAAACTGATTGACTTATCTACCCTTTCTTGTGATTCTCCAAGAGAACACTGTTGTGTGCATACAATCAGAGAAGTGTGAACAGAACAGACGTGGGAAATATCTACTGTAAGGATTAGGAGAGTAGGCTAAGGAAAAGACACAAGGTCACACCACAAGTTAAACAGAGTTGAGTTTTCTAGCATTGTTTCAGTCACTATATGGCACTAGCGTTTAGGAATGCAACATTTGTTAACTTCAAATATTGTCAAATATATGAGGCAACCATAGAGATTTCATTTTCTCATAGCATTGTGCTCAATTACCTGATGCACACAAATTATACTTCTCCCAAGAGCCAGTACCTGTACTATATAAACTACTTAGATAATTTTGAGAAGCAGGACATATAACCACATTTTTATAAGTAAGGAAATTCTACAGATCAAGCCTAAAAGCAGCAAATCTCACCCAAACATGCATGGGATTAAAAAACACAATAGATTTTTTTTTAAAAGCAAAACAAAGCCAACGAGGAAATTCAGCTAAGTCAGAGTAAAACAAAGTCCACAATTGGATTTGGGGAAGATAATGATGTTAAAGACCTGACAATAACTGAAATCTATGTAAAGAATCAGTGGCTAGCAATTGTGAGACTTCATTACAGACTATAACATCAACGCATGAACCAGAAATTAAACTACTCAACACAAATCAATAAAGTTATTTTAGTGGAAAAATATCTGGTTAGAAAGGTAATATGTGGTATACCTCCCAAATTTAAAATTCATGGTATTGATAGTAATTCACTCCATTGCATTTCATCAGGAAATATTAAAAATGAAGTAATTCCTGAGAAAGCAGTTCAAAGTTAATTCTCAATCTAGCATTGTTTTGAAGATGGCATGCAAAACATTAATTACTATTTTGGCAAACACATTATTGTAATGTAATAGACTTTCTATAAACTTTGATACTTAATAGCAAACTCAATGCTATTTTCATTGATTCAGAATGCAATTAAATTTATTTGATAGGAATATCATTGCTTGGGAACAGTATTGAATTTATGAAGCTTTAGAGAACGACAAAATTTAATGACATTTTGAAAGGAAGTAGAACTGAGTGTCTTCAATACCAAAGGGTTAATGTATTTTGATAAAAGGAAATAATTATAATTCTGTAGCACATTTCATCAGTTGCTCTAACAATTTTTCTAAAATGTCTTACAAATAAACGGTCACCGATTTTCAACATCCATGTCTAAGATGTGACATGAGAGTTGGAATTGCCTTTTCCCTTTTCAACTTAAAGTAGCCACGATTTAAGTACTTAGCTATAATTTATGTTCCTAGAATTTTACGTTGTAAAGGGAATCTTTTTTATTTTTAATTCAAAATATTTGAGTAGAAGATTTAAAGGAAAGAAGGCAAAGTAGTTCTCATATTGAATTGGGAATTAAAGTTTTGCCATTGACAGAAACATCAAAATTTAAGGCAGGCATTTTGAACATATATATAAAGCAAAACTTAAATACACTAAAAATTTACATAGTAAAACTGAGATGGATGCAGAGTCATATACATAATTTTAGACATATATATAATATATAATGTATATTAAATATAATAATGTAATGTATACAATATATATCATATATATGATATATCGTGTATATATATGATATATATTATATATTATATATAGAGAGAGTAAAGATCCTAGCTGACTGAGGTGTATTATAATGATTCTGACTGATGGAACGGTGGGGGCACCTGAGAAAGGGAGATTTAAGTTATCAATTAAAAAACAACCACTTAGGAACAACCTAATAAGCGGATATGTAAAATGAAAAGACAGATAAAAACCTGGACTTCATGCCTGTAATCCGCAAGCCTTCTCCCAGGCTTGGCGAGAACTAAAAGGGACTCTGCCTGAGAACAGCAACTCCGCTCCCAGCAGCGGATGGCTATCAGGAGCTCTCCGGGCGGGGTCCTGCTCACCCTGCATGCTAGTCTCCCAATTATTGCCAAGAGGTTCATTTGCTTGTCTCTTTGCTACCAACTGAATTGTATGTTTATATTGTATGTTTATATTGTTGACAGTGTGGATTTTCCCCCAATAAATTCATATTGTGGTTATACGCATTTGGCTTGAGTCCTAAGTGAAACCTTCCTGTTTTGCGGAAGTTCGCACTCTAAAGATTCCAAACCTGGGCCTCCATGGTGGCGCAACGGGTTAAGCGCAGCACTATGAAGCTATCCAGAGCCACTGCAGCACGAGTTCGATGCTCGGCCGGGTTGATTCCCACGTGGCGCAGCAGACCTCTCCTGCCTCGCCCTCTGCTCCCCTCAGCAGTGTGCTTCAGTGGATCTGCCCGTTCTGCTCTCTGCTCTCTCTGGTGAATCCTCTCACTGCCCCACACCTCTGTCCTGCACCCCAGCTTGTATGCATAAATAAATCAATCTTTTAAAAAAAAAGATTCTAAACCTGACAAATGGGGAGAATCATCCTTTCTATTTGAGCTAAAAAAAAAAAAAAGCTAATTTAATAACATTGGTGTGATTTGTGAACAAGAATATAGAAAATTTTCCATGGTTAAAGGCAAAGGAAGGACTCAGAATAATTAGGAAATGGAGCATGCTAACTGAATGCTATTTGTACAGTGATTATATTATAAGGGCACATCTTAGAGTTTGAGATTTATGTATCTGTTAGGCTCATTATCTAGCTTCTCCTGATAGTGAGTTGGCATGATAAATATTTGAAATTATGGGATGGAGAATCTGAGTGTTTTACAAAGAGTACCTGTTCTTAAAGCACTTTTGAAGTAATTTAAATAAAATTTTATGAGGTCAATACAGACACAAAGAATTCCTAGAAAAGCACAGTTCCAGAAACAGAACTAAAACAGAAGAATTAGCACATAGATAACTTCACAAGTGTTAGAATATTTTTATTATTTTTAAAAGTTTTTCTGTGATTTAAATTTTTACTTAGCAAAGGGAATGCATTTACTATACTAATTTTAAAGACTCCACTTGCTTCATTTGAGTATTTTTGGTTGATTTTTATTCTGATCATTCCATATAGATTGACCACTTTCCAGGTTCTGGTTTCCACCTGGCACTCCTAAAGTACCTTCTCCACTCAGCAGTCTGACCATTCTGATTCTTTTAAAATTTATTTCAACTTACAACATTCCTCTGCTTAAACTTAGTGACTCCCCATTAACATGGAATTATTTCCCAATTCCTGAAAGGCCCTCTATGACCATTCTTGACTACCTCTACTATTTTTTTTCTCCCTTATATTTCTTTCCCTTTTGGAATAGAGTTGAGTGTTTTCCCCTGGTTTTACTGAGCTATAACTGACATATGATATTGTTAAGTTTAAGGTGTCCAATAGATCAACTTGATATGTTTACATACTGCGAAATGACTGTGACCATAGTTAGCTAACACCTCCATCTCATTACCACGTAATTACCACTATTTTAAAAAAAATAGTCAGAACATTAAAAATCTTCTCTCTTACCAACTTCCGTATTCTATTCCAGCCATGTTGGCCTTTAGTACACTCTGGGAACACTTTAAACATTCACCTGTTTGGAGTCTTCCTTCTGCATTTATACATTTCTCTCTGATATTTGCTTTACCTACTCCCTCATGTCAAGCCTCTGTTGAACTTTTTTACTTCTGAGTGAGACCTTGCTTGATCATTCTGTCTAAAATACTCTTGTCCCCACAAATAGATCTTCATTACCATAACCTTCTTTGTTTTGTTTGGAGTACTTTTCAGAATTATCAAATAGGTTAATGGTGACTGCATCCTTTTGTATTAACATCCTTTTGTTCCCTCCCCCTGGAATACATGTTTCGCCAAGCCAAGGATATCATCTGTTCACCCTTCACTGCTGTGTCCCCAGTGATCAAAAAAGTACATTGCACATAATACAAACTTATGAAACATTTGCTGAGTAAATAAATATGATGCAAAAGACTTTGGGCAGTCATAATAAAATGCTATGGGACTTGAAACTAGGTTTGCTAAACAGCAGTTGAGAACAGCTCTAAAGTAACAGGACAATCAGAGGTTGCATTGTATCAGGATATTGTAACTTTCAATTTACTAATTTTAGTTTTTCTCGTGGGGCTGGTGCACTCTAAGTTTTTAAGATAAAGTCTGTACTATACAGCAACCACTGTGATTCTCAGAAACTGAAGTTAATTCAGAGAAAGTATCTTAAGGACATTATCTTATGTTTGAATAACATAAAACAGCTATTTAGGGAACTGTGCGCCTGAATGTTTTGCAGAATCCATAAATTTATGGTACTCACTTATTTTTCAAATGAGTATTTACACTTATTTGTATGAAATTAACAAACACTAATATTATTCTTATTAGAATTTATCCTTTCACATGGTATGATTTCTGTCTGTGTTCAAGGTCACTGACTCCTCTGTGAAATAAGAAATGTTTGTGTTAACTGCTAAAATTGTTATATTAAAACAGGTAAGTCATACATTCATAGAATGATAAAATATGAAAGCTTTCATTTTCTGTTTTTATGTATAGTGGAAGGAACCTTCAGTTCCTATTGTAAATCATCAATGTATTCTTTCAGCTGTGTTGATTACATTTTGTTATAATTTAAACATTTAAATCTTAACTTTTTAATTTTATTTAAAGTCTTTTTTTTTTAGTTTTCCAGGTAATGAGACAGTTTTCTCTGTGGCGTTGATACAGATACTACATTTGCTTTATAGTATATATATAACTTGGTATATGTTAGAGAACTGATTAATTGCAATCACAAACAATAAATTGACTTATACACATAAAGACAAAAAATTAGATACTTCCTTCACATACTTCATCCAAAAGAAGTCTTCTAGATTCATCTAGCTGACACTATGTTAATTGTATTAAACTCACATAACCTTTAAATGCTGCATTTTTTCTGCATATGTAGATTAATACTTGCAATTTTCAGATGATCCACTTTGATAGTACATTGAAAAATTTTGAAATTAAGATGCATGTGTAGAAGCCAGAAATAAATTATACAAAGTATTAAGTGGAAATTGGATGATAGTCAGAATTACTAAGCTCATCAAAATACATTTTTCTATTCATGCAAACTATGAAAAAAATCATTGTGAATCAGAATAGCGACAGCATAAGTACTTTATTAGTCACCATTTTAATTTAGAATCTTATGTTACATTTAAATCTTCCTTAATTTTGAAAAGTGAATCTTTTAGAGTGGCCTCGTTGCACTGGAACCTTTTAAAAAGTAAACTTTCTAGGAAGGTTTTAGTTTACATAATCATACGAGTTCTTAGATATTTGAGAGTGTACAGAATTAGTGTCATCGCAGAACAATTATTACATATTATCAGTATTAAATATCTCTACTGTTCGATGAATCCAAAAACAGTTGTCCACATCAGGTCAAATTATTTGGCATATGATATACACTCACTTATTTTGTATTTTATATGTTGTACATCTGATTTAAACTGTTTTGGTTGGTGTGATCATGTGTTGCTTCATAGTAATTTTCCAGTTTATGGAAAACAAGTCTAAAAAAGGAATGTACAGCTGAAAGAGTCATAAAACCTTTCATGTTAAAAAAAAAATTACTAAGAACACTTAGGTAAGGGTTTCTAATTTGGGCTGGCCTTGGCTGGAACAACAATCCCTAGCAAGAAAACCTAGCATGTTTTCCTCGTAAGGTACAGTGCAAGAGAAAGACATGCTTATACTGCATGTAATTTTGAACTATCTGTTCATGGCGTGTTTACTAATATCTCACTGACTTTAGCAAATCAAAGGCTGAGGGTTTTAATTGGCACCCAGGGCTTCCCTATTCTTGCTTTCTGTTTGGGATCTGGACCTAGAGCCACTGAGTTCTCTCCCACTTTTCACAATTTATTCAATAGTTCCCAATGACACACTTTCTTTTTCCATATATTTGTTGGCAAAGTTGCTTTTCTGAAGGGTTAAGAGAGAGCTGGAAAGGAAGACAATGGTCAGGAAGCAGACATAAAGGTTTACCTGTAGGGAAAGACCCAGCATTACTTCTGAGCTTGTGCTTCCATTAGGTGAAGAAACCTCATCCCTAACCTAGATGTTGTAATTAGTGCAGGGGCTCCTGATAAGGCCAAAAGAACCCCAAGAGGAGAGTTCTCTTTCATCATTTGTATTATATGCTTTGGTTTCTTTTCGTTTCATCTTTTTTTTTTTTTAAGTATTTCTGAGTTTCTTGAATCTGTGAATTTGTATTTCATCAAATTTAGTAAGTGTGCAGTCATTACCCCTTCAAATATTTTTTCTAGACCATTCTCATTCTCCTAGCTGTCTTTTGTCCATATTTCCCTTTTCTGCACATTGTCTAATTTCTTCACTTATTCTCTAGTTCACTATTTCCTCTGCTATACTCTTTTTTTCTTTTAAGAAGACCAACCAGTAAATTTAAATTTCAAATACTGTGTTTTTCATTTCCAAATTTTCCACTGAGCTCCTTTCCTCAGAAATCTTGGCTACAACCTCATAAGCTTTCCTGAACCAGAACTATCCAGTTTGGCCAATCCCAGATTCCTGACCTTCAGAAACTATGTGAGCTAACGAATGTTTGTTGTTTTATACGGCTATGATTGGGTAATTTCCTGAGAACTTTTATCTTTTCATTTCTTTCAGGAATATTCAGCTTTACCTCATGCAAGACAGTATAAAAACTGCTTTAAGGTTTTATTTATAAATTCCAACATCTGGCTTCCTTTTCCTTTGAGAATTAGTTTTATTTTTCTAGTTTTTTTCTTTATGCAAAATAATTTTGATTTTATCATGGACATTTTGAACATTTTGTTTTGATTCTCAAGGGTCAGCTGAAATCCTCCAGATAATGTTGATTTTGATTTGTTTTGTTTTCAGCAGGCAATCAACCCAGTCAGATTCAATCACATGCAGTGTTTTGCCTTCTTGGGCAGTGGTTTCTATGTCAGTTTCATTTTTCAAAGCTTATGCTAATTGGGTTTGCCCAGCCTATGTGCCAATCAGTTTAGTCTGGGAATTGGACAGTGGTTTATATGATAGTTCAGTTTTGAAAGCCTTTGCTGTGTCTCTTTGAGGCCATTCTGCATTTACACAACTGAGAAGTGATTCTGGAATACAGTTCTGTTTCCTGTGGAATTATTCCCCGAATTGTGGGCTCACAGGAGTTTTTTTGTTTTGTTTTTTTCCTGATTCACATGCTGGAATTCACTTGGAATATTAATTTCCTGTACTACCTGTGGTTCTAAATAATTAAAGATGTAGAGAAAAAGTAAGAGGAAAAAATACATAACAAAATAAAATACCTTTTTCTAGTTCCTCTGGTTAGGGAGATTTTTTTTCTTACGGTTTGAGAATCCCCCACTAAACCTGTGGGAGCATGGAATTGTGGCTCCAGCTGGAGTCAAAGCAGGGATGGATAGAAAACTAAAAACACAAAGAAAAACAACTCCAACCACTGAACATCCCCTCCACTCTCTGGCTGCCAGGTCCTCTAGCTCATAAAAGGTGATTTTCTCCTAGAGTTTTTGTTAGTCTCTTATGTGCAGTTCTGAAACTTAATTTTCGGTTCAAAGCCAAGGAGACAAAGGAAGCCAAAAATGTGTTCTAATTCAAGTTTGACATTCCTCAGTATGCCTGTTAATTATTTACTTTTCAGAGTCCTCATGGAGCTGCTGTTTGAGTCTGCACCAAGCTTTTCTTGTAATCAGTGGTAGAGAGGCTTATTCCATCCTGGTTGGCTCTAGAGGTGGTCTATATTGTATCCTGAACATGACAACCAAGGACAGATTCTTTAAAAACATAAGGCAGACCACCTTATATCTCTGTTCTATATTTTCCATTAACCATCATGTGCTTAGTTTTTGGCATCAAAGGACACTTTCAAGAAAAAAAAATCAACAGAATTTCCCATAAAATATTTGCAAATCAGATATCTGATAATGGTCTAGTATCTAAAATATGTAGGAATATATACAACTTGTATATAACTCTACACCAAAAACACAACCCAATTAAAAAAGCAGGCAAGGAACTGAATAGACATTTCTCCAAAGATATACAGATAGCCAAGAAGGACATGAAATGATGCTTAACAACATAATCATTAAGGAAAAGCATTCAAAATCACAATGAAATACCATGTTATACCCGCAAAGATGGTCATAAATAAGAAAAAGAGGAAGAAAAGAGAGGAATTGTGGAGAACATGGAAAAATATAAGCCCTCAGACATTGAGGGTAGGAATGCCGAAATTGTGTAGCCACTGTGGAATGAAGTTTGGTATATCCTCAAAAAGTTAAACTGGAGCTACCATAGATTCAGCAATTCTACTTTTTGGTATATATCCCAGAGGTTTGAAAATGCATGTCTAGACAAAAACTGGCACACAAATGTTCATAGCAGCATTACTCATAATAGTCAAGGAGAAATATCCCAAATGTTCATCAACAAATAAACAGATGAGCAAAATAGGGGATATGGAATATTACACAGATAGTAATAAGGAAGGCAGTACTGATATGTACTGCAATGTGGATGAACCTTGAAAATATTACTTAAGTGAAATAAATCAAAACAAAAAAAAAGTTCACACATCATGAGTCTATTTATAGACAGTTCCAGAAGAAGTAAATCCATAGGTACAGAATGTAATTTGGTGGCTACCATGGACTAGAGGAGACAAGGATATAGGGAGTGAACACTCAATGCGTATGGTGTTTTCTTTTGTTTGATAAATGTCTTAGAACTAGATTGAGGAATACACTAAATACTATTGACTTGTGTGTTTTAGAAGATAAATTTTAGCTCCATTGGAAAAAAAAATCATGGTATATTTATAATAATCTTTAAGATCCTCAGGATCTGTTCCCCTGCTATTTCTCCTCCTCTTCTCTATGCTTCATATCTCCTGCCATTCCTCAAACCTGCCAAGTGTGCTCTGTCTCAGGGACTTTGCACTTGCTCTTCCTCTCATTTGCCACAAAATTCCCACAGCTGCCTTTAGGCAACTGTTTTCCCTTTAGGTTTGCATTTTACCTTCTGTCTCTGCTTAAATGGTCCATCTGAGAGATCCTTCTTGACCACTCAAAATAAAGGAATACAATCTCCCATTCCTCTAACTCTGCATTATTTTTCTCTGTAATACTTATCATTTGACTCATCATCTTAGTCATTGTTTATGCCCCCCCCCAAAAAAAAAAATTTAAAGTCCATGAAGACAGGGGCATTATTTTAATCTGGTTATATCCCTTCAATCCAAAGCAAAGTAGGTAATCAGTTAATTTCTACTGCACGACAATATTGTTTATGTAAAATCCTAGAACTAGGCTAATATGCTCAGAGACACCTACATATATGATAAAACTACAAGACATGGCGAAGCCATAATGATAAAAATTTCACTTAGAAATCACTCTGGAGAGCAGAAAGTAGGAATGAATGGACTGAGGTCAAGAGAAATCTAGAGAATTTCAATCCTATTAGCAAAGTTCTACATTTAATTGGATAATGTTTTAATAAGCTTTCATTTTGTCTTGCTGCTTTATGACATATACCATAAACTTTTATATGCATCAAATACTTCAAAAAAAGTTTTAGCAGGTTAGTAGTATAATTACTTGCTAACATTTAAAAACATTAAATGTACTTAAAGTAAAGAATTACTTGATTTGTCCTTTCAAGAATATTACTTTATCCTTTGGCAGAAGATAGGCACGTTTGGCTAAGACTGCATACAGGCTGCAAAGCAAAGAATCACTAACATTTGTGGCAGAACACAGCCTCCGTAACAGTGATTTCTGTTGCTCCATTCCTTAACTTACCAGGAAGAAAGCTGTCATCCAAGCCTGAACAGATCACCAGCTGCTCTTATTTATACCCATTTAAAACTGTTTTCTTTTGCTTTGAGTGGCAAAATGAGTGATGAATGAATTGTAAGACACTAGCTACAGAAAAACTTTCACATATAAGAAATCAGGAATTACATCACAAGGTCCATTTAAAAATATTAAAATGTATGCCTTGAACTAAAACATTAGGGGTATGTGCTGTGTGTGCTATATTGACTTTATATTCATAACTCCAAAAAGATTGGCATAAAGCAATCCTAGAAGATGATGATAACCAACTAACACTATTTTTTAAACTTATTTTTTATTTGATATATTTCTAGCTGACTTCTGAAGCTTTTAAACTTGACCTCAAACTATACATGTTCTGTCTTTTAACTGAAGGAAGATAGACCTCTGATCCTGTAAATGTTTAGGACAATTTAATAATACAGAATGCTATAAATAAGAAAATCAATACTCAAATATGATATATTTATTTAATATTAAAATTTCACTTATTATTTACTGATCACAAAACCACCACCTTGCCAATGCATTGAGCTGGATTCATTATCAGTTACTGATTATCACTATACAAAATCAGTGCTCAGGGATCTCGTGCATTTTTAAGAGATGAAAAAATGAGCTTGTGATAGTAGACTTGTCCAATATTTTACAATGCGAGGAGTTAGAATGAGAATTCAAGTCTCAATCATATTTTAGTAGCCTTTTTAGTACATCTCTTGGAGGTGATTTGCATATATATCTTAGTTGTACTATTCAGGGATGTAATCTCACAAGTTGTTGAAAGGAAAGGAGTGCTGCTCTAAGAAAGTTGGAACTCAGTAACTGTGACTTGCCAAGCTGAATTAAGAGTCTGTCAAAATATTTCAATAGCCCTATCCATTATGATTCTGAGTACTGTGAGTAAAAAATAGCAAATGAAAGCTGTTTAAACAATAGAAATGTGAGAATTTTTGGTGGTGATGATATTTTGAAAGATTATTTGCCCATTGCTCTTCCTAAATTAAAAATTTCTAAGAGCTACTCTTTATATGTTTTTATGTTAAGCTGTATTCTAGCTGTAATGAAGTATAGTACTTAATTAGTAATTTAACGAGCTTATGGAAAATATATTCAAATACCAAAGTTAAGGTAATTGCATTCATAAAACACACACATAAAATAGAAATTTTAAACTAATGTACTGACTATTTCTTGAAATAATAAAGGCAGAAGGAAAGTCAAGTGGGTTTGTCGATTAAGCCTAGCTAATGTCCCTGCACCCAAAGAGTGACTGAAAATTGATTCAGACATCAAATGACCTACTACTGATTTGTTAGCTCCGCCAGGAAAGAGATTACTGAAGTATGCGCTGCTGATGTAATAGAGCAGTCCACCCCTAACTTCCCATAAAATAAGGCTTCCACAGGTCAGTGCTTGTTGACCTTGCCTAGGTGCAGAGATGACCTTGTTTATCTGTGTGCTAAGGCCAGTGTCTGGCTGACTTCAGTGTGAAATGCTGTAAATAATATTTGGTTTTAAATTCCTAATTATATGTAAAACATTTTTTTCTCTTCTTCCGTTGAAAAAGTTGGCTATTTACTGACAATATAAATCTCCACAAAAACCGCTATTATTGTTTACATGTGAGGCAGACAAGCTAAATTTTAATTATTAGTTTTTGAAAAATTAGATATAAATTTTGAATTTAAAGTTAGGATACATTTAAGTAATTCCTTAGGAGACACCACGTATATTTCATAGTGAATTCGAACTGTGGGGTATGGTGTCATTTGTTATATAATCTCATTAGCAATTTTGGTAGTAGGGGGATGGGGCATCTTTATTTATATTGCTGTCATATATCAAAAGGATAGTCATAATCATGTAAAGTCAACATGACACAAAAAGACAAGAGAGAAAGTAATAACATTTTCCCCATACAAATAATTATTTTTAGATGTAAAGAGTACTGCCATCTGTCACATTCAGAGTCAACAGTTTAAGCAAGAGAAAGTAGAAATATTTCTATATAATTTTTAAAAATCATAAAATACATTTCTATATATTGAGATAGTTAAAAATAAATTTTCCTTCCTGAAACACAATTACATCATTAAAAATATATGCATTGAGTATAACCAAAAACAGACTATAAAGCAAAAAAAAAAAAATAAGTACAAGGAAATCAAATGAGAGAAAAGAGAAAATCACAACATATTTTGGAATGAGCTTTTGATGGCTATTTTACCTCAAGTTCTTTTTAGCGTTTTTTATTGATCTCAACTGTCAGAATGAAAATATACTATTTTAAACACAACTTCATAAATGTTTTATATAGAAATCACATTTTAACTATCCATACAATGAGATATATAGAAGAGAATTTCATAGTAGGTTTATTTTTCTAATACGTTATGAAAAGTGACAGATATATCATCTCTATATGCTACTCTGCATTCTTCCCATCTAGAACCAGGGGATCTTCAGAGAAATTCAACAGTTGTAACTGAAGAATGAATAGATTACTCAAATTTACAAAATCTTTCTGAACCCTATGGAGGACTGGGAATTGAAAGAGTCACACAAAGATAAGACAGACTTATTGCTTTGGAGGCAGCACAGAGAGGTGAAAAAGGGAGTTGAGTTCAGAGCCAAAGGGATCTGCGCACAAATGAGAGCTTGACAGCTTGACAGATGCATCACCGTAGCTGTTATCTAACTTCTCAGAGCTGAAGTGGCACCTGCTCAGTCTGGAATATAGTAGCTTTTAAAAAAATATTAATGCCTGTTTATTCTCCCCTTGTTTCTCCCAAATAATCAGCAATCTTAAGAGTGTAAGTCAGGTAGACAGACATGTACAGAAGACATGAACATGTAGTAGAGGGAGAGCATAACTTACTCCATGAGAGGACTCCAAAGAAATCACTACTGATTCTTCGGGGAAGAGTAGTAGAGACTGTGGAGGAGACCACCCAATGTGACTCTTGGGGAATGAGTAGAATTTTACTAGAATGATGTGAGCAGGAGAGTGTATTCTAAGTTGATGGAGAGACAAAACTGTTGCATGTATTACTAACTGGTTCGGTAAGTACCAAGCTTTATGTTGGGGCTGGTATCTTTTCAAGTGCAGTGAATATATCAGTGAATAAGATAAGACAAACATTCCTTTCTTGACAATGTACATTAATTGGTTTTCTGGGTAGAAGCAAGAAAGAAAGTAAAAATAAATGCACAAGAAAGTATCAGAGTTTTTTTTTTTTTAATGTTTTACATACACCAGAAAAAATCTGCCATACATGTGCTATGTGCTTAGAGGTAGCTGCTGTAGAAAGAAAATGCCAATTAAATATGGCTCATGGTTTCCAAAAGTTTACAACCTAGTTCAGTGAACAAAATAAAAACATGTAAAATAAATGACCACACTTTTTTGGCATTGACTATGAATGAATCAGAGCTAAGAATAGCAGATATTGTAGGAATATATTTCATTCACAAGTCTTCCTTGATGTTTTCATTTTCACTGATTTTTAATACAGACTTCTTGATAAATTTGTTGACCAACTTTGAATATGCACCATGTTTTCACTACTTGTAACTATTCTCCTGAGTGAGGATAAAATATTTATAGGTCCTAAAGTTAGGAAGACTCAAATTTTAATTCCCTAGTTCCGTTTTCTAGCTAGATGACTTTTTTTTTGTTTTTAACATGTACACATGACAATGTTCTAAAAAAACATACAGCTCAACACTCATCATAAAGAAAACACTTGGGTAACCATCCTTCAGACACAAAACAGAACAAGTCAATTATCCTGCAGCCTCTGCCCATCATGAGCTTCCCAACCATTTCCCCATCCCTAAAAGTAACCACTATTCTGATATTTAACTCAGTTTAGTTTTGTTGTTTTGAAATATATATGCAATATGTTTTATTTTAACATGATTTGTGTTTTTAGTGCATTTTACACGTTTTTTTCTTGGTTTCTACTTCAGAGTGGGATTCCTAAGTCATTGATTGTTCATTTTTGCTTGGTATGTAGGTAAGCCCACTTTTCTTCAGCAGTATTTGAGAGCTCCCTTCTTTTGTCACCTTACTTAATCTTAGTATTGTATAACTAACTTTTGAACTTTAGCCATTCGGGGGAGTGTGTAGTGGTAAGCAACTTTTTTTCTAATTAACATTAGAAACATTAACATTTCCCAGCCACTTATAAGAGTATGTTTTTATGTACTGACTGGGCTAAGAAGTCTTTTTTGAAAAATATCTGTCCAAGTATCCTGTTTTTTTTTTCCCATTGGGAAAACTTTTCTTAATGAGTTTTAATAGTTCTTTACATATTCTAAATACAAATTTTTTTCACCAAATATGTTTTCTCATTCTTTCCCTTGCCTTTCCATAATCTTAAGAATGATTTAGCATGAACAGAATTTAACATTGTTAATTTTTTCCTTCATATGCTATTAAAGCAATTTTTCTCTATACCTATTCATAGTTAATCTCCTAAATTATTCTCTAGAATACAAAGTTTATATTTTTGCCTTTTATATTTTGATTTGCAATCCACTTAGAACTGATTTCTGTGTATTGTTTGAGAGAGGGAACAAGTTTCTTCTATTCTCAGTGCTATTGCATTGACCTAGCATTATTATTTAGAAAAAAATTTTCTTCATGTGTTGCATTGCCAACTATATCATACTTTATGTGCATAAATATGTTGATCTGTTTGTGGACCATTCTATTGGTCTGATTACATATCTTGCCCCATACCACTATGATTTATTTACTTAGATTAATAAAAAAAAATCCTCTTTTCTATTGCAGCATATACTTCTATTTCCAGAGTGTATTGCTTATTCCTGTCCCTTTGAATTGCCATGTCAAATTTAGATGTCCTGCTAAAGAGTGACTGAATAAATAGGTTATACTTTTTATTATTGCTGGACGTACTTACTCTACATAGATTTAATAATGAATAGGATTGGTGTGCACCTTCTTTGTTATTTATATTAGAGAGAAAGTTTTATTATCTCACCACTAAATATGCTACATGTTTTAGTATTTTTATCATATACATATCAAGCTAAAGAAATTTCTTTTTACCCCTAGATTGAGATATTATTTTAACCATGAATGGGGGTTAAATTTTACTAAATATCTGTCCTGTATGTAATGAGACAATTTTTTTTCTTATTGTGTTAATTAGTTGAATCAATGGCTTGATTTTTGAAAGATAAACTGACCTCACAGTCTTGGAAAAAAGACACAACTTGCTATTACGTATTATCCTTTATATATATAATTGGATATCATTTGCTTATTTTTATTTAGGAGTTTTGCTTCTAATTTTGACTTTCATTTTGGTGTTAACATTATGCTTGTTTCCATTAAATAAGTGAGGAAATTTTTGATTCTCTCAAAAATTTGTGTAAGCTTGGCAGCATTTGCTAGTGAAGCCATCTGGGTCTGAAGTTTTCTTTGTAGGAAATTTATTTTGGATTCAGTTATGGTGAATTGAATTTTTTCAGGAAATCTGTTCTTTTCATCTAAACTTTAAAATGTGTCAACATAAGGTGTTAATAAATATCATGTTACTATTTTTTAATTTCTTTACTATCTCTAATGATAGCACCCTTTTCACCCTGACACTGGTAGTGTGTGCTTACTAACATTTATTTTTTTTGTCTTATATGAATTTATAAGTATTAATCTTAAAAAAAACCAAATTTATGATCATTTATCATATCTAGTGTATGACTTCTTTTTTATTGCATAAATACTTTGCTTTTAAAGATTTATTTGTATTTTTACTTCTATCTTATTTTTTTTAATGCATGGGAGGGAGACTTATCTCAATGGTATTTTTCAGTATCTTTATCCTTAACATACATACTTTAAAGCCTCCATGTTTCTTTCAGCACATGCATTTAGTTCCATCTCATAAATTTTTGACATAAAAAGACATCATCAATAAAAAGACACAGAGTAGCAGTCTGACTCCAAAAACAGAACCCAACCTTCTCTGTCTCCAGGAAACACATTTCATCACAAAAGAGAAACATAGACTGAAAGTAAAAGGTTGGAAAACAATCCTACAAGCAAATGGACCAAAAAAGAAGGCAGGAACAGCTATACTTAGATGAAATAGACTTCAAACTAAAAGAAATAAAGAGCAACATAGATGGACATTACATAATGATTAGGGAGTCAATGTATCAAGAAGATATTACACTCATAAACATATATGCAACAAATGAAGGAGCACCAAAATACATAAGACAATTATTATCAGCTCTGAAAACAGATATTAGAGACAATACATACATAGTAGGAGACTTCAACACCGCATTGTCACCAATGGACAGATCAATGTAACAAAAAATAAACAAGGACTTAAAGTCCTAAATGAAGACCTAGATCTCATGGGCTTAACAGACATCTATAGGACACTGCACCTGATAAAATCTGAGTACACGTTTTACTCAAGTGCACACGGATCATTCTCCAGAACTGATCACATATTGGGCCACAAAACAAACATCAACAAATTCATTGAGATCAAAATCATTACAGCTATCTTCTCTGATCATAAAGGAATTAAACTAGAAATAAATCATGAAAAGAAAACAAGGAACCCTCCCCCTGCATGGAGATTGAAATCCACACTACTGGAAGACCATTGGATTAATAAGGAGATCAAAGAAGAAATTAAAAAAATACTTTATTTGAATGATAATGAGGACACCACTTTCCAGAATGTATGAGATGCAGCAAAAGCAGTACTGAGAGGACAGTACATAGCAATACAGGCTCACATCAAGAAACAAGAAACAACTCAAAGAAACAACTTAATCTCTCATCTCAAAGAATTAGAAAAAGAACAACAAAAAAATCCAAAAACCAATAGAGAAAAGGAAATAATAAAAATCAAAGCATAAATCAATAAAATAGAAATTAAAAAAACAATCCAAAAGATCAACAAAACCAAAAGTAGGTTCTTCAAAAAAATAAACAAAATAGACAAACCTCAAGTCAGATTCATGAAGAAAAAAGAGGAGAAAACACAAATAAACAGGATCATAAACAAAAAGGAGAAATTACAACACACTCAGGAGAAATAAAAAAAAAATAATCAGAGACTACAATGAAAATCTATATGCAAGCAAGTTCAACAATCTGGAAGCAATGGACAAATTCCTAGAATGATATAATCTTCCCAAATTAGATAAAGAAGACATAGAGCACCTAAATAGACCAATTACAAGCACCAAAATAGAAACAGTAATCAAAACATTCCCCAAAAACAAAAGCCCAGGACCAGAAGGATTCACAAATGAGTTCTACCAAACATTCATAAATGAGGTAGCGACTATCTTACACAAACTCTTTCAAAAAATTGAGAAGGAATACTACCAAACACGTTCTACAAACTCAACATTACCCTAATACCAAAACTGAACAAGGATAATACACAAAAAGAAAACTACAGGCCAACCTCTCTTTTGAACACTGATGCAAAAGCCCTCAATAAAATTTTAGCTAATAGAATCCAACAAGGCATCAAAAAGATAATGCACCATGACCAAGTGGGATTTATCGCAGGGAAAAAGTATGGTTCAACATCAGAAAACCAATAAATGCAATCCAACACATTAACAAAAAGAAACATAAAAACCATATGATCATATCAATAGATGCTGAGAAAGCATTTGACAAAGCCCAACATACATTTATGATGAAAGTTCTCAAAATTCTAGAGATAGAAGGAACATTCCTCAACATAATAAAGGCCATATATGACAAACCCACAGCCAGTATCATTCTCAGCGGTGAAAAACTGAAAGCCTTTCCCTTGAAAACGGGAACAAGACAAGGTTGTCCACTGTCGCCACTGCTTTTCAATATAATAGTGGAAGTCTTAGCCAGAGCAATAAGATAGGTGAAAAGCACACAAGGAATACAAATAGGGAAAGAAGAAGTAAAGCTATCACTGTTTGCAGACAATATGATAATATACATAGAGAACCCGAAAAACTCCACAGAAAAACTAATCAAAATAATCAATCAGGGCCTCCCCGGTGGCGCAGCGGTTAAGCGCTGTGTTGTGGAGCTGTCGGCAGCGGCGAAGCGAGTTCAACGCCAGGCCAGGGAGATTCCCACATGGCGTAGCAGACCTCTCCTGCCTCGCCCGCTGCTCCCCTCAGCAGTGTATTTCCGTCCATTTGCCTCTTCTGCTCCCCACTCTGTCTCTGGTGAACTCTCTCGCCACCCCACGCCTCTGGCCTGTACCCCAGCTTGTATGTATAAATAAAAAATAAATCTTAAAAAAAAAAAATCAATCATTTTAGTAAAGTAGCGGGATACAAAATCAACACACAAAAAATCAGTAGCTTCTCTATATGCAAACAACCAATCAGAAAAAGAGGAAATCAAGAAAACCACCTCTTTTACAATCAAAACAAACAAACAAACAAATAATCAAATACGTGGGAATAAATCTAACAAAAGAGGTAAAGGACCTATACAAAGAAAACTATAAAACACTATTAAAAGAAATAGAGAAAGACACAAAGAATTGGGAAGACATTCCCTGCTCATGGATTGGAAGAATTAATATTATCAAAATGGCCATACTTCCGAAAGCAATTTACAGATTCAATGCTATTCCAATAAAAATCTCAATGACATTCTTCAAAGAAATAGCATATTGATGAAATTCATATGGAACCACAAAAAACCTCGAATAGCCAAAGCCCTCCTCACCAAAAAGAAGGAGAATGGAGGTATTACCCTCCCGGACTTCAAACTATACTACAAAGACATAACAATTAAAATTGCATGGCTCTGGAACAAAAATAGACATACAGACCAATGGAACTGAATAGACAACCCAGAACTCAACCCACGTATATATGGACAGCTAATCTTTGATAAAGGTACAAAGAACATGAAATGGAAAAAGGACGGTTTGTTCAACAAATGGTGCTGCGAAAACTGGATGACTACCTGCAGAAAAATGAAACCAGAATACTACCTCACACCATGCACGAAAACCAATTCAAACTGGATAAGAGACTTGGACATAAGACCTAAAGCCATGAAATACATAGAAGAAAACATAGGCATAGAAGAAAACACTACATGACATACATCTTAGTAACATTTTTAAAAACACATCCCCCAAAGCAAAGAGAGTGAAGGAAAAGATAAACAGATGGGATTACATCAAACTAAAAAGTTTCTGTACAGCAAAAGAGACATTCACCAAAACAAAGACAGCCCACTGACTGGGAGAAAATATTTGCACTCCATACCACAGACAAGGCTCTGATCACCAAAATCTACAAAGAAATCACATGACTCAACAAAAACAAAGCAAAAAATACAGTCAAAAAATGGGCAGAAGAACTTAAAAGACACTTCCCCAAAGAAGAAATGCAAATAGAAGACAGGCATATGAAAAAAATGTTCAACATCCCTCATCACCAGGGAAATGCAAATAAAAACTACAATGAGATACCACCTTACACCAGCAAGAATGGCACACATTAAAAAAAAACCCCAGAAAATAACAAATGTTGGTGAGGATGTGGAGAAAAAGGAACTCTCCTACACTGCTGGTGGGAATGCAAACTGATCCAACCTCTATGGAAAGTGGTATGGCATGTTCTTAAACAACTAAAAATGGAGCTTCCATAAAACCCAACAATTCCACTCCTAGGAATACACCCAAAGGACACAAAAACATTAATCCATAAGGTCACATGCATGCCTATGTTTATTGCAATACTATTTACGATAGCTAAAACATGGAAACAACCCAGATGCCCAAAAATAGATGATTGGATCAAGTACAATGGAGTACTACGCAGCAATCAAAAATGATAAACTAAGGCAATTCTCAGCAACATGGATGGAGCTAGAAGGGATCATGTTCAGTGAAATAAAAACAGAATGAAAAAGAAAAATATTGAATGGTATCACTTACAGGAGGAATATAAGACAGCAAAATGAGAAATCAGAAGGAGAAAATAGCACACAAAACATGAACAAAAGCCAAAACGAGCAAGCAACCACAAATAAGAGATACTCTACAGGGGAGGGGGAGGAAGAAAGACCAAAACAGGAGAAAAGAGCACAAGGGACTTTGGTGATGGTTCATGGATGAGTTGGTGGTGGGAAACCTACGGGGATACACGATAATATAAAGGATATAAATTAAATAAAAAAAGAAAAAAAAGTCAGCCCATTTTATGAAAGATTTGTTTTATACCTCATAATATTTAAAGATTTCATATCAACTGCAATAAGTATGCTGCGATTGCAGGATATATATTTATTTAGTTAGTTCAAATTTGTTAAATGTTCTTTTCTAATCATTGTTATCCTTATTTATTTTTGTGTCACAGGTTGCTCTATCGGTTATTGATGGTTTTCTCAGAGTAGTTCTCTTGGAAGTCCCACACCAAAGACTGATGTATTAACTCGGGGCATACTTTGTTGGGCTCTAAATTTAAATTTTGGGGGGATAGCTGTTTATTAGTAAAATTAACTTATTTAAAGAATATGCATTTGTAAATTTGATATACAATTCCTAAACAATAAAAGTAATCTTTTTACTTAAATTTCAATTTTACTTCGTTAACTTTTTCACTATTGAGATTTTCATCTTAATAAACCTCTGAGGCTATCAAGAGCTCTGCTAGTATCAGCCTTGAAGTCACTTTTGCTGGAGTTGCAAATGTCAACAGAAGCAAAACTACTCAAATATTAATATTTTTGCCATTCTTGTCTCAGATTTCTGATGTGTAATTCTTCAATGCCTTGTAGTTCTCCAGGGTCTTCAAGCATTACTGTGCATGTGTTTTTTCAGCCTCTCTATTAGAAGTAGTGTTAGATCTAATTAGCAGTCTTATCAGTGAAAGTGTTGCTAGCTATGACTGTAGTAAGTTATTTAACATGAATCTCAGTTAACACATCTATAAAAATATGAAATAAAATCACAAGAATTTTTCTAGTGTATATATTGCATATAGTAGTAACTTAGAATGATATTTGACTTCACCCACACACTCTTTACTGAGACATGTGATCTAATCTGGTGACTTCCTACATCTCTGCATATTTGAGAAGCCATCCTATATTTCATGACACCTCTTGATATTCTACCCCATACTGATTTTTCTGGTTGCTTTCCACTTGCTTATGCTGCCAGTACCTCATATACAAAACAAAGTTACCCAAATCCGAAGCTTCTTAAAATCATTTGCTTCTGTAAATTTAGATAAATCTCTTTAAGAAAACAGAGTGTATTCCCATTCCTCAGCCCTTGAATCTTGAAATAATTTTTAATCAACTTTCTACTCAAAATGTCACCTGTATTCTTTCAGTTTATTGTACATACCTTTTTGTAATACTTAGCCACTTATCTTTGGAAACACAAAGACAGATACAGAAATGTCTCCTACTTCTACCTTCAGAATCTTACACATCCTATTCCACAGTAAGGTAAGGTTACTATAGTAGTTCTAAATATCATGTTTGACAGCATTATTTTCCCCAAGTCAAGTAAATCTATTCCATCCAAGAATAAATCCAAACCATTAGGTCACATGCAATCTCTTCTATAATCTTGTGTTATCGATTCTCTTTTCAAAGTTATCTTTAAAATAATTTTGGGTGAAACTTCTACTTTGTGTATATTGGCATATTCACTTATCCTGGATGCATGTACTCTTCTTTTTCTCTTTCCTCACTAACATAAGTCCTTCTTCCTAACTTAGTATGCCTTTTTCCTTCTATCAAATCTATTTGAATTTTTTATACCATCAAATGCTGAGTCAATCTTTACTATCTCTATCAAATATTCCTGCTACAAAGCTGGAGGCAATCCCTAGTTCTTCTGAAAATCTGTAGCCTTTATTGTGATACGACAGGACGCTTTGAGAAAATGAAGATATTGTTGGCAGAGAGCTGAATTTTAAACTATTTTCCAATTGCACATTCTTCAGTAAACTGCTAATTTCTGTGTGCAATTATAGCTAATATTAACTGTTTGTGGGCTATAATAAAAATTAGCTATGACAAGTACAATGGTGAACATAGTACAAAGAATCTGGAACATAACTGTTAGAATAAATGGTATATATTACTTCTGTCATTGATATTATGATTTTAAAATTAATCACATGCTATTTTTATATGTCATTGAGATAGAAAGTCCTTTAGAATAAGAACCACATATATACTTTTGCCTATCTTGCAAACAAAAAGTGCTTGAAAGTGTTTGCTGATTGACTGATACTTCATTTACATATGAATACATATTATTTTTAGGAATAGACTTGCTAAGTATTATTTTAGGTTGATAAAAGAGATTACAATTGTAAAACACCTTCAAGTTTTGGTATACACTGAACCATTCTAGTTTTTATTTATGAAAGTAGTTACTGAAAGGTCTATAAAATCAGGGAGAACAAGCATATTGATTGTGTTCAATGACAGAAGCCTTCTTCTGTTGAATAATCCAATCAAATATAATTTTGGAATAAGAGAAAAAAGTAAGTTTGATGACAGGCAAAGGTCTCAGTGGGGGAAGGAAAATCAATTTTAGTCATGGAAACAAGAGGGATCAATATGCAGACACCAGTTTACATGTACACTGAGCTATCATATAGAAATCAGAGTGCTAACCGTACCATTAAAACAAATAAAGCCCACAAGTATTGCTCTCAAAATATAATAATCTAGTTTTAAAATTTCTCTACGTCTATTAGAGACTTTCCAAACATCACCAGCCTCACTGAAGGAACATACTGACAATAAATACACTACACATTCAGATATTTCATACTTTGGAATACAATCATTCCCTTCAACACCCTCCCGCCCCTCCCCCCAAAGACATATACAGAAATGAATCTTGTACCCAAGTTGGCCCAACAGTAGTATTACTTTTCAATTATAAAATGCCATCTAGGGGGCCTCCCTGGTGGCACAATGGGTTAAGCGCAGCACTATGAAGCTATGAGCCTCTGTAGCACGAGTAGGATACCCAGAGGGAGATTCCCACATGGCGCAGCAGACCTCTCCTGCTTAGCCCGGTGCTCCCCTCAGCAGTGTATTTCAGTCAGTCTGCCTGTTCTGCTCCCTACTCTGTCTCTGGTGAATCCTCTCACCACCCTACACCTCTGGCCTGCACCAAAGCTTGTATGCATAAATGAATAAATCTTTTAAAAAAATACCATCTAGTTATCTTCCATTTTCTTTGATCTTTAAAAAAGTAAAACATGTCAGCCATATTTGCATAATCTTATATTCTCAAATAACTTTATATTTTATCACTAATCTTAAAAATTTATCTGCTAATTGGCCAGTGTAATCTGATATAAAATTCTCTACAGACACTTAAGTCACAGACTTGGTACAGTAAGATAGGGCCATATGCTTAAAAGGCACAATGCTTTTTTCATAGGACAATGGTTCCATGGTAAGGTTTTTCCTTCAGATGACTCAAAGGAAAAGATGATTGCCACATAGCAGATATAGGAAATCACTAAATTTTGATTGGTTGACTTCCAAGTTTGCAGGGCAGATGTCAGGAAAAGGGAATTTAATACATTGATTCTACATTATCTAGTTCTAAAAGAGTATTAATGTAGTTTATAACACATAAGAGTTAGCTATTAGTAATTTAAAAAGAGAAATAAATTTATTTTAACAAATAGGAGACATTAGAAAAGTGAGGTTAATACAAACGTTTAGGTATATGAAACATATTGGTTATCAGTGCCTTATAATCTTAGTTCTACATTTATTAGCAGTCAACAGAGAGAGGGATTAATTACAGAATTCATCCTATGATAGGGCAATTTTCGGGCAAGGTAAACAATATTCTTGTTTTAAAACATAAGCAAAGTTGTTCTTACGATTTTCACAAAGGAGATATTGCATAATGTAATGCATAAAGGCTTCCACAACTTTAATATGCCTTTTGTGATAGTGTCTTCTACACAGGCAGTATAAAATACATCGATTCAAGTAAAAGCAATTATATAGAGAAACTTACATTTTCCTATGAAAGAAACACTACATGTGATTGTTTCCTGAAAGCATTTCATAAGACCTTTCTGATTAAGTTTTGTTTTTGATATTATTCCTAAAACTTTCAGAGTTTCAAAGTTTCTAAATCCAGATAAGTTTTGACCAAACTTAGAGGAGAATTAGGGCCTGATAAAGCTAAACAAATAAACACTGAGAATTCAAAAAGAACAAAAAGATTTTGATAGTCTCTCATGTTACCATCAAGGGACAAACTCAATTGAAGGAGAGAGGTAAGGAGGTGCAGTTTCTTTGCCAGAGTGAGGGCATTCATATCCCATTGTTCCCAAACAGAAGCCTAAGAATCAGTCTACTTCCTCCATTTCTTTAAAAATTGCAGGGTTCCCCACAGGCCCCTATGCAAATCATGGATTAAAGTAGGTCACTTTGCCTAAATAGAAACTAGTAGAAATCAATATTATTTAAATTTTTCTTTGGGTAAACATCTCAGCACATTGATTTATATAAGTTTTCACTCACATACTCTCATGTTTATGCATGAGACTTATCACTTACCTACAACTTTTAAGCATTTTTCTCATTTATTCAATGGCTGTGCTCTTTTGGCTGATTGTTCTATTTTTGCTAACATATCAGAAAATCACAGCTAAAACTATCCATGAAAGTATAGCTTAATTTTTGTTATGACATCTTACATCATTATAACTAAATTATTGAAATAAAAGATAAAAATATGATCAGCTTAATATTACAACATTGAATATAAGAATCAACTTCCATCAAGGTGGTGGAAACAACAGTATAAGATCTTTAAGTTTCTTTCAGCCCAGTGCTGTCACTTTTCTCATAGGAAGATATTGTGACAGTGTTTGTTTACTACGGTTATATTAAAGTACTCGGAAAATGGAAATATCAACACACAACAGGCATTTAACAAAAAATATCAACAAGTACATCTCCGTCTGTTAAAACACTGTTCCCTTCAGGACAATGTACATTAGGTCCATTCAAGCATTTTATGTATTTCCGTAGAATTTCCCAAGGGAATAAGATTATAACGGTGACAAATCAGCTCAACTCTCTGAATTCCAAAACTTTATAGAAAAGATAGAGAAAAATAGTGCTTTATTAGTAGGAAAACAAATTTTCATGTAAAGATTTTCAAGTCCTAAAGGCATGTAAGATGGCATTTTTCAGTTCTGTGGTTTTGAACTATTTTGAATGGAAGACATACAAAGTTCAGTGCCTTTATAAAAACTACTCTATAGCAGACTTACAAGTAAAAACCTTGTTTTCTGACCCTTAAAGTCTTAAAAATATAATTTAAATCTTTACATTAATATACTGATCTTTGGCTTTTAGAAAATGATTGCTAAATAGTCACATGCAATATAAAATGCAAGTAATAGCAATCATACACACCTATCTTCTTTGAGAGCGTTTTTGTTCTATACAACAAAATCTTTCAAATAGCTACTAAAAAAGTAATACGGCAATATACTAAGATTTGGATGGAGAGGTTATTTTGATAAAATGGCATTTTTTTTCTGAATTTAAGATTTCTAGACTTCCTGTAAGAAACTTTAAAAAAGTGAATTTGTAACTTGGAGAAAATGACAAATCAATGAATTTTTAGAATTTTGCAAAAAGAATGGTCTTGTTGAATATTAAAGTAAATGCTCAAACTATTCTAATGTGATCTAATTTTGGTGAAAGAATAGAAGAATATACAGGATGATCAATAAACCAGAATATATGGTTTAGACCTACTACGTAGTAATTATTAGAATACTTTTTACCTATACAGAGATACTGTTTACTATTCTCTGTTCTTTTTTTGCAGTCATTTTATGTCTTTCTTATGGGTGAATTTGTCTTTATTCCTTTAGTATGTGCTGTGGACAATTTTTTTTGTTTGTTTGCTTTGGTATAAAAATCTACATTTTAAGTATTAACCTGTAGAATAAACTACAAGAATTGGTATAAACATATAACATCTCTTGTTAAACAATATTCTAAGGATCATAATTTTGAGTTACTCTTTTTCTGTTTAAGAGTTTATTTCATAGCACTGGGTGCTCTTTTTCTTGATTTTACTATACAAATAGGAGAGAATATATATTGTTTTATCAATTTGCTTTTTTGTTGTTCTAATGTTCTCATATGTTTGGTCATGACCTATTTTTCTTACATGAACGGTTTCCTAGTTTCATGCTGGTGCTGAGATCTAGCCCTAAAGAGGGATTGAAAACCAGTATAGTGTGGAAATCCAGGGGCACCTGGCTCCTTTCATTCTAAGTAAATGGCAGTCCTGCTGAACAACATGTAGAGTAGACAGGGTGCCAGGGCTTATGCCATGTGATCCATTCCTAGTAGAGCAGGTAGAGGAATCTGACTGTTTCAGCTGAAGCAGGCTCAAGACTATTTTTAGAAAAACCATGAACCCCACTTATTTAGAGTATTCCAGTGACCCTGAAGTTGAAATAGGTTGCTTTCACATGAATAATCTTTTTTTACATCTAGAGATATGTTGAGAGTGCTAAGATGCAAAGTGAGTAAAGTTTATCCTAACTTAGGGGTCACCAAAGGCTTTAGAAAAGCAGTGACTTAGGGCCTCCCTGGTGGTGCAGTGGTTAATCACTGTGCTGTTGGAGCTGTTCGCAGCGATGACTCGAGTTCGATACCCAACCAGGAAGATTCCCTCATGGCGCAGCAGACCTCTCCTGCCTCACCTGCTGCTCCCCTCAGCAGAGTATTTCCTCCACCTGCCTGTTCTGCTCCCCACTCTGTCTCTGGTGAACCCTCTCGCCGCCCCATGCCTCTGGCCTGTACCCCAGCTTGTATGCATAAATAAATAAATCTTTTTTAAAAAAAGAAAGAAAAGCAGTGACTTATACATTAAATTAAAGAATTTTTTAAAGATGTAAAAAATTATATTAAAAATGATATAAGAGCTTTGCAAGACAGGTGACTATTTAAGGTAGGTAGAGGGGTGATTTGGTATGAAAACATTTTCAGTTTTTATGTTATGTGTGCCTACCCAGGCAGAAACACAGATCCATATAGCCTGAGCTCTCCAGGGTGCTCTGAATAGCCCCTGGGCAGTCTCAACAAAATAACAGGGACCAGAATTACTGATATTCTCTTCTATGAGAAAGGACAAAGGTAAAGATAAATCAAGCTAAACTTAATTAAGAATGTATGGTTAATGCATACTCCAAATCAACATGAAATGCAATTTTGTAAATGAAAAGATCTTTATCTTTCTTTTTCCTGAATTTGACTAAATAATTATCGACTTATTTTAAAAAGAAACAGCAGGGAACTGGCTTTGCCTTTCTTAGTTTTAGCAGGAGATAAACACTTCCATTTTCTGGGGATGAAAGGCACATTCTTCTTACACATTATCATGTTTTTCACATTTGATATTAACTCTTTTATTGACCAAAGCTACACTGAAGCCATCAGTAAATTCATTTAAAAATGCGTCTATCAAATTAGAACAAAAGCATATTCCTCTATGAACAAAGGTAAAGGCTTCTTTTATGACTCAGATAAAACTTTGGTCTGCTGATTTCCCCTAACTGCAATCAATATATCATGCTTGAGTACAGTCCATTTAAACAGCATTAAAGTTATTTCATTTAAATTCATACTGCTAAGAAACAATATTATAAATAAATGTATTAAAATGCCATAAGATACAAAAATGTCATAACATTCTTCATATCAAATTGGAATATAAAAATGAATTTTTAAAATTAAAACGCTAAGAACATTAAAAAATTTGCTCATTGCTATTGCCATAGATCAATTCCAGGAAAATGAAGCTTCAACAAGTGACTGCTTGTAAGTAATATTACTAATACAATTATACATTTTTAAAAATATTTATGGCACATAAAATATATTTAAAAATTAGTTTTTCCCAATATTATTATGACATCAGTCTTTTATATCCTTATTTAGATGTCAGAGGTGTCTATGTATAAATTCTGGGTATAGATTTTTTCAATAATTATATAAGGTACTCCTACAGTTACATTATCAAAGACTCTGTAGAATAAATAAAAAATAACATGTATAAGATGTCTGAGATAACTGGTAGAATAGTTATCGTTTAGGAATCTGTACAGCAGTTGCCAGTGCAATGGGAGAAAATGACATCATGTACTCTGTACTAATGATACCAGGCAAAATGGGGCTTCAAAATTGCCAAAGGCACTGCCCCAATTGCTTACTGGTCACTATCTTGGTTCTGCACCTGTGCGCACAATTGCAAGACTACTCAGGCTTAGGGAACAATAACAATGGGATTTATTTAACAAACAGGGAAAAGCAAAGAATTATTAAAGTCAACATATGGCCATTTACCTTACTTAAAACAATGTCCAGTCCTTTAAGTCTCAGAAAAGTAACAAAGGTGGAGTCTTCCCGCCACTGCTGATGTGGAGCTCCTCTTCCAAACAATAGGCCACGTTTCCAAAATGGCGTCTTCCTTCTTCTGCAGATGTGCAACAATCAGACTGTAGGCCAGGTTCCAACTCACGAGGATGACACAGAACATAACTGGAGATGCTCCTGGAGCTGCCGTGGTGCCACAGCACAGCACCAGGCCAACAACACTGAAAACAGCAACTACAGAGGCCAGATGGCCCAATAGACTGCACTCACACATTTTAGGAAGGTGCCCACTTTGGGCCTCTGCCTTCTTCCTTCAGCTGTAGTAAAGACAAAACTGGGAGCAGTTTCCGTCGTTCGGCTACTTGCAAAGCCTCCAAAGTCACTGGCCCCAAAGTCACTAAAGATTCCAAAAATGCTCAATCTGAAACTTTATATCCCAGCGGCTCAAAACTTCTGGCATCTGATTTCCAACTCTCAATCTTGGCGGCTACATTTTCTGCCATTTCTTTTCCTACATCATGGTGATTGCTCTATTACTTCAGCATGGCGACTGCTTCTTCTTTTCCTACATCATGGTGATTGCTCTCTCTATTCCTTCAGCATGGCGACTGCTTCTTTTACTACATCATGGCGACTGACTTCCCTTTCTCCTTCAGTCCCTTTTATTTCTCATCAGACTCTCCACCCCAAACTGCAAATTTAGCATTTTTCCCTGGGACTATTCATTCTCATCAGCAAACCCTCTCCAGGGGGCACCACCTTTACTGGACTTTGGACTCAGCCCGGTTACACTAAGACTGAGAAGGGAACACTATTTTAAGTCAGCTGCTGGGCCCTAAAATTACAGATGTCTTCTTACACAGTAGAGCTAAAAGTTCATTAAGTTTTACCTATGTTAAATAGTTAATAACTTCATTAAAGTATATGGCTATTTAAATAAAGTAGCTTAGTACCAAAACCTCCTGTTTTTTAAGATTCTGTAATACAATAATCATACTTCCAATATATTTGTTTTTGTAAAGTCAGTCCTTTCATTCAGCTTGTTTAAATATGATATCAACTATTATTATTTATGTTATATACCTATAGTCCATACAGGGGTTCTATAGGGAGTATTTCTAAGATTATGTTAACCATAATCTCAGTTCAACTCTGTTACAGAGTGAAATTCTGGTTTCTTATTAAAGAGAATTGTGTGTGTGTGTGTGTGTGTGTGTGTGTGTGTGTGTGTGTGTGTGTAATGTAATTTTCTCAATTATTTTGCTGGTTCATACTAATTTGGAATAGTCCTTCATTTCATCAGCATTATGACAACCCATAAAAGGTCTTTCACATAAACTACAGATTCTGAAACATATGGGTATGTTTTCCCACTTGTTAAATTTAACGTGTGACAGAGGAAAGACACCATCAACATCAATGATTAAAAACAAATTTCACTGCAATAAATTTCTCAGTATTATTCCTAAACCAAAATATGTTTTATAATCAAATAGACATCTTGGTTTTGTCTAAAGAAAGAACAAAAGAGTCTGTCACACCCTCTCATCCTCCCTGCTGTGGTTGGGGTTCTATTTCTTATACCACTTCCCTAGGAGGACACTTAAATCTAACAGAATGAAACATTTACTTTCCCTTACCATTTATTTCATGATCTTCTATCATTCACAAATACAATGCAGTAACTTGCTCAAATATTTGCAATTCCCCAAAAACTTCTCAAATTCTTTTGTACTTTTGTGCATTTGTAACAGTATGTTAGTTTAAAATATACTGACCTTAAGAATCTTCATTGTTCTTTGAATTAATACATAAGTCATCTCCTGTATAAAGCCTTCAGTGACTCTCTAAGTTAAAGTGAACTCTACCCACTCTTCCCCTTAACACCAGAAACAAAGCTCTCGTTTAAAACTTATTACATTGTGTTAAAATGATTTGACTACACATTTTCCCTTTTCCTACTAGATATTGGGTTCTTGATGGGCAGAGACTATCATTATTAATACAAATATGACCAGCAGATGAAAGAACCCTGCAACAGAACAGGCACAATAAAAGTTGCAGAATGAATGAATGAATGAATGAAATTACTTAGTAGACTTTTGGAAATCAAACCAGTGTTCAAACTAATCAAATTTTGTTTATGAGATAAAAATTACTCTGATGGAATATGTACAACAGCCTGGGGTGTATGTCCGAAAAGCCTGGCCTTTCTGCTTAAACTTCTTACTTAAATTCTGATATAGATCTCAATCAAAAGTTGACATTTTGAAATCTTAATAAAAAATATCAGTCATTTTGTGAGACCATCATTTCTATCATTATCTCAGCAATGATTTCCCACATGGAGTGTTCTAATGTAAAAGGATGAAAGAAAAAGGGGGAGGAGAGAGGTTTTTGGAACTACAGTGGCAAAACACAAAACAAACCCAACCACTGATTCCTTGAGGCACTTTCATAATACTCCACAACTTCTGTTGGCCTAATTAAGTTTTGCTAAGGACAAGTGACATTTTCCTAATCTAACATCAAATGCTCTGCAGAGACAGAACAGGTGCCTCAAAGACTCTTCTTTTAAGAGGATTCTCACCCTGTATTCTAGCTACTAAGAATTCCATAGAGATTAACTTATTTAGGAAAGTCTTATTAGACCCTTTTAAATATAATCTACGGGTTTTGCAGATGTTTTTATAGACATATATTTCAGGGAAATGGAGACTGAATAATTTGAGTACAACCTGGAGTATAACCCCAACTAGCCATTATTTCAAAGTGACAATTTTCTTTGTAGTCCTTATATCAATCAATTACATCTATTTTGGTATACAATAATGAAGTGATATAACAGGTTTAAACAATGGCTTTAGAAAGGATTAAAAGTGGTTTCAGGTGAGGATAGCTCTAAAGACTCAAATGATACCAATGAACATCTCCATCTCTTTCCTCTCTGCTTTTTATATTATCAGTAACCCTGGACAATTATAATGTCACTTTTAGTTACTTTGGCACAGTTCATGAATATATTCCCTTGCTAGTCCAAATTGGGCCATATTCTCATCCTCAAAGGAAACACTGTGGTAAGGCAGACTGGATACACAGGTTTCAGGTAGATTGGATACACTGGTTGCTTTGGCAGAAAGGTGGGCTTAACCTCAGAAAGCCTCATGAATAGATTTAGTGGGTGAATGAATTCCTCTAATATAAATAAGAGGCACAGTTGAGGAGAGGAGAAAATTAATGAATGCTTAAGAAGCAAGCAACATATGAATAACACGTCTCTTACATTTTTATATCAACTCAATAATTTCCTTTGATCAAGATTTAAGATTTTAAGATATAAGATCAAAGATTAAAAATTCTTACCATTTAATTACCGTAAATTCTCTACCCTACTTTAGACTATTTGGAAGACAGAAAAAAAAAATGTACTGTATTAATCTTGTGGTTTTTTACACCACATTCCCTGATTCAACAATGGTGTCCCAGAGACAAGAAATCTCAAGCTGAGAATCACAGCTAAGCAACATCTCCTCTTTTATATCCTAATGTGAATTCTTGGTGAGTTTTTGGGGAAGGCCTATTTTCCCAGCTCCCACTCCATTCAATGCTAAGTACCAGCCATCTTGAAGTTGAAAGATTTCTATTCTCATTATATTTGTCATTCCACAACAATAATCCCTTATTTTACTTAAGTCATGTTAAGTCCAATTCCTGGCCATAGTCAGTAATCTGCTACCTCTCTAAGGAAAGAATAAAAAAATTACACTTTTCTTGGTGATACATTTAGAGCAGTTCTTAAATGATACAAATAAAAAATGCACATACGCAGTTTACTCTAAAACTGATAGTAGTATTTTATAACAATTAATTTTTATATATTTGGTAAAACAATCTTAGCTATCCTCAGAAGACATTACTAGCTCAATATGAGTTTGAATCAGGAATGTTTCAAGAGAAAAAAATAAATGTCAATTCAGAGATCTGTTTCCTTGCATAATAGATGAAAGTATTTTTTAATGATAGACTTTTATTATTATACACTTATTGTTTTCTGATAGTTAATAGAACGAGAAGCATGCACCCATTTATTTAAAGTAAGCACACTTATTTCCTGAGGGTACATGGAAAATAAAAAGGATAGACTGCAAATCATTTGATAGTACTGGGAAGTATTAGAATTTTTATCAAAAAAAAATATGAATGGTCTGTCTGCTCAGTTACCTTTTTCACTATTCAACTCATCTCCAACAAATACTTAAACAATATTTATTATGTATGAGGCACAATTCTTAACACTTAACATACATTAACTCATTTATACTCCACAACAATGTTATGAGTAGGCAATTGTACTACCTTTATTTCACAGATGAGAAAGCTTAGTCACAGAGGATTTAAATAACTTGCCAAAAAAGTGGCAAAGTTAGCATATGAACCTACATTCAGTGCTTCAATGAATGAGTTCCAGAAAATTGAATCTGAACAAAAAGCATTCTAATGATAAAATGCTATGAGATGAATTCTTTAGATTATAGGTTTTTATAAACATTGTGTTTACTTTTTTCTTTATGCAAATGCATTAGCTGTTTTGCTCTGGTGTGCTGGGACTTGAGAGTAATGGAATTTGAAGACATTGAGATGGTAATAGAGTGTGTGATGTGGTGTTATGCTTTACT
Organism: Scalopus aquaticus; assembly: GCA_004024925.1. NCBI lineage: Eukaryota > Metazoa > Chordata > Mammalia > Eulipotyphla > Talpidae > Scalopus > Scalopus aquaticus. The sequence goes on along the minus strand of PVIJ01000998.1, from coordinate 90,898 downwards.
GAAAATCTAGAGGCAAAGTTTGAATTTTCAGTGAGAACAATAATAAAAGTTTACTTAAGGAGAAATTGAGAGTCATTTCCAGAAAAGATGTGGTATTTAGGGATAAAACAAAGGAAGAAATTAGTTATGACTCAGAGATTTACTGACATACTGTGGGGAGCAGTGCTAGGAAATAGGTATAAAAAAAGTAAGACATGATTTCTACCCTATAGTAACCAACAGTGTAGAGGGGTTGGTGGGTGATAGTAAAATGCAAATAACCAAGATGCAAAAAGTACATTTGTGTAGAAATGAAAGGACAGAAAAGGTTATGATAAAAGGTCAGCATGAGATCAGGGAGACATTCTGTGATACCCCAATGGCTTTAAACTTGGGCACAGGCAGCAGGAAGCAAGCATGAGATTTTTAAGCAGCTAAATGGCATGATCAACAAAAGAGTTATGGGGGGAAACATGTAATTCACGAATAAGGAAAACCAGACCAACATGTCTACTCACTACTTTAGTTGTTCCCAGATATCTTTTAAGTTAGCACTTCCCCTTTCCAATGTTGCAACTCTTATCTAAGCCTCACTACCATGTTTCACCTCAACTCCTGAGAGAGACTTTTAATTGCTTCTTCTCCACTTCCCTAAAGTTCAATTTCAAACTCTCAAATTCCTATACTAGCTAATGAAGTCAAGGTTACTGAATAGGCTCACCCCTCCAAGATGACTCCAACCTCATCTGTGATTATCCTACCCCCAATTCACTCTTTTCCAATCACAGTGACAACCTGTAGTTCCTCAAATATTCAACAGTTACTAAATCAGTGCCTTACATGGTTGCCCTTCAGCCTAGAATATTATCTTCCCAGGATCTAATAGACTTATTTTCCCATATCCTTTATGTCTCAGCACAGATGTCACTCAACCAGCAAGACTAACTGAGGGCTATAAACTACGTTTGGAAAACTGGAAGAGAAACCAACTTTGGAGGAAAGATGATGAGACTGACTGGCACATACTGAATTTGAAATGCCCAAAGTATTCAACTGAAGTTTTCAGGTAAAGCTATATTGCAGAGGATTGAAAGGGAACGTTAACATTTAAGGAAGGAGCAGACAAGAAATACAACACATAGGCAAGAGAAGAAATAGCTGTGGTAGATTAAACATGTCTACAACATCTGATGGGTACCGCCCATCAAGGGTATAATTGCATGTGATATCCCTTAAATCTAGCTAACTTCATGACTTGCTTTGACCCAAAGAATGTGGCAGAAGAGAATTTATAATTGTTCCAAAACCTGAATATTAACAAACCTTTTACTAGCTTTGTCCATTTGTAGCATTGTCCTGAGAACACCTTGAAAATAAGCCAGTCTTATTTACTGCAATGTGAGAACATACACTGAGGAAAAATGAGGCAATTTCATTAATATTAGTGAAATCAACTTGGACATCCAAGCCAGACCTACCCTCCAGTTGAATGCAGTCATCCTAGGAAGAACCAACAGAGGAAATGTCCAGACCTCTAACAGAGTTGGAAGATTTTTTAAGAAAATCATTACATTTATGGTGGTTTGTTAATTTTATACATAGCTGCTATAGAGCTTAGTACATAGAAATGGAATGCTGGTTTAACAGAAACCTAAAACACAAAGCAGTGATTTTTAGATATGGGGCACATAAAGGCTGAAAAGTAGGTGCGATACTTTTTGTGGAGAATAAAGACAGTCTCATGTTTTACAAAGATGGAACAAATCAGCAAAATTGTTGTTTGTAGAAACTTGTAATACAGAAAATATTTCTAGTGAGCCTATGAATCCAGAAAAGTACATTTCCAAGAAAAATACTGTTAAAAGTGAAATTTTAATATTTTCTCTTGAGGAAGAAAAAAAAACTAAAGAAGGAATGGTCTCTGTGTCTAATTGGAATTTCGATGATGCCGAAATGTGCTGAAATGGCAAAATTATTTCTCACCTCTAATCTCTGACAAAAGATATTCAGAGTAATAAATGACCTAAAGTAAAAATCAATTGAGGACTGCAGCTAATAGTTCCTTGACAATACTTCAGAAAGAGTTAAGTGATTTCTAGAAAAATTTCAGTAGACAAAAGGACTTCTAAGACTCTTAAAGGCATTTCCCACAATATATGACCTAAAGTAAAAACACTTGTTTGAAAAAATTTCTGGATATGGATTTTGTTAGACACAGTGACTTCCAGTAAGATTCATAAGAAACCCCAAATATTTCAAGAACACTGTATCAATAAAAATAGTACCAGTTTGGTCTTAGAGAAATTGAGACAGTTCAAAATGAAAGGCCTCAGGGCTCTCTGGCTTCTATGGGCTGAAGGAAGACTAAGAAAACTCAGTTACAAATATAAGCCATTTCTTACAGAAAATTAAAGCCATCTTAAAGGAAAATTTGGGAACTGAGAATGATGAATATGGAGCCAAGTCTATTTGGTGGGCTAGGAAACCATTCTCAAAGAAGAAAACTAGCTCAGATCAAGGAATTTTTCCCTCTCCCTGTTTTATGAGGGAACAGGATGAATTTCAGAGTTGATTTAAACCAGAGATTATTATTTTTCTTATTTTTGAATGAAGAGTCTATTCCAATTTTCCAGCCGCACTCATAACATTATATGTGTGAAGAGAATTAAACTAAGATGGAAAGCATCTTATATTGTTAGTTCATAGGCTTTGGACTCAAGACTAATCAAGCCCTATTGGTTGCAGCTATGAAGCCTCATCTATATTTCAATCAGATGCTGATCATGAGAGTGTGAACTTCAAGTGATATCATTGCATGAGAATTTTGGTGGTCTTGGGAGAGAAGAGAGTTTATTTTGCTTATAGAAGGAGTGAATACAATTGTGATGATATAATAGAACTGCACTAAACTTAATTCTTTGTCGCATTCCTTTGTAAAATTGCCATCAAGAAATAGAGACTATTTCCTATCCATTAAATTTGAGTTGCCATTGTGACTTACTCTGACTAATAAAATGTGGCACAACTGATGTTGTATGACTCAAGAGGCCTATCAGCTTCTGGTTTTGTCCTTTAAAATCATACAAAGAAATTGGTACATACAAAGAAATCACACATACAAAGAAATCATCATACAAAGAAATTGGTCCAGCTTATCGGAGAATGAGACCTGACAGAAAGATATACCAATGTACCCCATCAGATAGCATCAGCTATAAGATATGTGAGGGAGGCCATCTTGGATCTTCTAGTCACAGCCACAAACAAGGCAGCCCAGGTGAAATCTGAACAGAAACTTCCCAGAATGATGAGAAATCCTAATTGGTTTTCCTGTCAAGCAGCGAGTTTTGAGGTGGTTTGTTACTCAGTAATAGCTAAGTATTACATGATCTGCAGGGAATTGGAATAAAACAGGTTAATGAAGTCATGGGAAGACAAGTCTGACAGAGGATACAAGAAATAAGCAGGACCAAGGAAACAAACAAGGAGTGTTTGTTTACTATACAGAACAAGATGCATTTATTAGGTTTAATAATTATACTCATGCCTACTTTGATTGAAAATGTGCTTTATATCCATAATGACTTTTATGACCCAGCTATGAGAAAAATGATTGCCCTGGATTGTATTAAGGTACTTTACCACCTATGATAAAAAATGTTTTTTTTTTCTTATATTTGCTATTTGAAGTGGTAGCTACACTTCGTGGGATATTTATATTACTATTTAAGTGGTAACGTAAACTACTGTTTAATGTTCAACTGAGGTTTCTGTTAAATTTATCTGACTTTAAAAAAGAAGATTCTTTATAAAACCCCACTCTTTATTAAGACATTGCTACTCAAAACAATACTGGTTCAATCCTGATTATTTTTTTAAAAAGAAAAACTTTTTATTAACAATATATGTAGATATATTGTCACAAACACACATCCTAGCACAAATTAGCACAAACCGATATGAAAGAATAACCAATTGCTGTAACTTTTCTAAAAGGCTATAATGATTTTCAATTTTACAACAAATTAAACAGAGAATCTCAACCTAATTATAGGAAACAAATTCCTGCCAACATTGTTAGAGGATCCTAATTGTAAAATAAAGGACCCTAGATTTAAGCATAATATCCAACCTAATTATATTCCAAACACATTAAAAGGCATAGCATTCTACAGGATGGAAATGTCTCAGATGATTTATTGATTAAATTATGGAAAAACAATTTAGTTATAAAATGAATTATGCATTTAAAACATCAGTTTTTCCATGCAGTGACTATATAATTTATAGGTAGTAGAGTCCAGTTTCAGAGAGTAATTATGCTTGGGAATTTTGTTCTCATCTAAGCTTGCTGACATTTCAATTGTTCTGAACCTCAAGAGTTTGAAGAGTTGAACTTCACCAGAGTTTCAGAAGCAAATTTTATTTAGGTTGGTTTCCCTTCTAAGTTCACATAAATTTACTTAAGTCTTCATTACTTCCCCACTGTATTACAATCTTGCCCATCACTGAAAACAATTATGACAAAATATGGCATGACAGATATTCTCCCGATGGAAAGGAAAAATATTTATAAATTTATAAATGTGCTGTTTAATTTTAAGTTCTTAGAAAGATATATTAAAAGTATAAATTAAGCAATATCAATGTCTGTTACTTAGGGATCAAATTTGCCAGACTTCTGAAGTTCAATTTTTTTCCATTAAATTTCAAATAGAAATATTTAAATTCCATTGGGGAATTTGAATTTACCCTCTCTTTGGTAATGTTTTATTGAAGTAATATTGCATCATAACATTCTATGAGTTTCAGTTGTGCATAATTATAAATCAACCTTTTATATACAACATTAAATTTACTACTCAAAGTCCAATTATATCCTTCACCATATAATTGAACCCTTTTACTTATTTACATCTTCTCTTCTTCTGGTAACCACTAATTTAGTCCTATAATATAAACCTTAATTTAATTTTATTTAGTTAATTCATTCATTTCTTTATGTACCACATATAAATGAAATCATACAGTGCTTGTCTTTATTTGTCTGACTTACTTCACTGAGCATAATACACTGTAGGCCCATTCATGCTTTTGAAAATGGCAGGATTTCATCTTTTTTTAAATAACTGAATAGCATTCCACTTTAAAAATATACTTCATCTCATTATTTCCCCCTAATAATCTGTTTGTGGACACTTAGGCTGTTTCCATAACTTGGTTATAGCAAATAATGTGGCAAAGAACAAGGGGGCAGAAATATCTTTTCAAATTTTGTTTTTCTATTCTTTGTATAAATACCTAAAATGGGAAAAGCTGGATTGTATGGGATTATTCTTCTTATAGAAGTGGTATAAAATCACTGTAAAGAAAATAAAATGAAACTCCCATTACAATCCATAAAAACTAAAAATAGAGAGAGCATATCACAAATGTTGGAGCCAGAAGCCTCCATCTAGCTAGCAAAACTGTGGAATATGCTTAAAGAGGAATTTAGGTCCTCCCTGGTGGCGCAATGGGTTAAGCACAGCGCTGTGGAGCTGTCGACATCTGTGCAGCGAGTTTGATGCTGGCAGGGAGATTCTCCATGGCGTAGCAGGCCTCTCCTGCCTCGCCCGCTGCTCCCCTCAGCAGTGTATTTCAGTCGATCTGCCTGTTCTGCTCCCCACTCTGTCTCTGGTGAACCCTCTTACCGCCCTACACCCCTGGCCTGCACCCCAGCTTGTGTGCAAAAATAAAGAAATCTTAAAAAAAAAAGAATTAGGAAACATATAAAAGAGGAATTTAAAATAAAAGTTAATACCCAAACTTGCCAAAATAAGAAAAACAATGAATGAAGTAAAACAACACAATAAAGATCAAGAAAATAAGAGACTGCTACAACTAGAACTAATGTATTTAACAAACAACATAACTAAATTATAAGATACAATGAAAGCCTTCAACATTGTATAAATGCAAGTAATGGGCATAATTAGTGAACACCAAAGGGGGTGGTAGAGAACACACAAACAGAAAAACAAAAAGAAAAAAAGAATTAAAACAGTGTAAGAGCCTTTTGGAATAACCTAAAAAGAAATAACATCCATGCCACGGAAGTATCAGAAAGAGAAGAGAAAGACAGAGAAAATTAAAGAAATATAACTGAAAAAGCATCTCAACCTGGAAAATGAACCAGATATCCTGATCTAAGAGGCCAAAAAATTCCAAACAAAATAATACCAGATAAATACACCTGAAGATACATAACGAGGCTGTTCAGTGACAATAACAAGGATAGAACTGTAGAATCACTGAGAGAAAAAAGAGTAACCTACAAGGGAAAACCAGTGTAGTGCCAGCAAGGCACAAGGCAGGTTTTTTATGATCTGGGCAGACAGGTAAAAGAGGAGTCCTGAAGCCCTCAATGGCTTTTTCAGGCTTTTAACGATCTTTCTATACCATCTGTAGTGAGGCGACCAGGTGCAGGGCAGGCAGGGAAGACTGTGGGGGGGAGGGTAGGAGGCTGATAGGCCTCCTAGACCCCAGGGAATCTTTACTCTTTCTGGGCTTTCTGGCATTCTCTCTGCTGGTCTCTACTGTGCACTGCCCATGGTCTTTTTCTACCACTCCTTTATGCTCAGTCTCCTGGCTCAGGGGCAGCCACTTTCGCACCAAACTCCAGGTGCCGCCATCAGGCATGCATTCAAGACCGCAGGGGTTGATCATAGATGCTAATGGCGGGAGGGTGGAAAAAGCCTGATAAGGTCCATTACCCTACGATCAGTTAGACTGCCTGAGGACTTTTCAATAGAAATCTTCCAGTCAAAAGGGAAATGGCAGGAGATTTGATATTTTTAAAGAGTTACTTATTTATGCATACAAGCTGGGGTATAGTCCAGAGGCATGGGGTGGTGAGAGGGTTCACCAGAGACAGAGTGGGGGAGCAGGTCGTAGAAATACACTGCTAAGGGAGCAGCGGGCAAGGCAGGAGAGGTCTGCTGAGCCATGTGGGAATCTCTCCGGCTGGGCATTGAACTCGCTTTGCTGCTGCTGACAGCTCCACAGCGCAGCGCTTAACAGCTGGGCCAACCAGGGAGGCCTGACAGGAGATTTTTAAAGTACTCAAAGACAAACAGTTCCAGCTTAGAATACTTTACCCTGCAAAATTATCATTCATGAAAGAAGAGGAAAGAGTTTTACCAACAAATAAAAATTGAAAGAATTTATCAACAAGAAGCTGGACATAGAAGTACTAATGAGGCTATTATAAAGCAACATAAAGTACAAATACAGAGGTAATAGACACCTAAATTATACCATGTAGAGGAGGAGGAGAATAAAACTACGGTCTATCAGAAGAAGTTTGAGATCAGATCATCTAACTAGTCATGAAAACGGTCCATCATATACTAATTAGCCTTTGAACTTTCATAGAAAACAATCAATAGAAGTGGCACATAGGAAATTAATGTGGAGCCTAAACAAAGCATGAAAGGAAGACATCAAAAAAGACAAACTAAAACAATAACAAAATGTCAATAAACACTATGTCGCAATAATCACCTTAAATGTAAAATGGTCTGAATTCACCAGCAAATATGCATGATTGAGTGGGTTTCAAAAGTTCAACATTATGCAGTATATAGGAAACCCATCTTACTAACAAGCACAGACAGAGTTAAAAGCTGAAAAACAATCCTATAAGCAAAGAACAATCAAAAAACACAGAGACAGCTATCCTTATATCAGAAAAGGTATACTTCCATTGAAAACATGGTAATGACAGAGATGGACTTAAATTATGATTAAGGACTTAATACAAGAGCAAAAAAATAACAATATATATGTACAAGAACCAATAATGGAGCAATAAGTTACATAAAATGATGATTAATAGAATTAAAGAGATATACTAAAAACAAGGCAACAAAACTTGGGGATTTAATACTCCATTTACAACTATGCACAGATCAATAAGACAGAGAATAAATAAGGAAATAATAACCTTAAATGAAAAGCTAGACCACATACAGCTTAACAGCCATCTATAAAACAGTCTATCCTAAAACTGCTGCATGTACATTTTTTCAAGTACTTGTGGAATATTTTTAAGACTAGATCATATGTTGGTACACAAGTCAGTTGTCAATAAAACCACAAAAAATGAATGACATTAAACCAAAGTAATTTTTCTTACCATAATGCAATAAAGTTCAGAAATCAACAATAAAAAAGGTCAGAAAGATCATAAATGCATGACGACTAACCAATATGCTGTTTAATAGATAATGGGATAAAAAGGAAATTAAAGCAGAAATCAAAATATACCTTGATACTAGTAAAAAGGAGGATACATGCTATCAGAATTCATGAGTCTTAAGAGGAAACATAATTTCAGGGCCTCCTTGGTGGCGCAATGGGTTAAGCCCAGCACTATGAAGCTGCCCAGAGACACTGCAGCACGAGTTTGATACCCAGTCAGGGAGATTCCCATATGGTGCAGCAGACCTCTCCTGCCTAGCTAGCAGCTCCCCTCAGCAGTGTACTTCAGTCAATCTGCCTGTTCTGCTCCCCACTCTGTCTCTGGTGAATCCTATCACCACCTCACACCTCTGGCCTACACCCCAGCTTGTATGCATAAATAAATAAATCTATAAAAAAGAAAAGAGGAAACATGATTTCAATAGCGATCCATATTAAGGATCAAGCAGACTCAAACAATTTAATACTATACTAAAAGCAACTTGAAAAATAGTAACAAACAAGATCTAAGTTAGTAGGACAAATGAAATAATAAAACAGTAGATAAATGAAATCAGCATCAAAAAGATCAACGAAACTAAGTATTGGTTCTTTCAGAACATAAACAAACTTGATAAACCTCTAGCTAGGCTAAAAATAAAGACAGAACATTAGAATAAGAAATCAAATAATTGCTATAGAAATACACAGCATCATAAGAGAGAATTATGAACAACTATATGCCAATAAATTCACTAACCGTGAAGAAATGGACAATTTTTAGAACAACACAGACTTCCAAGACTAAGACATGAAGACACAGAGAGTTGAATTAATTCATCACAATCATGCAAATTGAAATAGCATGAAAAACTTTTCCATTAACAAAAGCCCAAGACCAGCTGGCTTTAGAGTGAATTCTACCAAATCTTTAAAAAAATAACGTCATGTTGGTCAATTGCTTCTAAAAAATGAGATTAGAGAATACTCCCTAATAACATTTTTAAAGCCCACAGTACACTAATACCAAAACCAGATAAAGATTATACAAGAAAACTACACAATATCCCTAATGAATACTGATCAGAAAATCTTCAACAAAATACTAGCAAGTCAAATTCAGTAATCTATTAGAAGGAATACACATCATGATCAAGTGCCACCCTGTTCTCTTTTAAGATCAGGAAGTAGACAAGGATGATCACTGTCATCACTTCTGTTTATTTTAGTAGTAGAGGTCTGAGCTAGAGTAGTCAGACAACAGGAAATGAAAGGAATTCAAGCTGGAAAAGAAAAAGTGAGACTACTGTTATTTGCAGATGATAGAAATGGACCAAAATGGACTCCACCAATGAATACTGCAAAATAGCAGGTCATAAAAATCAATATACAAAAGTCTGTTGCATTTTTATATACAAACAATGAGAAAAAAATAAATTAATCAAAAGCGACATACAAATTTTACATAATCCCCATCAAAATGTCAATACTGTGGTTCAAAGAAATTGAACAAAAGATATTAAAATTTATATAGAACCATAAAAGGCCTCAAAAAAGCAATCCTGAAGGAAATGGAAGAGAAACAGAGGCATCATGTTACCTGATTTTAAACTATCGCATAAAGTAACATTAATTAAAACAATAAGATCCTGGAATAAAAATAGACACATGGGGCCTCCCTGGTGGTACAGCGGTTAAGCGCTGTGCTATGGAGCTGTTGGTACTGGCGACATGAGTTCGACTCCCCACCAGGGAGAGTCCCACATGGTGCAGCAGACCTCTCCTGCCTGGCTGGCTGCTCCCCTCAGCAGTGTATTTCCGTTGATCTGCCTGTTTCGCTCCCCATTCTGTCTCTGGTGAACCTCCTTGCTGCCCCATGCCTCTGGTCTGTACCCCAGCTTGTATGCATAAATAATCTTTAAAAAAATAAAAATAGATACATGGATCAACAAAACAGAATAAAATAATCCAAAAATAAATTCACATCTATGTCAATACTGAATTTATGATAAAAGATCCATGACCACATAGTGGGGAAAGGAGAGTTCCTAATAAATGGTGCTGGGAAAATTGGACAGTGACACATTAAAGAATAAAGGTGGAATATTCATTAACTCTATTGAGCAAAAATAAATTAGAAACACATGTAAGTTTCTAATAAGATGAGGTAATTAGCATACCTCAAATTAAAAAGTTTTTATACAGTGAAAGAAATATAAGTAGATTAAAACATCATCCTATTGAAAGGGAGAAAGTATTTATACATTATATCACTGATAAGGGGTTAATATCCAAAATGTATTTAAAACTTATTAATTTTTTTAAAGATTTATTTATTTATGTATATAAGCTGGGGTACAGGCCAGAGGCGTGGGGTGGCGAGAGGGTTCACCAGAGACAAAGCAGGGAGCAGAACAGGCAGATCACCCGAAATACACTGCTGAGGGGAGCAGTGGGCGAGGCAGGAGAGGTCTGCCATGCCATGTGGGGATCTCCCTGGTCAGGCGGCAAACTCACGTTGCCTTGGCCGACAGCTCCACAGCTCAGTGCTTAAGTGCTGCGCCACCAGGGAGGCCCTAAAACTTACTATTTTTAGCAATAAACAAGTAACACAATCAATAGGCAATAGATCTGCAGAGACAATTCACAAAGGATATCTAGTAGGGTAATAGATATACGAAAAAATGTTCATGTAAAATTCAAAACCACAATCAATTATCATCTCAAACCCATGATAATGGCACATATTAAAAAGATCATTAACAGGGGCCTCCCCGGTGGCGCAGCGGTTGAGCGCTGTGCTGTGGAGCTGTCGGCAGCGGCGACGCGAGTTCGACGCCCAGCCGGGGAGAATCCCACATGGTGGGGCAGACCTCTCCTGCCTCGCCCGCTGCTCCCCTCAGCAGTGTACTTCTGATCTGCCTGTTCTGCTCCCCACTTTGTCTCTGGTGAACCCTCTCGCCGCCCCACACCTCTGGCCTGTACCCCAGCTTGTATGTATAAATAAAAAAATTAAAAAAAAAAATCTTAAAAAGATCATTAACAGCAAATGCTGGAAAGGATGAAGAGAAAGAAAAATCCTATTATACTAATGGTGGGAATGTAAAATACTGTAGTTATTTTGGAAAGCAATCTGGATTTACCTTTATAAACAATGAAAAAGGAAATATTGTATGGACCCAGCAATGCCACTTTTGGGATCTATTCAAAGAACATGAAACCATCAACTCAAATAATGATATGCCTAAAACAATTATAGTAGCATTCCTTATAATATCTCAGACATGAAAACAACCTAAGTGCTCACTGATGGAGAACGGGGTCAAGAAGATGTGGTGTATCCACACTAAGGAATACACTTCAGCCACAAGATATAAAGCCACATTTTATATAAAACATAAAATTTTGCCATTTAGGACAAAGTGGAAGGAGTTTGAAAGAATTATGTATTTGTACGTAAAACAAGGAAGAATGACAAAGACAAACACTGGACATTTATATGCAGGATGATTCAGCAAAGAAAAACACCTATAAAAATTAATGAGGTTTCTGAGGTTAAGTGTGTGGGAGAAGAAGAAAGGTTCAAAGGGGTATAAGGGATGGTGGTGGAGAAAACTTCCACTGTGGAGATATAAAGAATAAAAATATCTATTCAAAAAAAAAATATATATATATATGATGTGGTTTAAGCTGAACATCTGCTTTTCTCTGGGAGTCTGGAATTTTATTATATCCTAGGCAGAGGATGAACCCTGATAGATACCATGGAATCCTAGGCTCAAGTAAGTTTCCTTGGTGGATAAAATTTCATACATGTTGCCATAATTCATTAGTAAAAAAATTAATCATGTGTTTAATTAGTCCACTGGGAGAGGACTGAGGACTCTTGGAAGTTAGTGCTTGGTTTCAGCCTGGCCCTCACCTTATGTACCTTTTCCTTTGTTGACTGGACTTCCTATTCTTTTGCTGTAATAAATCCTGGAATGCTTTGCTCCCTGCTCCTTGTTGCACATACTCTGTCCCTCTTTGAGCTGTTATTCTTTAATAAATAATTGTATATTTGGAAAAATTAATTCACTGTTTATATTGTTTACAAATTGAATATAAACTGTACTATGAGGCTTAAAATAAAACAGAATATTTTGCCTTAGCTTTCCTAAATGTAAAAATTTTCAATATTTTTAGGTGTTTATATTGTATTTACTTCAAGATAATGGAAATGATACTCCCTTATGATCTAAATAGAAAATATATGGGAAAAAAAGAAGTATGACTTGAATTACTAGGGAAATAAATCACATTCAAATATTACCTTCCCTTTGCTTATATGAGGATACATATGACATTTCAGAAGGAAGAAACTAGTGGCAAAAATTTCAAAAAGACTAAGCAGTCAAATGGCATTTTCCTTTAAGTTTTCACTGTTATTTTGTTCCTTTTGATGAAATATAAAAACAATTCTAAAAGTCAGAAAAAGTTACTCTAAATATTTGCTTCAGTATCAATTTCCACATGTTCTTAATCACAGGTCTTCAATATTACCAGAACCCAGTCAGTTTCTATGGTGCTAGGAATATTTGGGTAACAGAGTTGAGACTTAGATTCTACCAAAACATACCTTTTCTTATTTAGTATAGTGGCTTATAAACTTCATTATATACCAAAATCACACACAAAAAGGCTTCATTTAAAATTAGCTTTCTGGGGGGCCTCTCTGGTGGCCTAAGGGTTAAATCTTAGTGCTATCACTGCTAAGGACTGAGTTCCATCCCCAGCCAGGGAGCTAACCCACACATAAGACAGCACATCTCTCCGGTCTCACTTGCTGCTCCCCTCAACAGTGTATTTCAGTAGATCTGCCTGTTCTGCTTCCCACTTTGTCTCTGGTGAATCCTTTTACCCCCCTGCACCTCTGGCCTACACCCCAGTTCTTCTATGCAAAAATAAATATTACTTTTAAAAAAAAGTAGCTTTCTGGGACTTGTCTTGATAGATTATAATTCATTTGGTCTGTAGAAAAGATTTAGGAATTTTGTAGCATACCCTTAAGGAGAGATTCTAGAGGATATAGGGGATCTATTACATACTGGGGATTTAGGAAACCCTTTGCAAAACAGATTTAGCACCTCACAGGGTAAACTGAAAAATATTTGCATATAACAAACCCATATGTCCATGTATCTTAATCCATTTAAATATAGTGTGTAATATTACTGACTCAGTACTTCTTTTTGAAACATAAGCAATTTGTGGACTGAAGTCCATAATAATTCAATAGTTTTTAACCATAGTGACATAATTACATGGTTTGTTAGTCAGGTTTTCGGTGTCTTAAAAAAGTTGTTGTTAATGACATTTAAGGTAAATCAGTTACTTTAAACAAACAAGTTAGAACAATTCAAAATTATCCTGATAATAATGGCATTCCCAGTTATTTGAATTTTGACACATTTTGCCCAATGGAAGAGGAAGAATCAGAGGTGTACTGCTTCAAGAATGTCACCCCACTATGGCCATGGATGGTCACTACTTTTACTAAAGTACCATTAATAAACATATAATGATAAATTATGTCAAATTACTACCATTTTGGTTTTGTAACATTCAGATCAAAAATGAACATGAATCCTTCATGTCACTGTCACTGGTTATATGTCAACTTTTTCTAATGTGGAGAAAAATAAGAAAGGTTGCATAAAAGTTGCAGGCATTTTGCAACTGCTGAAAATTCACTGCTTTACAAAGGTTGTACTTAAAGAAGAGCACCATGGCTCCTGGCTTGGTGGTGTAGTGGAGCATGCCCACCTTTGCTGTGGTTCCCCTGTAGCAACCAGGTGCAGTGGAGTGTGACTGGCTGTGCTGTGGCCTGTCCCCACAACTGGGTGCAGTGGAGTGTGCTTGGCTTCTCCCCTGTGCCTACTGCCACACCCAGTGCTACATGACTGACCCTGGTGCACGTGGGGTTTCACGTGCTGGTGGGGTTTGAGTTTTGAAACCCTTGCCAGCTTTGAAAATGCACTAATGAGACTTGAAACCTGCACCACTGGTGAGAGCAAGGGGAAGAGCAAAGGGACCCTTTGGAAAGCCATACAAGCAGGGGAGCAGATGGGATTCACACTCTCTGGCCTCAGAAGACCTTCCCCTTTGATCTCTCACTAATCAAAACTCTCACCTAGGAAGATCTTCACTTCAGATCTTTGATCTGTTGAAAACTCCCACCCAGGAAACCCTATATTCCGATCTCTGACTCACCCCTGCGTATCATCACTTGCCGCTCCTGCACGATCAGCACAGTCTCCTGATCACCACTCCAGCACAATTGGCGCTGCTTATCAGACATCTGCTACTGCCTGCTGGTTGACAATGCTTGCTGACTACTGCCCAAAGTCTCTAAGAGCTGCCCACCACTGTCTGATCCTCGACACTGCCTGATGGCCAGCGCTGCGGGCCTATACCTGGCGTCTCTAAGAGCTATCTACCACCTACCCTATCTGGAGTAGGACCAACGGCCATTTGTGGCCCTAGAAATTTTTTTTTTTTTAAATCTCTCTCAAATCCCCCCTTGTAAATAAGCCCTGTTGTTGTTATACTCTGTGTCTAAGCGGTGCCGTGCAACTGGCAGCACACAGGTAACGACCCACGAACCATGACATGGCCTACATTTACACAGTTTCAATACCAAAACAAAATAACAAAACTGTAGTTTGAAACTCTCACACAAAGAAGTTAACATGACTATATTTGAAACAGAGCACAAGATAATAAAATATGGATCATTGCTTTTTCATAAGGGGAAGAAAATATGGAAATAATACTTGCTTACAGACATCTAAAGTAATCAATAAGACAATAGATACCCCCACCCGACATATACTTTCAGTCTAATAGCTCTGATTTGTGTTTCTAGCCAATTAGAAAAACAAAATACTCTTATCTTACCAAATTTATATCTTTACATAAAACACACATAAATGTCACAAAAACTGAAACAGGGCAGATTTGTGGAGATTTTTTTCAAGTCTTCCAGGAATCTACTCTACCATTGATAATCTGCTTTCGAGCAGTCTGTATTTGATCTTTACTGTTCTGTGAAATTGCTTTTCTTGTGGTCTTTAAATAATGAGTAATATTTTTCCATCACATGTAAAATGTTTCTTTCTAGAGTCTTATTTGTTTTCTGATTTCTCTTTCTTCTTGCAATGGTGTTATATTTTATGTTTTTACATAAAACTCCTGCTGGGGCCTCACCACCCTATGCAACCCTGTTCCTTAGAAACAATTGTAAGAATGGAAAATAACAGAAACAGCAAATTCTAGTATCTCTGTAAGTCTGAGCAAAATACAGCTTAGGAAAAAATAAACTCTAAATGCTCTGGGGTCACTAATAAAGTTATGAAATTGTGAGGAATGTGGGAGGAGAAAAGTCTTTGTTTTTTGCTAGATTCACAGGCTCTAACTCTTCATTTCCCTTGTTGAGCTTTAACTTAATTATAAAACAAAATCTATAGTCACAGCCAGGCCTAGAGGTAGAGTCTGTACAACTAATCAACTTAAATTCCCTGGGTTCGATTTAATTACAAAACAACATTTGGTGCAGCTGCTAAACACTTACCAAGTGACCACATGATAATATTGGCGCTTTTACAGGTCTACAGCTTTTGCTCTGATTCTATCAGCACAATTATGTTTCAGTTATATATAAATTTGAGCAGCCTCAGATTATAACAAGAATTTTCTTGATTTTATACTTCTTGTAGTTGAGCCAGTTAAAATACTGAATCGCACTACAATTAACTAATGTCAGGAAGTAAAATTCAATGATGAAAGGGAAGTCCCGATAAAGAACAACACTAGCACACGCACACTAAATGTCAATACCACACTTCTACCTCTTCAAAATCATTCTTCTGTGAAGTAGATAAAGTGAAACCAGGCTCTGCATATTATGAGTTATCATTTCACTTTTTCAGTGACAACAAAAACTACTTTTCAATATTACTAGACATATCTAACTCATTCTTTTCACTTGCTCTTTAGTGGTCCACACGACAATTCAGGAGATGATTATGTTTCAAAATATTTTTAGGTGACAAAATTAAAAATACCCACTGATATTTTAAAAAAATAGCCAATTCCTCTAGGATATTTAAAATATACTCCATTTACACAAACATTTAAGAAGATCACTGCAATAAACGAGATCTGATTCCTTATTTCTTATTTCATAATGTTGTAGCAGAAGTTATATGCAGGATTAACTTTTTGTTTTAGCGTTTTGCTTTACACAAATACACCTTTGACAATATGTGGGATCCTAGTTCCTCCAAGGTCCATCAGAGGATAAGAAACATTATTTCAACTGGGGAGGGGGGAGCAAGAATCAGTATCAGCATGGGAATTACCAATGATGCTAAAATAAACATGACACTTCTTATTTTTATAGCAACTCAAAAATATAGCTTGCCATCTAATCTAAGTCAGGACTTGAGTAGGTGTATAAGTAAAATACAATGTGTTTTTCTTTTGCTGCCTTTTTCCTAGATGTCAATCTCCTTTTTGTTTCTTTTCCTGTAGAAGAGAACTGTATAAAAACTAAAGAGAGGATAGGCTATATCATATCTAATTACATTTACACAGAAAAAAAACTGAATACATAAAACTCATTGGGAAATATCTGGAACAGTAATTCCCTTCTTCACCTTCCAACCTCAACTGCTGGTTCAGATTTTACCTCATGCTGTCCTGCATGACTAACTTGGACCCTGGACAAAGGCAAGACAGTGTGTTCCAGAGCTGAAGGCTAATTTTTCAACACTAGCCGTGCCTGTCAGTCTCACCCCAGAGACTATCTTTTTCTACTGAACAGTGACTGGGTCACAAGAGGAAACAATTCTGCTTGCTGGAAGAAAATAGAATGGAAGGAATTATGATGGCTACCAGATGTTCCAGTGCCCCTGCAGGGGCACCAGAATGTTTCTGCATATGCTGTAAACAGCATAAACTGTCAAACATGGGCCCCTTGGGCTTGGTGCTCACGTTGCCCTGATGTGCAGAGTCATAAGATTTGAGATGGTGAGGACCTAAGAAATCATCTTAGCCAGAGGTTTAAAACTATGTCTGGGTGAGTCTTATGTTTCCTAAATGTGACTCAGGGATTACAGAAGATTGCTCCTAAAACAGTAGCAGCACTCTAAGAATGAATGCCAAAATCTTACACCAGGGCTAAAAGCAGGACAGAATATTTATCAAGCAATAATCATTTGTAAAAGTTCAGTGTGATTCCTGTGGTTCAGGAAAAGAACCGTTTGGAAGGTTACCACTACACTGGCTCTGGGAAATCCTAGAGGGAATGACTAGAGCTCAGAGGTTGATTCAGAAACTCTAGGCAGTGGTGGGTCTCTAGATTTGAGTTTGGACATCAAATTTTATCACTGACATATATGTTATCAGATATTGGGGGGAGGTCCAAGAGGGAGAAAAGCTTCTAGTATCAAGTCAACCAATCTTACAACCGTTCTTTAATCACATACCCTTTTTATGGCAAACAAAAATATCACTTAGAAAAACGACACTTTTCCTTGCTATGTTTAAATCTGGCAATTTAATGCATTGTTGCCTTCAGGAAGACTTATTTCTCATTGTATGTTACCTGCTTTTCAAATTAGAAAAACACCCTGTGATTGTTTTAAGAACCTGTCCTCAACCACCATGAGAGAGAAAGAGAGAGAGAGAGAGAGAAAGAAGAAAAGACAGCGGTGGGGGCAGAGAGAAGGAGGTGGGGGAGGAGGAGGAGGAGGCAGCTGTGATCCAGCAGCTATTTTTGAGCTTGTAAATGGAACTGGTTATGATGTGAGAAGACATGGGATTTTAACGTAAGTTAAAGCACAGTATCTCCAGGGTTAAACAGACATTCATATAAGTAGAATAGACACATCTGACTCACCATCACTGTTGATGCACACAACCTCTTGAACTTGAGTGCCTGGACCGCACTCTTTTCCATTATCCGGCTCGCAGTCTCCGAGCCTCACTGCTTTCCAGTCATAGCAGGAGGGCTCTTCACAGGGAATGGCTTCCAGTAAGTGAGGGCAGTTCCCAGTGCCCCCAGAGCCTCCTGTGGGCTCATTGGTGATGCGACGCTTCCTCAGTTTGAAACCTGAATTATGGGGGATGGAAAATATTTATTGTTGCCATTATGGATTGAATATTTCAGAAAACTGAGTGATGTGAAAGCTGGATGAGGACAGCGGGTAGATGGCATAGCTGCTTTAATCACTGGCGTGTCCCCAAACCATAGCTTAATGTGAGCTAATTAGTCATTTGCTAAATTAATAAATGAAAGACAAAAGAGGGACTTTAGGTTTTAACATACGATAGTAAAATAAGACAAGAAATGATATATATATATATCCTCCTTCTCCCTCCTAGGGGTAGAGAGGGGGAAGGAGGGAGAGAGGAGGAGGAGAAGGAAGGAAGGAGGGAGGGGAAAAAGGGTGGAGAATTTTAGTTGATTTGAAAACTCTGTATTTCAAAATACTCCTCCAAAAGAAATCTCAATGTATTCAGAAAAGTTCAGCCCTATCACATGATTAAATTTGAAAGGGAACCTCTGAAAAGTTGGTACTTCCAAGACACACTTTTGGACTGGAAATCTGACTCAAAAGCAAAACCACCTGAGTCCCATTGTGGAATAGTAAGGGCCCTGTTCTGTGCTTTAGGAGGACCAAAATATTACATTTCCTACATTGTACATCAAAGTTAATGCTATTTATAGAATATAATATAATTATTAGAAGTCTGCTTGAAATAGAGTAAGAAATACCAGATGATGTGAAAATTACTTACAACACCCACCACACAGTAAATCATTGCATGTACTTATTCCTCTGATTTGCATCAAAAAGCAACAAAAAATTAAAATTATTTTTAAACAGAATAGGTGCATATGACTATTCAAAATAACAAGATCTGTTTACTGGGCACTAGTTATGGGTCAGGCACTGAATTAAATTCTTTATGCTTATTATCTTACTGAATCTGCAGAGAAAACCTGGATAGCAGCTACTGTTATATTTCTTTTACAGATAAGTTAACAAAGATTTAGGTAAGTTAATTAACTCCCCTAACGGGTATGGAACCAAGTGGGTTTCTCAATCCAGGTCAGTCTGACACTACAGCTCATCTTAACCATTGTACAAACTGCCTCAGATGTTCTCCATCTGTTGTCTAAATTAACAAGCATTTGGCCTACATTCTGCAGTTCTAATCTTCTGGTACTATCATTAGGCTAGTTTTATTCATCTTTTGCAATCAATAACTTTAACCATTCTGGAAAATGTCACAAATGAATAACCACAAGGAACACAAAGCAGCATTTTTAAATAATGAATTGTTTTTTTATACTCAATTTATGGGCATTTCAAGCATGTCATGTTAATATTACATACCTTTTTTGCCTTGCTGGTCATTACAGTTTTCGTAAGTACAAGGTCCCCAAGCTGACCAAGGTGAAACCTCACATTCAATAGGACAGGGAATCTGGCATAGTTGTGTAGTGTTAGGGACAGGCCCTGTGCATGATTTCAGGTCCACTGGTTTTGAAACTGTTGGGGAAAAATACAAAAATTCCTTAAGAATTAAATTAAAAAAAATTGTTATGGTCAACAATATGATTTTTTCTGTGTGGAGAAAGAAAACACTTCAAGAAGTGCCGACGACATTATTTCTGTACATCTTTGATACAACCTGAGAATAAAAGGAGTAGGGAAAAAAACAAAACCAAAAAACAGTGTAGTCAAAGGAAAGTGGCCTAGAAATTCTGCAGATTATTTCACCACCATCTTTACCATAGTTACCACAAATTATAACTAATAATACTGAGCTTAGCTTCCTAGTGAATAAATTAGGTTAATTTTATCTCTAAAATTCTTTATTTAGATTCCAAGAAAGTAGAACGTGCTTTAGAGGAATACATACAGAGCAAGGGGAGGGGACTATAGCTTTAATATACATGGAAAGGGTCCACTGAGTGGTTTCTGGGGGAGCAGTCTCCCTTCCCTTTTGGTCTAAAGAAAGGTACTTGGTGAATCTGAGGAAGGAAGAGCTCACACCACTGAATGGGGCATTGCCATCTAATTCTAGCTGCATAACTCACCAGATACTTTTCAGAAATTTTACAGTACATAGTGTGTTTAACCGTGATCCAAATCTCAGAATCCAAATCTCATGCCTGTTCCTAAGTTGACCAATGACCTATGGTAAACATTGCTTGCCCCTGCTTCTCAAATTTGATGCCTATAGTTTGGTTGTTTGACAGTTAATGTTAGGATGTGTCAACAATTTTGGTTAAAATTGATTCAGTAAGAAAGATATTTGAAGTCACATAGATAGCAGAAGAGAATCAATTTTAACTGTATATTGTATTATATACAAGTATAGTTACTTTCGTTGTAAAAATTTTAAGAAGCAAATATCTCGGAAACACATCTTCTTTAGTAAAAGCTAGTTCACTTTTCCTCTGACAACTTGAAATGCCCATGTCTGTAACACAAAAGACTTAAATAGAGGTCTTACATAATTTTCACCTTCTTTATGTGAAAGGATTATCAAATTCTAGTGACATGGGATTATATATGACTTCATAGAGAAAGTAATTATTTTAAGAAGTGAAAATACTAAAGGTAAGTTTATATTTCAAACTTTAAGGCATGCTGCAGGCTACATGTGCATTCATCAAGTCTCTGCAAATACACAATCATAAATGATATTTTGAGATATTAACTCCTTTTATTGACACATTTTTTTCGGTTCTGAAAAATGTTTTACAGATTTTCTTTTTTCTCTTAGGAGTATTTAAATTATCTCCCTCCCCTCCCACACCTACTTTCTCCACACATGTTACAGTGAAAACAAATGATGGAACACTCCTAATTGGCTTAGCATGGAGCACTGTGAACATTCTCACAGAAGTTTATTGTGATAGTTATTAATGTGCATCATAACATCAGCTAAAGACAAAACTGATTAATTTTATAGCTTTCTAACAGTGAAAGTTCTTGACATCCCAGTGATGGAAAGAACAGAAAGAAACCCATACATCTCTAAAAATAAAAAATAACCTTACATCGTTGATACATATTTTACAGTAAAATGAATTGATCTTAATGGTACAGACTTATGACTTGTGATGGCTAACTTTATGTATAAATTTGATTGGGTTAAGGGATGTCCAGATGGTAAAACACTTTCTGGATGTGTCTGTGAAGATGTTTCTGGAAGATTAGTATTTGAATTGGCAGACTAAGTAAAGATAGTCCTCAACGACAATGGTAGAGCCCAAGCAGAACAAAAAGGTGAAGGAAAGATGAATTCCCCAACTCACTTTTTGAGCTTGGATATCCACCTTTCATGCCCTTGACCATCAGAGCTCCTGGTTCTAGCAAAGTAGAATAAAAAATCATTGCCCCCACCCCCATAATCAATAAATCAATTTCTATAATAAATCTCCTGCCTGCCTGTCTGTCTCCCGGTCTATCCATCCTTCTTACTGGTTTTGCTGCTTAGGAAAACCTAGATTCCTAGATGTCAAGAGTACACAGAAAATCTCATGTAAAATTGAAAATTAACACATGCAATTTCTTTACTGTGTTCTCTTTCAGACTATTATTTAAATTAGTTGTGTGTATAATTACCTGAGAAGTCTACATTACTTGTTTTCAAATAACCAAAAGTAACTTAACCTTAGGGTTATTGTATTGTCTTTAGAAATCTTGGTTATTATAAAGTCCATCGGGTATGCAATTGTGAATATTACTGGCGCCTGAAAAAGTTGACTGCATATTTAAGCAGGAAAACTTTAGGATGGAAACAAGGTTGTGTCAAGAAAACATGTTAAAACATTGTATTTCTAATAGCTGGCAACTTCTTTGTAAGTTTAATTTTAGATTTTGGTGTATTTCGAATGAATCGAATAAAACAAACAGTCACAAAATCTTCTTGAGCTACTAAAAGAGAGATATAATGAGTAAAGAAAGGCTCAAGGAAGTATTGCTTGAAGGAAAATACTCTCCATATTTCAACTTTCAAGCTAACTAAATCAACAGTGATCTTATTTTATAGATGTTTATGTATTTCTTTCATTGATCAAAGCAGCACAGGCAGAGAGTATGTGTTTTTATATGAATCTATTCCTTTGGTGATTTTCATTTTAGGTTTCTTGTAAATAAAGCATATATTGATTAATTTAAATCATAGATATCATCTGAGCACATCAAAAACTATGCCAAATACATTTCTGCAACTGTCCAAAGGTTATCTGCAATAAATGTGATTAAATGAATGAAATAAAGGAGAGACCCAGGAGACCTTGCTAGGATTTCCAGTTTATACTTGTGGGATGTAATTCTGATCCCATATTCTCAAATATTGGTATTTGAATTTTCTGAAGTGACTCACTCCTTATTCTTGAATAATCTTACTAACAAATTGTTCATTCAGTACTTTTCAAAGAAATATGCATTTTAATCTTACTATCTAACAAATTGTTCATCCAGCACAAGTTTCGAAGAAATATATATTTTTCTAAAAGTCTTATTACTGATCTCTTGAAAATAAAGGAGACACTACTATTCTTGTATGACTTAAAAGGTATTCAATTATATTTACTTTGCAAATTTCACAACATCACAAAAGAGTATCTAATTATTTTCTGGATTTAATAAATCACCCAAAAAGAGTTTTTGTATGTCTGAACAAATTTTGAATGTGTATATTCAGAGCTTGGCAAATGTAAAATAAGTCATTATAGGGAGTAAAAATAAGACTTATATTCAGCAACATGGTCAATGAAGTATCCTGAATATAACCCTTTGTATAAAACTAAGAACAGTTATTATTTTTAAGTGAATATTTTAAGACAATTGTAGATTCATGTGGAATTTTAACTTCACAGCAAATTTATACAGTTGATCCCTGAATAACTTGGGGTTGGGGTTGACCTCTCCCAGCTGAAAGAGTAATTCAGTTTATCCTCTGTATTGCATCACCCATTCAATCAATCCACACCCCAAGTTGTTTAAAATCTTAGAGAAAGGAATACAAGGGAAAAAAATCCACATGTAAGTGGACAGCACACCTTCACCTTGTGTAATTTAAAGTTCATTTGTATAATCATGACCTATTTTTACCCAGTGGTAAGATCTTATAAAATTACAGTACAATACCACAGCTAGATAAGAAGACATACAGAAAATAAAGCCTTGCAATGATGGAGAGAGATTGGAGAAATGCAGCTACAAAGCAAGAATATCTTGCAGACACTTTGTGCCTAATCTTAGGGAGAAAGCAGTATTTCACCATTAAGTGGATAGACTGGGATGTGATTTATTTAATAAAAAATGCTTACTGGTATTTACTGAATGCCAGACAATGTTACAGTGTCCCAAGTACTTAAAAAATACTAATTCAGGGGTGCAATGGGTTGAGTGGCAGCACTATGAAGCTATCCAGAGCCACTGTAGCACGAGTTCAATCCCCAGCCAGGGAGCTTCCCACATGGCGCAGCAGACCACTCCTGCCTCGCCCACTCCTCCCCTCAGCAGTGTATTTCAGTCAATCTTCCTGTTCTGCTCCCCACTCTGTCTCTGGTGAATCCTCTCAACCCCCTACACCTCTGGCCTATACCCCAGCTCTTGTATGCATAAATAAATAAATCTTCAGGAAAAAATATGAATTCATGTAATTCTCACAAACACACATGGGATCGGTATATCAATCACCTCCACGTAGGTGGTGGTGGGGGGTGTGACTACGTTTGGAGAGTTTAAGCAACTTTCCAAATGTCACATTTCAGAAAGTTACAAAACTGTAGATTTTGGATTTATATACAGGCAGTTCGGTTCTAGGATCTTCAGTATGTGCTACTGTGATCTCACTACTACACGTGATCTCGGAAAGATATATGAGGAAATTTCAATAATACGCGGTATCTTTATAAACACAAAGACATACACACATACATTCGAAATAGCTCATAGTGAATTAAAATATAGTTAATGGGGGTTATTGATACAGTGTGTCATATTACAATATTAATGTAATGAGGCTATCAAGATAGTCAAAATCAACACTGTTTATCAATGAAAATTATTCTGATTTTTGTTTTCCATTTGTGAATAGAAACTAAATTTTAATTCTTCCAGATATCAAGAACTGGCTGTTCAAGTAAATTACTACTAACGTGGAATATTCTGCATTTATGCTGATTACAACAATAGCCAAGACATCAATTTACTAAATGAATTCTATTAATCCTCTCAGTAATATCATGAAGTGGTTACAATGGTAATATCAAATTTAAAAATTATGAAACTGAAGTATAGAGAAATTAAGTAACCTGCCCAAGGTCACACAGCTAGTTAGAGGCACTTAAGATTTGTCTTCAGAGACCAGGCTTCTCTACAGTTAGCTTGATTATGACAATAAGTAAAAACCATGTTCTTTCCCCATTTCTCCAAGAAATCTATAAAAGAAAGGATGACTTGACTAGAATACATAAGCTTTAAAACATTGTTTATTAATGTGTGTGTGTGTTGGGGGGGTTAACAGCAGGAACTGGGAGGTATTATACTCATCTACAAAGTGAATCCTCAGTATTTTAGTAAGAAATGATTTAGGTTCTTAACCATTTTTAATATCAGTTTTCAAAAACTAAATTAATTTTTGTTCTAGTGCCTGAAAAATATACTATATGTGTATTTATTAAAATTTTAATATGGAAATGTACATTCACATTCTCAAAATAGTTTAAATCAGAAAGCCCCAATCAGTTTACTTCAGACCTATTTGTAAATTGGTATGTTTTCCATACTTATTCAAAAGATATATTAGGGTTCAAATGTGAGAATGCAGTAAATGTAACAATTTATTCATTCATTTAGCAAAACAGGCAAGCATTTTAGACACTCAAAATACCCTGGTATTATATTTACTTACTCCACTGTTTTTCCTAAAAATATTTTTCTTGAAATAGTATTGTTTTCATTGTTCTTATTTGATTGCTAACTCACAATTACAAAGAAATTCTCTTAGAATTAAATCTTAATTGCTGTATAGGAAATGAACAAATGTTATGAATATATACAAGGTTTGTGATAAGAGATTTCCAAAGACCTAGAAATAAAATCAGAAATTATTTTTCTTTTTGTCGGTTGTCAAGTCAGTTAAAGCAAATATTAAACATCTATTATGTGCAAATTCCTGTCACTGCCTTAGGAACTGTATGCCAAAGGGTGCTATGAGACCAGAGGCAACAGCAATTGTGTTTTTCCTCCCTTATTATTTTAAGTGTGTGGTACCAATTTATATTTAACGACAGCAGTTTTAACTTTAAAAAGGTCCTAGTGATGGCTTATGCAACACTCACATACATGTCAGCTAGAGGCACTATAAATTCACTTGCAAGAATTGATGTCAAGCTAATAGTCTTTATTCTAAAAATTAATCAAATTCTATGACCATGAGTGATTGCTTAAAGCTTTCTGAAGATGTTTTTGAATTAAACTTTATTCACAGAAATTTATTTTCACATGTATTTCTCAGCCTGGTATAGGTAATGGAAACATAAAATTCATCTTGTTCCTTTTAATACGATGAGGCATTTTTTAAAAGATATTATTCTTTAATCAATTTTGTAACCATGGGCCTCCCTGGTGGCGCAGTGGTTGAGCGCTGCGCTGTGGAGTTGTCGGCAGCGCAGGATGCGAGTTTGACACCCAGCCCCCAGCCGGGGAGAATCCCACATGGTGCGGCAGACCTCTCCTGCCTCACCCGCTGCTCCCCTCAGCAGTGTATTTCTGATCTGCTTGTTATGCTCCCCATTCTGTCTCTGGTGAACCCTCTCACCGCCCCACGCCTCTGGCCTGTACCCCAGCTTGTATGTATAAATAAATAAATCTTTAAAAAAAAATTTTTGTAACCATATTTAAAAAAATGATTGAGAATTGTCTATTGATATTTAACAATTTGCTTCCAAGTTCACTTCCAGACCTTTCTGGCTATGATTAACTTATTATTATTTTTTTAATGTATATTTTTATTGTTACTTATGTCTTTTACATTTTGTATTCCCCTTGGGTAGCCCACCACCAATTCACCCGTGATCCATCTCCATGGTCCCTTGTGTTCTTTTCTATTCCATTTTGTGCGTTTTCCTTCCCTCCCCTCCCCCCCCGCTGATTGTCTCTCTCCTATTTGGTTTCCTTATAGTCCTGTTATAAGTGAAAACATTCGATACTTTTCTCTTTCTTTCTGGCTTATTTCACTGAGTATGATCCCCTCTAATTCCATCCATCCAACCACTATGGAAAGCTGTATGGCGATTCCTCAAACTGCTAAACATGGAGCTTCCATACGACCCAGCATTCCCACTTCTGGGAATCTACCCAAAGGTCACAAAAACACTAATCCGAAAGGATACATGCACCCGTATGTTCATTTCGGCACTGTTCACAATAGCAAAGGTATGGAAGCAACCCAGATGTCCAAAAATAGATGATTGGATCAAGAAGATATGGTACATATACACAATGGAATACTATTCAGCATTCAAAGAAGATAAACACATGCAATTTGCAGCGACATGGATGATTAACTTATTGAGATTGTTTTTGATTACTCTTTTATTCTTTTAACCGATTACAGGACTTATTTAGGAAGCATGCACGATAATCCTTGAATTCATTCTCTACATCATAATGCCTTCAGTGTCCACTGAACTCATCTTTACTTCTGTGAAGTTCATGAATTCATAAACCTGAGCTTCAACCCTAGGCATCCTGCTTGACCATAAACTGCATCTGTTTTGTGCTATTTTGTGCTTTCTGCTTGAATAACCTCTTGAATCATGTTGAAGTCACATCAAAACATTTGATTGAGGTCACAAAATATTCTTAAATTTTGTGTGTTTACAGCAGTTATTTGAGTGGTCCCTGTGTTTGGAATTTTTGTTATTTTTACACAGTTCTCTTTATTTTTTTTGCTTATTCTTTCATCACAATATAGGGTGGTCTAGATTTGCTCTATTTTGGTTTATAGCCATGTGGAATTTACACTGGATATTTTATATAAATTTAAATGATGTTTTTCTCAACTATTTCAATAAAGGATATTTAGGTCTAGATTTAAAATAAGAAAAAGCAGTCCTCTTTCTTTTCTACTTTGCTATATACTCTAGTTTTAACTTCCCAACAGAAGACTGATGGTGGGAAAAGAATGAGCACATTCATACTAATGGTGTTGTAAAAAATATGGACAAGACGACATTTTTTTTCTCCGTAAGGGACTCAACCCACTCTGTAGCTGGTTTGCTGTCTGAATGCGGCATGCTGGCAGTTAGGAGGGCATCCAGTAAAGGGCCTTTTACTGCTCTTGCCTCCAACCTTGTCTCTGCTGAGTTGGGGAGACAGGGGAATCCTTTCAGTGTCATTTTCTGCTTTTCTCAGATAGTTGACCACCTCTCATGAGGATTATTCCTTTGCCTTGGCTCCTCTTACATCAATATCATGTTGGCAAGTAGATACTCCTTAAGGGTCTAGCCCCTGAATGGGCTCTCTCCTCCTTTCAAGGTCTGATGCAGGTTTCCTCATTTGTATATTCTATTGGTCACTTTAGAGAAGTGAAAACTCCATCAGTATATGCCAGTACTATATTGCCTAGAAAATCGCTATCCTCATGTCTCCATGTAAATAAAGATTATGGTGCTTTCCTTGTAAATACTGATAGGAATAAACTTATATCACATATTTCACTCACTAAATCTGATTTGTATAAAGCAAGAACATTTAAAAAAAATACGTGAGGTTGTTCAAAATACATATCTTCATAGCAATGCCAGTCATTGTTCAGATTTAAATTCACAAATTGTATCAACAGCTTGATGAGGGCATCACTTTTTTACTACAGGGATGTACCATCTGTTGCAGCACTGCAAATAGGAGTTGTTCCCCACCTAGTCTTTAACAAAATAAAAAAAGAAAAAAAGTAAAAGAAAAAAGGACATGTAGAATAGTCTACGTAAAACTCACAGTGAAATATTTCAACACTATAATTTTTTTAAATTGCCATTTGTAAGGTCCCTAACTAGGAAAGTAACATGGATATATTTTATTAAAGTAAGCAGTTTAGACCCTGTATGCTACCCATGATATAATGATGAAGAACTGTATCAAGCAGAATTTTTTTTTAAAGATTTATTTATTTATACATACAAGCTAGGGTACAGGCCAGAGGTGTGGGGCGGCGAGAGGGTTCACCAGAGACAGAGTGGGGAGCAGAACAGGCAGATCAGAAATACGCTGCTGAGCGGAGCAGTGGGCAAGGCAGGAGAGGTCTGCCGCACCATGTGGGATTCTCCCCAGCTGGGCCTCGAACTCGCATTCTGCGCTGCCGACAGCTCCACAGCGCAGCGCTCAACCGCTGCGCCACCAGGGAGGTCCAAGGAGAATTTTTGAGTAACTAAGCTTTTGAGTAAATTTTTGAGAAACTAAACAAATTACTAAATGACATATAGGATGGTATATGTATGTGCGTATGGATACACTATGGGCCTAGGTGGAAAGCATTACAAAAAAAGAAAAAGATCCGATGAAGGCATCTGGGGAGAGGTAGGTTGCACTTTTAAAAAGGTTGATCATGTTAGAGAGAGAGAGAGAGAGAGAGAGATTTGAAAAAAGCTAAAAGGAGGGGATAGAATTAGCTAAGCACATGTCTGGGGGGAAAGCATTCCAGGCAGAGGGTTCCAGGCACTGCAAGGGAGGCCTAAGTGATGGGAGTGAAGGAGACAAAGGCTGCTTTTATGTGGCATGAACTGCAGCATCGCTTTAGGGCTTTGAGCAGAAGAGAAATATGGCCTCACTTAAGGTTTAATGCTACTGCTCTGGGCTGTGTAGAGAATCAGTTGGTGGGCAGGAGTGGTGGTAAGGATGGGTGGGGAGGGGTTCTGGGGGTGAGGGGATCAAACAACATCTTTAAGAGTCCATTCCAGTAACACAAGGAAGAAACAGTAGTTTGGAGCAGGAGGTGAGAGTGGAGGCAAAATGGTCGTACAAATATTGAAGGTAAAGTCAGAAGAATTTACTGAGGAATTGCTTGTGGGAGTAAAAGAGGAGTCAAGAATGATGCCAAGATTTTGGCGTAAGCAACTGATCTCTATACTCTGGTTTTCATGGCATCATTTCCCCTTTTTCTTGACCTCTTAGATTGCGACAAGGCTGTTTTTCACATTGCCTTTCAGAAGTTCAGGATTCTGCGTCTGATACAAATTTCCAACTGAGAGAAATCTCCAATTTTTCCTCTCTGTAGGTCCATTCTTATCCTGTCCTGCTCCACTTCCAACTATCAACCCATTCCTGGAGCTGCCAGGTAAACTGACAGATCAGGACTAAGTTGTTTGGTTTGTCGTTTAGATAATATTTTCCATACATCTGGGCCTCCCTGGTGGTGCAGTGGTTAAGCGCTGAGCTGTGGAGCTGTTGGCAGCGGTGACGTGAGTTTGAGGCCTGGCCAGGGAGATTCCCACATGGTGCGGCAGACCCCTCCTGTCTCGCTTGCTGCTTCCCTCAGCAGTGTATTTCCGTTTATCTGCCTGTGCTGCACCCCACTCTGTCTCTGGTGAACCCTCTCGCTGCCCCACACCCCACGCCTCTGGCCTGTTACCACAGCATTGTATGCATAAAATAAATCTTAAAAAAAAATTTTTTTCCCATACATCTGAGGGTGTGATCTTGTACTTCTGGATCATGTAGTGTTGTAAACCAATGTTACCTTAATAAAAATAAATAACAGTATCCAACACTTCTTTATTTTCCTTTTACTAGGCTGCAACAGGAGGGCCAGTGTTTACCCCACAAGTGATAAGGCAGGGGAAATTCAGGTTAAGACTCCTTGAAAAAAATAGAAACATTTCTGGGGTTATTTAAATGCCATTTTGTTTCTTAAAACAAATGAGAGAGGCCAAACATTGAGGAGTCACTAAATCACCTTTTGGAAAATGTCACCATGTATCGGTGGTGCTTTTTTGGAACATGACATAATCACTGGTTGCTGCTTCCGTGGAGTAGGCGTCCGTGGAGTAGGCTCATGACTCTCCTGATCCACGCTGAACCTGACAATAGTGACTTCTCAGTTTTCAGTGCAAGAAACAATTATTTGGGGGTGGTGTGAGACTTTTTAAAAAAAGAAACCTTGGTTCGTAGCAGTGTGTATGATTCAGGGGAATAGGCTCACACCTCCTCAAATGTACATCACCACACCCCACCCAGCAGAGCTCCCACATCCCTTCACCATATACTGCTGGGCTTCTCCCCTTTGTTCCCACCTCCTTCCCCCTCTTGTAGTCCCAGTTCTGCAGTCATATTTAAGGAAGCAGAATCCTGGGTACCATGCTCAGAAATTCTGATTCGTTCATTTGGATTGAAACCCAGGAATAGTTCAGGAATATGGATTTTTAACAAGCACTTTAGCTGATTCTGATGCAAAGTAATGCTCAGACCACCCTTTGAGAAACACAGCTTGGAGCTGAAGTGAACCACCAGGCTGCTATAGCGCTGTGGAGCTAAATGCTCATCTTTTAGAAAATATCATGCACATTTCAAACAGAGCTGCAAGCACTTGGGTAAAGAATTGCTCATTACTGTCTTTCACCATACAAATATTAACAATTATTTCTTCACTGGTATTTTATTATTCTATTGGTGATGCATTTCTTCCTGGGTTTTTCTAAAGCTAAATTCACATTTTTACTTACAGCAGCATATAAGCTAAGCTTGAATACTTTCCCCAAACCTACACTATATTCTTTTAAATACAACTATTTAGAAGAATGATACTGGGTTTCTAAAACATCTGCCATTGTAGGCCTCAAATACCTAGGAAATACATTAATTAGGAAATCATTCTGGAATTCTTATACTGGTGATTTCCCTGACTTTTTTGTGGGTTGACAAAGCTGAATTTTTGGCAAAAAGAGGTAAAATTGACAGAAAGGGAGAGAGGAACCAATAAAGAAAGACCTCTGAAGCAGGTTGTCTGTTTAACTTGGAGAATAAGTTTTACGTTTGTTTGGCTTTAGTTGTCTCGAGCCCTAAGTTCTGAAGTGAAGAAAAATAGTCCTCTGGGTCAAAGATTCCTTTGCCCTAGGAAGAAATTTCATTGCTCTCTAAATGTTTGACTTTTACTTCATGTAGAGCATTAATTCTCAATCTTGGCTATATATTGGAATTACCAGTATACATTTAAAAATTACCGATGCCTAGCTTCTTCTCCCAGACATGCTGGATTAGGTAACAGTTTTATTTTAAGGCCTGAGCTTCAGGATTTGTGTAAGCTCCCTGGGAGATTCAAATGAACAGATCAGATTGCAAATCACAGGTCTCTGTGAGAGAGCTATTAACTCAGCTTGCAATTTACCACTACAGGTCACACCTTTTCTGCATAGTTTGAGCCCTGCCCAGTCCAGCTCTGACAGTCTCCTATTTTTTTATATCCTTTCTCTCAAGTCTTTACGTTTTTCCCTTTCTTAAAAAAGAAAATTCTCCTTATACATTTTGCCCTTTTAACTGGTTGGTCATTTCTATTATCATTTAAATACTACATAATTTTTAATTTAAGATATTTAAAGTGTATAATATGATGATTTGATACATGGATACATTATGAAAAGATTGCCCCCCCATTGAGTTAATTATCACATCCATTACCTCATATACTTACCTTTTTTTGGATTTTTTTGGAGA
Organism: Scalopus aquaticus; assembly: GCA_004024925.1. NCBI lineage: Eukaryota > Metazoa > Chordata > Mammalia > Eulipotyphla > Talpidae > Scalopus > Scalopus aquaticus. The sequence continues at coordinate 58,907 of PVIJ01000998.1, read as the reverse complement.
GCATTTAATTCTAATCTCTTAGCAATCATCTACACAGAGTTACCAACTACATTCACCATGTTATAAATTACATGCTCAGACCTTATTCATTTTATAGCTAAAAGTTTGTAACTTTCAACCAATCGTTCCCTATTTCCTCCAAGTCCAGGACACCTGGCAACCATGTCCATTTCTACCCTCTGTTTCTGTGAGTTCAATTTAAAAAAAAAGATTTCTAGTTTAAGTGATACCCTGCAGTATTCATTGTTCTCTGTCTGGCTCATTTCACTTAGCATAATGTCCTCCACATTCTTCCATGATGTTGCAAATGGCAGGATTGCTTCTGTTCCTGAACAAAGGTCCAATATTATTGCGTGTGTATGTATATGTATATACTGCATTTTCTTAACTATTATTCATCTGTTGATGACATGTAAATTGTTTTCATACCTTAATTATTGTGAATAATACTGCAATGAACATTTTTTTTGAGATAATGATTTCATTTCCTTTAGACATATACACAAAAGTGGGATTATTGCTGGATCAAATGGTAGGTCTCTTTTTTTGAGGGAAATTCTGAACTGTTTTTCATAGTGTCTGCACCAATTTACATTTGCATGAAGCTTCCTTTTTCTCCACAGTCCTTGCATTTGTTCTCTCTTGTCTTTTTAGAGCAGAAGCAGCTTTTTTTCCCCTGTAGTTCCACTTGCTTATTTTTGCTTTAGTCTTTACTTATGGTGTTAAATTCAAGACCAGTGTCAAGAAGTTTACCTCCTATGTTTTCTTCTAAGGAGTTTTGCAGTTTCAGGTTATGGTCAAACGTTATACCATTTTGAGTTGAATTTTTATTAATTTTTAATGAGTTCCTCTTACAGTTTATCTCAGGTTTTAACTTTTTAATCTTAGCATTATGATTATACATTTGTTTTTGTCAACTTCTACCCAATATTTGTCATTCAAAATCTTACCCATTTTACTATATTTTTCATTAAAATATTTTATTTTAATGGTACATTAAAATTATATTTATAACTCATTTTTTCCCACTAAATTTGTTTTGCAATTTAAAAACGCTATGCCTTATCAACAGTGTTATTACTTTTAATCTCTTGCTCTTACATATTTTAGATCTTTTTTTTTTTCTTCTAGATAGCAATAAGGAGAGATAGAATGATGTGAGTGGAGTGGGGTCTTATGTTTTCACTCTATTCACTTTTTATTTATCCTCACAGTCTCTCTCAGTCTTTTTCAAGCATCATTAAAACAAAAAATGACGTTGTTTTTTAAAAAATATTACATTCCATTAAAAGTACACATGGAGAGCTACATGTTCTAAAATTCATTGTCTGACACAAATCATCACTGAGTGTGAAGATAAAAGTGTCAGCATTACCACCAAGGCCTGAAAGTAAATGGGGTGAGGGCATTAAGCCTCTGGCTATACCTAGAAAAGGGTCCAAGTGGCATAAAATCTGACAAGAACTCTTCAACTATTTAGAGGTTGATACAAAAGAATGAATCAGTCGTAAACGTATTTGACTAGGTTCTTATAATCTCAGGTCAGGATAAATTTTGTCTCCATTCTTGAAGGAGTTAAAGAAGACCCTCTGGCCTGCAGCTTTTCTTAACACCTCACTCTGGTCAGGGGAAAGTTTCCTGAGGAAATCAGATGCATTTCAATTGAGAGCCCACATTCATTTATGAAGACATATTAGATCAGCTGGCACCAAATAAATTTGTGAGGCCACAAATATAAGGGACACACTTGTTTCTGCAGACTATGGGTTTTGGTTCCACCAGAGGTTCCACCTCTGGAACTGAGGAAATGGTAGAGGGTTCACAGATTTGTTATCCATCCAAAAGGAAATCAGGATGCTATTCTGGGGGAGGAAGAGACCTGGGGCCTGGTGCTTATTAAGTTCCCATGGTCTATTTAATTGGGTAAACTTTTTTTTTTGGTACAACTCTACAGTTTAACTGCACAATACTTGTTGAGGGAATATCTACTTTAAATCGTGGACTCGATTTACTGAGACATTAACATTGCCTGGCATGGTTTCATGTGCGGTACAGATTCTCATATTTTAAATACAAATTCTCTTTTGTTAATAAATTTCACAAATTTTACTATCTCCATTTTCTAGAGAAGAATATAGTTTAACAGAGAAACTAAACTGTCTGAGAACATATGGCTCACGTATTCTGTCTCCACATCTACAATCTTAACTGTGGTGAATTCTCTCAGCTTTCCTTTATCTGAAGATGGCAGTTTGCTATACTCTATATTGAATGCTATTTTTCATGGGGTATAGAAATCTGACAATTTTTTTCCCACCAGAGATACTGTTTAAAAAATTTCATGAACTTCTGGCCATTCATCCTTATGGTTTTCATTGTCTCTGATTATATTTCAGTTCTCATTTATTATCATCATTCACATGTACATGTCATGTGTTTTTTCCTGGGGCCACTTTAAAAATTTTCTCTTTATCTTTAATTTTCAGCAGTTTGAACATGCCATCATATGTTAACTACATTCTTATTGTTTGACATAGAAATTTCCATTTTTCCTGTTTAACATAATTGCAATGAACTTACTTTAATAGTAAAGCAATTTAAGTGTAATATATTTTTGCTGTTGTGTTTGTATTAATCATGCTTGAAGCTTGCTGAACCTCCGAGATCCATTAATGGTAACTTTTTCAAAATTTGAGAAAATTTTGACCGTTGTTTCTTCAAATACATTTCTGTCAGACCATTCTCTCACTTCTCTCTATAATATCTAGCATACATAGACACTTTGATAATATTTCATCAGTCACTGAGACACTGTTCACTTTTACCCCCTTAATCTTCTTTCCATTTTCAGATAAGAAAACTTCTATTGATCCATCTTCAAGATCAATAACACTTTCTTCTATTTAGATCCAACAATTTCTATTGATTTGTCTTCAAGATTACTTAGCTTTTTTTTTTCCTTTGGTGAAGTCTCCACATGTTAAGTCCACTCAGTGAATATTTTTATTGCAGGTTTTTTTTTATATTCTAAAATTCCATGTTTATATCTATTTTTCTCCTCATAATCCCTTCTGTTAACTATCCCAAACAAGTTTTTTGTTAATGTCCTTGAACATATGAATAACATATGAACATATGAGTAACTTTTTTATTGTATACTTTATGAATGATACATTGTAGAGAGTCTGGATTCTTTTACCTTCCTTCATAAATTTTGTTCTGACTGTTAAATTATTGCGAGATCTTCTTATCCTTTCTTATTTGGTTTCATTTAGACTAAGCCCTATCTGGTTCATATTTGAATTTGAATATGCCAGCATGATCTTTCCTTCTAAACCACAGCATTTCTGGGGCATGAGACTCTTAGCAAGTATTCTTCACCACTGCAGGTTTAGAACTATGACATCTCCTAACCAACACTGTACCACCTATACTGTCACCTTTCAGCACTAAGCCTTGAAGCACAGGAGCGTTGCTAGATTGCAAAGAGTCTCAGTCCACACATGTGCAGTGCAGTCCTGAGCCAAGAACTCTTGGTGTATCTCTACATGGACTCCTGGACAACGCAGATTCTTTTCTCTGTACCCTGTCTTGAGATTTTCAGTCACCCAGAAGCCTGGGACTTAGATTTCTAATTTCTTAGTTCAGCTTGATACTAGGCTTGTTTTCATTACTTTGTGTTGGCAAACACCCTTCAGGGGAAATCTGAGCTGACTACCTCACAAATATGATCACAGTCTTCTGCTATTTTCTTAAAACATCTATAAACAGTTGTCTTACACATTTTGTTTAATTTTATAGCTAATCTTATTGAGATAGTAATAGTTACTTGATTGTGGCTGGGAGAAGCAGCCCAACAATAGGTTTGCTTTTCTGCAAATTTAAAATATTTACTTACTAGGTTTTATGATATAATTCTAAATATACATGTCTTAGAACACTTATCCCTCAATCAGAGGAATACACTTTTTTTTACACTTTTTTTTCCAGATTAACAATTATTTGTTAATCACATGTATCAACACTTAGAGTCATTACTGAGTCAGCTCATTCATTTATTCAACAAATATTTACTAAACATTTATTATAAGTCATCTATTCAGAAAATCATTTTCCCCCTCTAGGTAGTTTAGGGGATTTTTAAAAACACATCTATTTAACAGACCACAGAGCTTACTATTCAAACAGGTGTGGTTTTAAAACTTTGGTTCACTCTGCCATTATAAGAATATGAGGAGGGGAGACAAGCACTCCTGAGTTGGCGATAGAAAGAACAAGAGATGACTTTGCTCCAAGAGGAGAATTTTGGGCCAGACATACAATTTTGGAAGCCAAACAAAACCCTGGTGATCCAAATCATATTAACATCCAGTCATTCTCACATCATCTTATTTTAAGCCTCTGCATAGTACTTATTGCTAAATAATTTTTAAAATTTTCTTATAGCCTCTCTCCATTAAAATATAAATTCTGTGATGACAGGACTCTTATTTGTGCTGTTCACTTCTCTACTTTCAGCATTTATTCTTGTTTGTCTTGTTCACTTCTCTACTTTCAGAATTTATTCAACCAATATTTACTGAGTGCCTTCTGTGTCAGTAAATATTGATTGAAAGAATTTTGATTGCTTTCCTGCCATAGAAACATGGAAATTATCATAATTACATAGTTACGTTGTTATTAAATAGAAACAAATATGCATTAAGCTCTCAGACTTAATTGCTATTTGAAATAAAATATTCTAAAACCAATCTAATTTAGAGGGGAGGTAATTTTACCTCAACATCACACTAACACTTAACCCAACTCCAGGGTATAGTAGTTAGGACCATGGATTCAGAAGCCAGACTTGTACTATCCTGCAATATTCACCAGTTATGTGTCTTGGGAAAATTATTTAACCTCTCTGTAACATAATAATAGTGCTTACCATGCAGATTTGTAGTGCAGTTCTAATAACCAAATAAATATAAAACAGAGCAGTGTCATACATATAGTAAACATCTAAAATCTCCCTAATCCTCGACATTATTATATTATTTCAATTTAATTCACATAGCTCGATAGCTTTATACTTGGAAATCACAAATTGCTTCTTTAAGACATGGCATTATTGTTGAAGTTGGGTATACCATGCATCTGTTTCAGATTTTTGCTATGGGTTATGAGCTTTGGAACAGATTTAAATACCTCTGATTTTCCCTTATCTGTACTTAAACTTTTTCTTTGCCCCGCATCTAGTCAGAATTGGACTTATCCCTCTGTTAGAAGTAAGAAATGTTTTAGTCAAGCTTATGTCTTTGTCAAGCCTTTCGATTTTCACTTACAGATGCTAATCCTATCCTCATCTAGACAATGGCTAGAAAATGTGTCTCTGCATTTAACTGCACCTAAGTAGTTACCAGAATAGAAATACTCCAAATCTTTATGTCAAGGGTTCTAAGAGAACTCTCTGCCACTCAATATCTATCAGAGCTCGGAGGAGGAATGCCTGAGGGAACAGCTGTATATTCGTTCGTTCAGATATTCTGAACTCTATCTATATAAATCTTTACCTTTTCACATTAACCCCAACTGTTTTTGCCTTTCCTGAGGTATACTTTCATGTTGTGAAAGTGGCTTACAGTAAGGAAAATTGCTTAAAGACAAATCTTCCTTATAAAATTCATGGTGTTTATTATGTAGATGTGAGTTTGCAGTTCAAAATAGTGTCCTCTTTATAAAGGTCCACAGGTGAGTTTTCTTTATGGTCTAAAACCAGAAATTATTGTTCTTCTCTTTTAATTTGTTTCTATTTTTTAATGGACACTGAATTTCTCAGTTGAGTCAATATTTATTTTTGTATTGACTATTACAAACTTAGAATCAAAACTTGTTCTAATTCAAGAAATATACAGGATCTTACCACTTATTCTTTCTTATATTCACTATTGACTTGATATTATCTTTCTATTAGCATTTTTCCTTGGCTCCACATTCCTCATCCTCAAGATTACTTTATCTCCCTTTATTACATGTAATTAAACAAAATGCACATAGTAAATACTAAAAATCATATCACTGAATGTTGATTTCTAACTACGTGTAGAATAAAAACTACTTGATGAATTCAAGTCACTCTTAAGCCATCTATATAAGCTAATCTCCCATAAAGAATATCAACTATGGGGAAGTCTACATATTTGTCTAGAAGACAATCAATGCCCTCTCTAGAGCACACCACATACAGCACAAATGCATATTGTTCATGTGGCAATGGACCACAGTTCAAAGCCAGTAGTTAAGGGGTTGATTCTGACAATTCAAAGCCTGGGGTGGAGAGTAGTTCACACCATGTGATGGCATACAATGCAGAAAAGGAATCTATTCCGTTGAGCCATGTTAAATTACCATTAATCATGTATTCTTGACCAGAAAAATCAGCAATTTCTTATGGTTCAAATAATATTGATTCAAATAACCAGGGGAAAGCTCCTACACTGACCTTAGAAACACCTCAGTGCGTTTAACCCTATAAAAGGTTTTAATTTTGCTTAGTATTCCTTTTATTTTCTGTTATAAAAGGTAGCACTCTGGAATTTCTGTTTGTTTTTTAACACCATTATCAGATATTTTAATATACTTTTGATGATTTTGATAAAGTTAAGGACAGCTACTTAAAAAGTCAGTGCATTTACTCTGAAGCAAATTCACAAGGCAGAGGAATATTACTTCACATAATTCGGAATCAATGAACTGACTTTGGGTCCATATCCTGTTACTTACTACCACAGTTTGTCTGGGAAAATTATCCCCATGCACTGATGGGCAAATACTATCCAGCATGTGTCAGTTTCTTCTCTTATCCCCTTTCCTGTGGATTTTTGGAAGACAGAGAAATAGATCATGGCTTTTTTAGTGAAAAGTGACTTCATTTTTATAGTACTTCTGGAAATTGTTAAGGGGGAGGATTTGGAGATTAATTGAGGCAAACTTTTCTAACCAGAACTGTGAAGATGAAAAGCAGCAATACTCTAAATATTCTTTTTTTCTGAGTAAATTCATTAATATCATTTTGACAACAAAAGCCAAGATCTTCTAGGTATAGGTGGTATTGGACACCTAGAAATTCTATGTAATAGAAAGGGAAGACAGACCAATGTGTCAATGCTCAGGTTGAAAAATGCTGAAAGTGCTCTTTTTAGAGCAACCAAGCAGTCCCAAAATTATTGCGAACATTTCTTTTAGAAATTTTTGGCAATGGAGTGAGGCTTAGACTTCTCAAGAATTTAGAGTCACGAAGTAAGGCAAGCTGCAATTACTTTGTTCCCCATAACTATGGAAGTAATATTAGTTTTATTTCTTTTTACTCTGGAATAACACAAAATAAAAGCTTTGGAAAACATTTACTTTTTCCAAGAAAGATGTAATTTTATATATAATTTATAACTACACAGCAGGATTTCAGGACATATTTTAGAAAGACTCCATGAATTACACATCCTGTTATATTTCTCAAACAGCAAGGCCAGTATACAATTATATCTTTACTACATGCAAAAGGTTTTGAGACAGTTATTTAAAGAAAAAATTCTCTTTTCCTTAATTTAGCCAAAACCACAAATACATAAACAATTATGTCATTTGACATATAATAAGTGCAAAGTTTTATGCCAGTATGTGTTTTATGCATACTATCTCATTAAACCTTTGCAGATGAAAGGCAGGCAAAGGAGGAAAAAGGGTGAAGTTAATGAAATATATATCGATCTGAAATGAAACATTACTAAAAAGTCTATATCCTTTAACTGAAGTGTTTGTCTTTCTTAAAGACATTTCTAAAGGATAAAATTAACAAATGTATCTAGATTGCTGCTGCTAAAGAGTAGTAGATTATACTAAAGTTGTTGGGGGAAGAGGGGGATGAGGTGGAGGTGGGTGTGGGGGTGGGGAAAACACGCTGCCCTCTCTCAGGAACTTAAAATCTTGGGAAGCAGGCTTAAATATTCATGAGACAATTGTAAAAGTATAGAATTGTATGGAATCAAATGGTAAAAGTTATAAAAGAGTATAAGAAGGCTATAGACTTTGGTTGAAGAAAGATTATTGAGGTCTTATGAAATAAAAAAGATTACCTGAAATAGGAGGCGCTATCTGGATAGACAGTGGTGAAGGTATTTCAAGACGGAAAATAAAGGAGTAGCAAGAAGAAAGACAGGTATTTCTGGTCTCTGCTTTAATAGGTAGGTGATTCTTAATATTGAGAAAGTTCTTATCCATAAACAAGTGCAGGAAAGACTGACTCTGAGGACATGTAGTCTGGCTGAGTATCGAAAATGTGAAATTGTAGAGATATATCAAAAATGCACATATTTATAAGGATATGAATGGTTACTTTGAATTTTTAAATTATTTTCAATATGCATTTTTCCATAAATTAGTTTAGAGGTATTTTTAGTAGATAAGAGGTATTTTTAGTAGATTCAGGGCCAATAATAATAATATGAATTCTTGTATTTTGAACATATTTTTTGATATGCAATAAATGGTGGAACTTTTCAAAGATAAATCTGTTGTTATGGTTTTCTTTTCCCATTGCTAAGTCTCCTGGTTTATTTTCCTTTTTATTGCCCATTGCTTTTAGAAGGAATAAATATTAACGAGTTCCACAATGCAGTTTGTACTCCTCTGTTAACACTAGAGAGAATAGCTACTCCCTGTTGAGCAATCATCAGCAGAGCAGGGAACAGCCAGCCACAAACCATTTCTTTCACATTCTTAGATAGTAGGAGTGTGCCTCTAAAAAGATGCTATTCATTCACCAGTGAACTTCCCTGAATGCTCGTTTCAAAATTCCTCCTGGTGCTATCATTCATCTACAACGGACTTGCTGCAGTAAGTGCTGAAAGGTTACAAAAAGCACACATACTACAGACACTTGATGGTGTTGGGTTATACTACATTTTATCCACCATCCTTCTTTTATTAATGGAAGGCTCTTTACTAACAGTCATGGCTTCTTTCCATCTTTCATTATGGGAATAGAGATGAAATAGCATCTGACTATTACATGTTCTTTCGCCCTATTTTCCTTGCTTAATTACCACTAGCTAGGTAAAGTGGTTTTTGAAAGATGTGCTGCTCAGGGACCTAAAACTAGTGCTCAATGCATGTAAATAATACCAACATTAAAAGCAAAAATTCTACGTCACTTTGGAAGACATAGTGACTTTTCCTAGTTGCTCTGTTATCCCCAGTCTTTCCTCCAGAACTGTGGAAAACATAACTTGTCAGTATGCCTGTGTCTGTTTCTCACCTTAAACCGTTAGAAGCAGTGGTGGAAAAGCCCAGGAAGTTTAAGATTCAGGGTCCTCCCTTTACATGCACAGAGCCCTCTGAGATCCCAGCAGAGACTTCAGCGATTTTGTATTTGGAAATCTTTTTTTTAAAATAGGGTCCACTAAATTACGTACAATTTGGGACTCAGAAAACCCGGAGTTCCCTGCCCGCATTCATCTCTCCCAAAGTTTGGGAAATGTCCTTTAAAGGACTTTCATTATCTAAAAGTCAGTACTTCTTTAGAATCAACGAACCAACAAAGATGGAACCAATCACAAGATAGATTTCTGTACCTATTCCAGATTTTCACAACCTCTGTGGAGAACATCTAAGAAACTTAGCACTTTCTTAAAGTAGCCAAATGGTTACCAAACTATATTTTGAGGGTGTGTGCTTTCCATAAAAATATTTCCCGTGATGAGTATGAGTAAAGGTTCTCTTATTGAGGATGGAACCATGACTGTGGAGTACTTTGAGAGTTGAAATGAAGGGTGTGGAAATGGCAGGTCTGGAATAGTCTCTTCCTGCCAGCCTTGTGGATAGTCAGTTCTGAATGTTCGGTAAAGGAAAGTTAAATAAAAGGCTGTTATTGGTCTGTAAGTCCCCTGAGAACAAGGATCATCTCTCCTTTTAAAAACAATTTGGAGAGCACCAAGGGACAGTATGAATAATTATGCAGGGAAAATGATTTAAATAGAGGTTTTCCACAAAAAAATGGGAGATATGGTCTCTCTAGTGACAGTACTTATCTTTCTCTGCACTTGGCCCAGAATAATTCAGACCCAGCTGAATTACTTAACCCTGATGAAAAGTAGCAAGAGATGAAGAATGCAAGCTCTGACACTGCATTCAATTCTTAGCTGTACCTCTTACTAGTGTGAAAATCCCAGGTAGAATCAGGTACACAGTAAGTAACACGGGCTAGAGTAAAGGGAACCAGAACTAATAGGCCAGCTTACCTCAACAAGTGTAGTTATAAAATGTATCTATGAAGTTGTATTCCAGGAGACAAAAGAACACTACCTTTTCTCCTAAAAATTTCTCACTCTCAGAAGTAAAAAAGAGCTAAAGATATTGATGTACTGGTACACATGTCTTTATTCTCCTGAACATCATATTTAGCCTTCTCATGTGATCTCTATCCTAACTTCACTAACGCAGTTACGGGAGAAAACCAACTTTGATGCACACACACAAATCAAAAATATGTCTACATGATCTCAATTTACTATCACGGTAAAAATATATTACTCAAAGATTTCTAAAGAGCAACAATCCAATGAACTATGGTGGAGGACTGTGTATACCTGGGGGGATATGGTGTGGTGGGTGACATACACCGGAAGAGATCTGAACCTATACCTTTGAATCATATACAGTGTTGTAAACTGATGTTACCTGAATAAAAAAAAAAAAAAATCAAAATTAAAAAAAAGTAAAACATTCTATCTTCAGTATCTAAATCAGATTCAACCCAATGGTTGCTCAATAAATATTTACGGATTGACTGAGGGAATACCAATGAAAATCGGTTTTTCATTAATACTAAATATTAATACTAATAATTCATTGGTATTAAGGCATGAAGGAATACAAAAGGAATAAAGATGTAAAATTTTAGCACTTCAATCAGGTTGTGATCTATGTGCAAAACAGTAGCACCTGGTAGAACACAGAATGAGTTTCACATTGTCACTGACTCCAACTGTTCTCACCAGAGAACACTGAGTCTTTACAACAACCAGATAAATATAGTACGGTAACAAACTGAATCAATATTATCACTGTAATCATATCACCATTATTACTACCATTATTTTCCTTTAGTTTGGGTATTTTGGAGTTTAGTGTAGCTATTTGTGAATATTTCTTTATTACTCTTCATATTTTTTGAGAAATTTCATTGTTTCTAGCCTATTAATATATTTTTGGGTCATAAAATTATTACCAAACATGTTTTTTCCTCATTAGCTTAATATCACCTACATATAAGGAATACCATCTATTAATTACTTCGTCCAAGACACCAATATACATAATGATTTTTATTATCTTCTTGAGGTAATAATTTCTTTGACAATGTCATTTATCTTTCCTTTCAGCAAACTGGGAAATCGAGAGAGAAAGGGAGATAAGTCTGAAATATTCATGAATTTTCATATGATTTTCCCTTCCATTTTAAAAGTTTGCTCTCACTTTCATGCTTCAATGAACAATATCAATTTGACATTTTTTATTCAGTTGTATGTTTGTATAGATTATCCTTCACTAACAATACTGGAGAAAATTCTGGTAATTTTATTTATACAAGAAAATTTTCTATCAAATGCCATTTAATTGATCAAACAATTCAATCCGAAAAGTTTTGACATTGGTACACACTTATAAATTTAAGTCAATCTAATGTTATTTCCCTCATGAAATAAATTTTCAGTGGTGTTTTGTAAAGATGAAATTATTTTGTGCTCTGTATGTTTTGCCAGCAGAAGTGAATGTTCAGACTGTGTAATCCACAATTTAAACTTGATCACTGAACATTAGTAATATTGAACTCATAGGCGCAGTAATAATTAAAACAAAATGATTTTCTATAGTAGCCCTTGACTGTAGTATTTAAAGTCACGTATCTAGACTTTCTTATTTGGTACTAGAACATCTCTGTAAGAAAAAGTTTTTCTTTCCTTATTTAGTATTTTTTATTAAATTTTGTTTAGTCCTTTTTATTAATTGCTAGATTGTAAAGTACATGCATACAGATTAGAAAGTATAGCATATAATTTAATCGCTAATAACTGCTTACATCATCTTATAATGCACGAATATATACTTAGGTACTAATAAGTATAAATATCTATTTTTACTCAATATTTAAATTTTTAACATGCATGGTAAAAAGTTTATAAGGGTGCTCAGTATTTCTGCCCTTTCACAAACAATGTGCTCATCATCTTCTCCTGTCATATATTAATGTTTCTCATAACTGCACAGTGTTTTAGTCATGAAAATTATTTGTACTGCCTCATATATATCGAGACTTTCTTAGATTACCCAGGCATTTAGCAAATTCTTTGAACATTTTAAATTCTCCTTCTGGATTTAATTTTGTTCTTCCTGAATATTATCATTTAATAGTTCTTTCAATGAGGTTTTATTGGAGAGAATATTATTTTTTGTTATTTTGCTTTTTTTGAAGCTGATGAGAATTTCACTGTTAATTCACTTGTACTTAATGGTCTTCCTTCTTTCTATTCATTCTGAAATGTCTTTAAGGTTGATGAGCTGAAATCTCACTACATTGAATCTAAGTGTGCCCAGATTATTTTCCTGCATGAAAACTGGGTTTCTTTGTTCTGTACAAACTTGTTTTTCATTCATTCTAGAAACTGAATGCTCTGTTTACTGATTCTCTCATTCTAAATCTTCTTTTTAAATTCAGCCTGACTGTTGTCCTCACTTGTGCTATTTTCAGTGTTAATTTTCTAATAATTTTCTTGTATTTTTCTTCAGTTTACTAGTAACTATTTAGCTCAGTCTGTCTAATCTACCCACTTATGTCCGTACAAGTATTTTTCAGTTCTAGAACTTTCATTTTCCTTTTAAAATATGTTTTTTTTTAATTGTGATGCATTATATTTGCATTGATTTTTTTCTTTACATAGTTAATATTTGTTACCATGTGTATTTTATGCCTTATATCCATTATTTCTAGTATATCCAACCTTGAGTTCAGTCTACTGTTTGTTAGGCATTTTCAATCCCATTTATGGTAGCTTATTTTCCCTCCAGTAATCTGTAATTTTCAATGATGCAGTTTATCTGGGAAAATCAGTCACTTAGGTTAATATATTCTCTTTGGAGTTTTTGCTTTGCTTACGTCAGACACCTCTGTAATACCACTGACACCATTTCTAATATTAATTTCTCAGCTTTGTGGTTTTGGACTCATTTAAATACCGTAAATTATAAACAAACTAGTATGAGACAAGCTCACAGTTGGAAATCTTAGGAGAGTTTTTGTTATGCCATGAGACTGAGACTTATTCGCTTCCTTGTTGGGTCTCTCTACGGATAAGCCAAATTTCACTATTCATCATTGATACTATACCTTTAGGTAGGTAAAATAACAGTAATTGTCTTTTCCCTTATAGAATTGCTTATAGACTTCCTTAATCAACTGCAAAGGGATACACACGCACACACACACATATAATTTTTTTTCTTTATTAAGGTAACATTGGTTTACAACACTGTATATGATTCAGAAATATAGGACTATACATCTTAAAGACGTATTTTACCACACCACAACCACCACCAAGGCACCCATTGTCCTTCTCCATAGTCCACTGTGTTCCCACCTTCTTTTCTATCCACCCTCTTCCTCCCCATCTAGCAGCCTCAGCTTAAGAGTCAAATTTCTAGGTTTTCTTCTTGATTTGATGATGTCTGACACTGTTTTATTTCTCTATATTCCACACATGAGTGAATCAATCTGGTACTTGTCTTTCTCTAACTTAATTTGCCTATCATAAATTCTATCCAGTTCCATCCAGTTGTTACAAATGAAAGCGTTAATCTTTCTTATAGTTGAGTAATAGTCTGTTTTGTTTATATATATGGCACATATTCTTAATACAACTCATCTGTTCTTGGGCACTTTGGTGACTTCCACAACCTGGTGATTATAAATAGTGCTGCAATGAACATAGGGATGCATATATTTCTTTGAATTAGTGTTTTTGTATTCTTCAGGTAGGTACCTAGGAGTGGAATTGCTGGTTTGTACGGTAAATCTATTTTTAATGTTTTGAGAAATCTCTATACTGCTTTCCTTAAGGGCTGGACACACCCTAGGCAACAACTGTTTCTGTTTTTGTTTTTTGATATGTGCCATTCTCATAGGTGTGAGATGGTATGTCATTGTTTTTGATTTGCATATCCCTGATAAGTGATGATGAGCATTTTTTCTCATCTCTGTTGATCTGTCTTCTTTAGAGAAGTGTCTGTTTAGACCTATTTTTCATCTAGGTGTTTTGTTGTTGTTGGGTTGCATGAGTTCTTTATCGATCTTGGATATTAGCCCCTTTTTAGAAGTATGATGTTAAACAATTTTCTCCTATTCAGTAGGATGTCTTTTAGTTTTGATAGTTTCACTGTACAGAAGTTTTTAGTTTAAAATAGTTCCATTTGTTTACTTTTGTTTTTGTTTCCCTGGTTGCTGGAGTTAGTTCTCAAACACAGCTGTGAAATCAATATTGTGGAGTGTTTTGCGTATTTTATCGCTATGTCTTTGATCTAGTTTGAGTTAGTTTTTTGTGTGGTGTGACATGATAGTTTAGTTTCATTATATTGCATGTGGGTGTCCAAATTTCCAGATACCAGTTTTTGAAGAGACTTTCTATTTTCCATCTTATACTCTTAGCTTCTTTTTCATAAATGAACTGTCAATATATGTGTGGGTATATTTCTTCTGGGCCCTCAATTCTATCCCATTGGTCTACCTGTCTATTTTTATTCAAGATTTGTAGTATAATTTGATTTGGCATGTTTAGTAGTGCCATATAAATTTCACTAATTTTTGTTTTATTCCTTTGAAGAATGCCATCAAAATTGGGTATTTTTGCTTTCACTTCCTTTCTCTGGCAAAAGTCTTATGCCATGCCCCTTACCAGGTTGACTTTCTCTAATTCCCCATGCATTCCAACCCTCTTCTGCATCAGCCCCTCCCCAAGAGTAACCACAGAGAGCATCAACTCCCTCTTCCTGGATTGTTTGGCAAAATAATTTAATTAACTGAGACCTCTGTTCTGTTGTTAAAGCACTGAGACAATATTGACCCCTCCATAGCTAGCTGTTTTGTAAAGGATGTTTTTCAGCTATTCTATTCTGGCATATTGCTGGAAATGGGACAGATGAGTTCCTATAAATAGCTATTTTTAGGCAAATAAAGTTATGTAATGTGTATAAAAATACAAGGCCAAGCAAAAATGAAAAGCAGGTTTCCTGATGACCTGATGACTTTCTTTTGAAAATAGTCTTAAGATGAAAATTCAAAAGATTTTAAAGCTGCTCACTATAAAAAGAAAAGAGAAAACATATATGAAACCTGTTCTCTTAAATGAGTTGCCCAAATGAAACAAAGTGCAAGAATTTTCTCATCACTTGATCTAACAAGATTTGTTTTCCTTTACATTAAAGATCTGAATAGTTATTTATTCAGGGGTGAAGGACACAGGGTGTGTAAATACGGTCTGGTAAAAATGAGAATATTTTTAAAAGAATGTGTTTGAAACATTTAAGAGATAATTTTGAGGTATAAAAGAAAACTGTACGATTTTACATGTGAGACAACAAATATTTACCAAATATCAACTAAGTTAAAGGTAATACAAGTACTGTTTTCAGTTTATATGACTTTATAGCTGCTTCATCATGTAAGTATTTTTATTGCCTTTTTGGTTGGTTGCCTTTTATCTCATCAGTAAAACTTCCTCCACTAAAAATTCTACATTACGTTTGGGGCAGACCCCTGGCCAGCTTAACCTAGTTCCTGGCATGTAAATTACTTATTATGCTCTATCCCAGTGGCTGAAACCTCTTAGCATCTTAATTTCCATTTATAAACTACCAAACATGGAGAAATTTCCTAACAGTCCTTATCGCTCACAAAATATCCGGAGAACTGACTTCCTAGAAAGGTCTGACTTGTACAAGAATTTCCTATTTTAGTTATTCCATATTTGCATCACAGTGGTTTTCACATTCCACTGCAAAGTGTTTCCATTGTGTAATTTAGTTCATTTTTCATCTACCACATTAAGAACAAAAAGTGTTATATTAGAAATATGGTTGATTATGAAGTATTCATACCTTCATTAATTTATCTCAACAACAGCATTCATAACCATTATAATTACGGTAGCATTATAATCATGCTATCCTAGTGAAAAAAAATTAGGTCATTAACTTTAAAATTATTTTCATGCCTTTAAAAATTTACAAATATATGATGATTTTATATAGTCAAAAAACATGACATTTTATGGGAAATCTTAAATATATTTCTAGAAAATAGAAAGTAAATCACTATTTTCCAGATGATTTAAGGATTATACCAGGGAACATATGGATAATTTCTGATATACAGTTCTGATTGAAATGTCAGGTAAAACAGTCTCACCTTCCTGTTATTTCAAAACTGTTCAACAGGAAAACTGCAACATTAGCTTTCTTAATAAAATTTACTTTCTGAAATAACAAGGATATACTACCATAAATATAAATTTCTTTTTTCAAAATAGTTTTGCCTAAAATGGGCTAGTTAATGGAAACTGTAGATAGTAAAGTACAATTACAAGGAATTTTCACTCCATTTAGGATGGTGTTTATTTCATTCTCCTTATTTCTTTGTGGAGAACAGGAAAACATTTCTTTTTCCATCCAGCCACAGTTCAATCATCCACCCCTCTGTCTATCTTTCCATTGAGGCTCCAAACATTTTTTTCCTGGTTTATCTTACTGTATGTCATCATACAGGCTCATAATCCAGAATGTCTTTCTTAGTAATGTCAAATTCTACAGACTTTATTTAGATTTCAATGTGGATTATTTGACTTGTACAAGAGAATGTTCAAGAGAATGTTCTTTAGGTTCTTATAATGTAATTACTCTGAAATTTGTGGTGTTTTATAGCCAATCCTTTTGGTTTTTCTCATTTAAAAACATGTTCAATCTCTATCAAATGGAAGACTTTCTTAGTTAGTATAGTTAAAATCTATGTTCATTTCACTTAGAGCTTTTCAAAATGAATCATGTTCATGTATCCAATCATCAGCAACATTTTCATCAGCTTCTTATGACTTATAAACCTCCTCCTGGGCAAAATTTCTTCCCAACATATTCTGATAAGGTTAGGGTTCATGACAGTATAAATTTGACAGTCTTTATAGCTACTGAAATTCTGATTAGCCAGCTTAACAGACATTGTCAAGGACTTTATTGATAACTCTTCTTATCAGCAAACATGACATATCTTTCATTTAACATTTAAAGAAGTGATAGTAAAAATATTGCTCACCTTGACATTGTGATGGAAATGTTGTCAGGATTGGGAAAGTTACCTATGTCTAGCAGCAACATATGAATAAAATGTGGATACTCTCCACAATCAGGTAGTATGTTTTTCCTATTGAATATAGATGGTATGGACAACTTAACAAAAATTCTGATGCTTTAATTCAACTGACATAGGTAAGTTATCAAAGTACATGAAGTACAGTACATTATACACTATGTACTTCATATAATACATATTTTGATTTTCTGAAAAATATGTTGGTCCCAAGTAGGAGAATTTTTATGGCCCAGTATAGTGAAAGTCAATAAATGGTGTCCAGTGCAGACCTGTTCTTTACTAAGATAGCCATTACCATTCCTCTGCACAATACCATGTGCCAAGGATGTTTATGTAAATTTCAGAGCACTTGTTTTCAGTATTTTGGTATCAAGAAATCTTATTTTTAAGTTATTTCATTTTGAGTTAATAGTAGTTTCTTGTAAAAACAAAAAAATATAGAATATATAGTATTAAGCTCTGTTGCAAAAACAACAGAGTAGACTTTGTTCTTCAAATTAAGTACAAAATGAATTGCTTTTAGGGCAGGTTGTTACTAGTTATATAGACAGGATTTTTGTAGCTCCGTAGTTTCTCACTTGGATTTATTGAGGGTGGTACTTTGAGGTACTGTTAAAAGTAAACTTTCATTATTCATACTTATTAGAAGGCAGACTGAAGAAGACTTCACAGTCCACAGTCTAACTGCTTCAGTTAACATATACTTGTAGTTTTTACATGTCATACTTGGCATGTTGGTATATTGGATTGTTTTCCATCGGAAAACGTTAAGTTCCTTTGAAGAGGAAATTCATATAGTCTAAGTTTTCTGAGAAAAAAACTAGCTGCACTTTTTGAAAGAATCAACTGTTTTTGCAGAGACTATAAGAGATTTATTAGTATCTTTGGTATTCATCATGAAAGGATACCAAGTCCTAAGTTATTCATGTTATAAACTTCCATGATAAATATTAATATTAGGTGAATTAATTATTTCTGTATTTATTGACCTTTGCTTTGGCATTTGTTTTGTCCAACAGATACATATTAATAATTCTTTCTGTCTTGCTTTCTTTTTGTAACTTTAATTTCTGATGCTCTGCAGTACTTGGCAGGGGTGGGACTCAATGAAAAAATGATTTAAAAACTATCCAGTTGCAATTTAGAATTCTGAAGGATCTTTTCAAAGTAATAACCTATAGGACATAATTGACATTCAGAAACTAAAATCTGATCTACCTCTGGCAATGAAATTATACTACTCTGAAAGGACTACTATAATAAATCCACCTAAGAGTGTTAAAAATATAGTCATTAAAGTGGCCAGGAAAATATTAATGTACTAACATTACATGTTTTATGCTACTTCCTTAAAACCTAAAGATACATTAGTAGTAAAATGTATCCCTAGGCTAGATTCCTAAATGAGTTGACATGCTGTGTAATGTTAGTCTATACAGAACAATTAAATTTTGGAAATTGCAAATGAAAAACTTCAGCACTTATTTTCCACATATTCCTGATCTTGGTACCACTCTTTCTGTGGGTAGGCAGAGGGGCTATCTCTTCTTTTGTTTTATAAAACGACTATTTCTCCTTTTTTTTTTCCCTTTTCTTTTTTGTTGGCTCCTGTTCAAGTTCTTTCTTTAAATATTCTATTTTTTCAAATGGTCTGTCATTTGCTGGTAAATACTAGATCTTTATCCTGATTCTCCTTTCCAACAAACAGACTTGCTGGGAAATCCTGTCCTGTCCTGTCCTGTCCTGTCCTGTCCTATCTACAACTTGCCAAATGAACATGCTCATCTTTACTGACAAGTTTTCTATTTTGTTTCAAATTTTTTTAATGGTGTGCCTGAATGCATACTATTCCCTCCTTCTGGAATAATCTCCCTTTCGATTTCCTGAAGCTTGTAACATATGGAGTGTATGTATCATCCCTCAGCTTAAATGCTACCTCTTCTACCAAGATTACTATTTCAGTGATGCCCTATACTTATTTTAAAACCCAGTAATAATGCATATCATACTGCATTATCCTTACTACCTTACACAACTTTTAGAACTCTCTTGGCAACTAACTGATACATGTTGAATGCATTAGTGATAAAAATACTATTATTCTTTAGGTGTAACGAGTGTAAGAGGATTTCCTTACATCATTTCTTAAAAATATTCCTATTTGCATGGACTTAAGAGCTATTAATTAAATATAAAATCAACCCAATAATGATGAGAATCTTAACTTTGCATAATATATAAAATATACTTTTATCCTTGGCATTTGTACTCATGTATACATATATACATCTGATCCCAAATCTGAGATTTAAACAAAAGATTCTAGAAATGTCTGGCAAATCAAATGATTAAATCAAGCTTTTTTTTCAAGTCATGCTTTTGGTTTAAAGATATTTTTCATGATAGTTTTAAACTGTGTTTATTAATTCAAATTCAAATTTTCACTTAATGCTATACTTGCCTTATTTTTTCAATAATATTAGAAACTGCAAATGAGGTGGCTTATATAAGCACCTTTATTTTTTATACAAATAAAAGAAAATTTGGGTTTTAGAGTATATTCTTGCAGTCTATGTATAGACTGACAACATGAGTTTTTATTCTACTTTTTAAGTTATTACTACAGCTAAGTTTTGACTCACAGCTAGAAATCAGAAAATTTAAAGAGAAATTTGGCAGGAAAGTAGAACTGATCAAAGATGAAATAATAGTATTTTTTTTACAGCCGTAACTTGCAATACTGTTGATTATAGTTGATTCTACCATAATGTGAGAAGAATATGTCTTCTCATACCCTCAGTGGCCAATATATAATCCTGCAGCATGACCCCATGCATAGTTCCATGTGTAAATCTTAGAAAAGAAAACAAAGTTTACCTTCTTTGTCCTTGCGGGAGCTTAAGAGGGAGATGAGGTCTTCACTGGTCTGTACGCAGTATGCCTCTCGTGTCTGCACCCCCCCTCCGCAGAGGGCAGTCTGGTTGCCTCGCCTCTTATCCTGCTGACTGAGCAAAGGGTCCACACGACACTCAGTCCACTCTGTAGTTCTCCAGCCATATCTAGAAAAAGAAATGCCAGCAGTGTCAATTGTGTTTATTGAATAAAACTTTTCTCTGCATTTCTCGAATGTATCTTAAGAAAATTAATCTAAACCACTCCTTTTGAGTCTATCTTAAACCACATCTATGGGGCATGCTCAGTTTCAATCTCTTCTCTTTTATCCTCAGCCATGCGCCAACAAAGAGGGGTTAAATTTAGGGTGATCGTATTTTAATTCCAACTATTGGAAGTCACTTATATTTTATGAAAAGAGCATAATGTTGAAAACATGACATTTTAGGTAGAATTAAGCTGAATTCAGGCTTGCCCTTGCTGATGCTTACACGCAAAAAAGACTGACTCTGAAAATGAAACACATGCTCAGTGATGAACCTAAATGTTTGTTTTTCCTTTAGTAAGATGTATGAAAATTGCTGCTGTATGTGGATCAAATTTATAATTGTGCATTGGGATTAAAACTTAAAACAGGTAATTTTTAATTTGAATTTTTAGTTTGAACATAATGGTTTAGTTTCTCTCTACTGTCTAGAAAAAGAAAAAAAATTTCTGTAGTCCTGAGCATTCCTGAGTGCTGGTGAAAAATGAAAAGAGCTGATCTTTCTAATCAGTGGAACACAGGAAAGACGATCTGTGATTCTAAATGAAAGTTCCAATCAAGATTATGATGTGAAAGAAATGTTGGGGGATTGTCAGCCCAACACTTGCTTGAAGGAGATAGCCAGGAACCAATTCTTGATGCCACTGAAGATAGGAAGTGGTGGAGTTTCTCCACCACTAGGAAAATGGATACTCTTAAAAGCATAAAGCAAATGGCTCATGTAGCACTTTGTGTCACTCTCACCAACATGCTACTTTAGTAATCAGATTAACAACCAACACAGGTACAAATGGATGTGCTAATGTTCATCTCAATTAGACAAAAAGGTTAAATGGACCTTCAGCTGTCTAATCTATATGCTTTGCTTTGTCAGTGGTAAAGTTTCATGACAGTAAAGCTGACCTTCACTCCCGCTTTTAATTTTTCTAAGTGGGGATTTGTGGCTTAACCGAGGTGCAGAACTGGGACAACAAGGAAGAACACTCTTGACACATGTTTTTAAAAGAAGTGAAACATTCAGGCCAAATCTAAAAATGTGGAAAATTGATGCTTAAGCAGTGGGGGCCAAGCGGAGTAAAACCAGACAAGTCATTCATCAGGGGAGTTAAACTGAACATTTTATTATGTTTTTTATATGTTAGAGTTCCAACAGTTCATTCTAAGGAGTCCTGTGAAAGGAATAAATTTCCTGTAATATAAGTTGGTTATACATTCTCAGAAAAATGCTATCTTCCAAAAAGAGACTGAAGAATATGTATTTTGTTCATGGTATTAGAATATCTGAGAAGATGAAGAATAAAACACCCAGCTGAAGATAAAAGAAGAAACATAGGAGACAAAACACTCTGATTAAAATCCCAGTAACTTCTTAGAGTCTGATGTGGAGAGGAACACACTAATCAGTGGTATAGGTAGAGAAATCTGGAAGAAAACTGTCTTTAGAATTTTCAGTTACTTGTTACATCAGGGGAGAATGGATGGTTCTAAAGTGCTACCGAATTGAAGATCTTGTATAAACTATCGCTATTTTGTTATTGTTGATAGAAGGTGCAGAAACAGTATTAATTTAATTTTCCTCCTCACTGATTCTGAAGTGTGAGCTGTATTCCTTACATGTTTGGAATATTTCATGTAAGTTCTCTGTACAGTTTGTGAACATCTATGAAGAACCTAAGAGACACTAAGTTGTTTCAGACTACATTCTACATTCAGACTAAGCTGGAATGTATTTATTGCAATAATAAATCAACGTAATATATTAGAAATGGCATTTTAAGGACAAAAAGAATACTACCATAGTGCCACATATTTCAGAACTAGTCTTATTTTCCATGAATTTAATGAACATTTATTAGGCATTTATGGTGAGCTAGGCCCTGTGATCTATACTGGTGACTTAAAGAGCAAAACAAGGCCATGATTAGTAAGCACAATCCTTGTCCTCAAGGAGCTTTAAATCTTGTTATTTTGATGTAGTATTTTACTGTATTCAATAGGGTTTGTATATACAGCTCTGAATTGTAATGGAATTTGCTCAAAAAGCAACAGGAAGTAGTATTTTGAAGATGTATCTTACCTTACAGAATGGGGGTTGACAAATTATGGTGCAAGGATGGGATTCAACCTATCACTGTTACTGCAACATATTTACACTCATTTACATACTCTCTAGCTCTAATGGCTGAGGTGAATAATTGTGACTCAGATATGGAACCCGTAAAGCCTATTATGTTTATTTTCTGTCCCTGGACAGAAAAGGTTTGCCAATGCCTATTATAGAAAACACAGAATTGTTGCTAAAATCTTAGACTTTTGGTTATTTGGAACTACAACTTGTAAAAGATACTCATGGGCAGTGAAACTAGTCTGTGTTTAGTACAGTGTTCACAGAGAGATATTTTACTTTCCCACTTCAATTTATAAAAGTCACTAATTTCTTAAATTACTATCCAGTTGAAATCAGACAGCTGAACAAATGAGATCTGGGCAGCAAAGGCTATGGTTCTTTGTTTACTCACGTGGCACAGGGAGCAAGTCCATCTCCTTGAGACACACAAAGTTCTTTTTCCTCAAGTTCTGGACAGTCTTCCTCACTGCCAATAGGAAACTGCCTGATGATCCGTGTCCTTACGCGAGTGCCTGCAGGGGACACCGCATCATGGCAGGCTTTTGAGCAGGGGCTCCACTCTGACCATTCCGACACCTGGCATTCTTTGGTGAACACACAGGACTGGAAGGTCACTGGCAGCTTCTCTTGCTGGCAAAAGCTGCAAAAAAGCATTGATATTCTCATTACAGACTCACAGGCAGTTATGAACTCTCTTCTCCACACCAGAGTGAAATCAGCTTGGGCATTTTTATTTCTATTTGGAGATGTAATCTCAATTTCATTGGAAATATGTCAACATTTGCGGTGTGTAAAAGTAATGAGACGCAAAGCTAGCATTTGCATTTCTTCCTATTTTGTAAGAACTGTCCATAGGAAACAGAAAATAAAGGGGATTAAGTAAAATTAGCTGAAACTATGTTTACCATATTGTTCATTTTGTTCATTCCAGATTTGTTTTAATTTAGAAAATGAGAAACCAAGAACTGTTAACATATGCTAATTTTCATTTGTTTAGTGATTTAAATAAAAATGCTCAGCTAACTTAATACTGTTTTGAAAAGAAAGTAGTTTTATATATGCTTAACCTTATTTTTAATGGAATTTGAAACTTTTAGTTGTCACAATTTGAGGTATACTTATTCAAATATATTAACTATTGCAGTTGATACTTTAATACATAAAATACATATGGGTTTTGCAATTAAATACGTCATAAGCTATAGAAACATAAAGCTTTTAATCTATATTTCTCCAGACAGACCTTCAATACTTATTCATGAGTAAAGTATTTATGTTCAAACTCTTATCTATACTTCTCTACAAGAATCTAAAGGATGTAGGATTCTAAATTTCAATATGTCTACACAAGAGAATGAAGGTGATGCCATGGAAGTCAATGAATAAAGGCAGACACACTGGACTTTCCTGGAACTGGAAGACCCGGTTTGATTTTTTAGTTGAACTCTTGCCCATTTTCAATAACCCATAGTGCATGTTTACAAGACATGAGCAGCCAGTCGCCACCATGATAGAGTCATTAGATACCAGGGGAAAATGCACTGATAATTCTGTCTCATCACTCCGGCACTATATTTAACTCTTGTAATCAACCATACAGAGAGGCAGATCCATTTTAATGTAACAATAAACATTCGATCCTCTTAATTTTAAGGGCATCTGTATGAAAATTGCATTCCTAAAAGACAATTAGAGCTCAAAACATCAGTCAATTTGTCTGAATTGTGTCTGGAGATGAGAATCATGTGCGTGTAGTGTTAAAAAGGCCTTTTGAGTCACCTTTGTTTTTCCTGTAACAATAGAAAGGACCAAAAGCTCATGTTTATTTAAATGTAACTGGTTGAGTATTAATGATGCAGTAGGTACATCACTAACCATAGAGCAAAACTTCTATAATGAGTAAGTTTCACTCTTACACTAATAACTCTATCCATGAAAATGAGGCAAAATAAATGACCTCTGTAAGTCATATTTCAAAATTCTCCATATTTACTTTTCTCTTAGACACATTTCTTATCCTTCGTGAAGTTGTTTTCATGTGCAGATACATTTGTTTTCCTCCAAGTAATATTTATTAAGTTCATATTCTATGTATAGAAAAAGTATTAGTAATCCCTTTTAGCATTTTTTTAAAGATTTATTTATTTATACATACAAGCTAGGTACAACAGGCCAGAGGAGTGGGGCGGCGAGAGGGTTCACCAGAGACAGAGTGGGGAGCAGAACAGGCAGATCAGAAATACACTGCTGAGGGGAGCAGTGGGTGAGGCAGGAGAGGTCTGCCGCACCATGTGGGATTCTCCCTGGCTGGGCGTCGAACTCGCATTGCGCTGGCAACAGCTCCACAGCGCAGTGCTCAACCGCTGCGCCACCAGGGAGTCCCTCCTTTTAGCATTTTGAGGAGAATTTTTCCATCAGTGAACTGACTCCAATTACAGTAACCTTAGTAACCTGGTAAAAGTTGGGATGCAAGCTACATTACTGGATGATAATTTTTATGATGAAATGACCTTTAAAATAAATTCTGCCAATACTAGGGCAACTATAAATACCCCGTAGGAGGTCAACACTTTGAGATTTCCTGAATGTGTCAATCTTGGAAGAGGACCTGTCATTTGTGGAGACACTGGAGACTACAACAATGGGATTGCTTCAAGATCTATCAGTTTCTGTGAGGCATGAAGCTGATAAGCCAATGTATGTCCTGTAACGACGTGACCTTGAACTCCTTCTTCCATCTGAGATGTGCTGCATAAATTTCTAGAATTCCCAAAAGATGATGCTACAATGATGATAATTCTGGTTCCTGCGGTAGATCATTCTAAGCATATTGATGCTAAAAGTGGCCTATGTTCATCTTGTAGTCTTATATATCTGAAAGTTTATACAATCTAAGTTTAACCCTTTGCACTCCGCTGTCCCCTCTCAGGGGACATCGGAATTCTAGCATATCACTCGGATGTTCCCTCTCAGGGGACATTGCAGTTTATCCCTTTGCACTCCGCTGTCCCCTCTCAGAGGACATCGGAATTCTAGCATATCACTCGGATGTCCCCTCTCAGGGGACATTGCAGTTTATCCCTTTGCACTCCGCTGTCCCCTCTCAGAGGACATCGGAATTCTAGCATATCACTCGGATGTCCCCTCTCAGGGGACATTGCAGTATTAGTGATTACGGGGAATTGAGTTATTTCAAAGCAACTTTTTGAGACATGCAATATTTCCCTGAAGTTTTATCTTGAAATGGCACAAGAAATTAAATCAAAATATCGTAAAATTACTAAGATATATACAAGAAATGTCAGCGGGTTTTGTGTCAGACGAGAATGTGCACTAATCAGCCTGCAATGCATATTGGGGAGTGTTACAAAACTTATCATACTGTACAAAATTATAAACAATAAAATATTTTTTTTTGCAAATATACATTCCTCGATGTCACCCAATTCATATAAGTCCAATATCATTATAATACGTTACTTGGTTCCAAAATTATACTAAATAATACGAGGGTCTGTAAATGCACCTTTCCGTCGCAAAGTAGCGTCGAATAGCTGGTAGCCAATGTCCAGAATGGTTCGCAGTGCAAAGGGTTAAAACTTAACTCATATTACCTCAGCCAATACTCCTAGTATTTTGTTATGTGGGTACCATTATTATTTTCATTTTATATGGAATAAACCTCTAAAAGTTTAGCGAATGTGTTCAAGATCATATAACCAGTAAGTGGTAGACTCGAATTTGATCTTGGATTTTCTAAAATCAGAGCTTCCTTTTTTGTTCACATCACTACACTCTGCATTTCATAATTTAAACTGAGTGTAAAATTCAGTCTGTTAGAGTGACAACTTTAGCTGAGGTCAATGCCAAATTTACTAGCATATTGTGAACTAACTATGATTGCTATTTCAAAGCCTCAAGATTGATACCATCCATGCACTGTGCAATGTACTGCTTGCCCCAAGGAAGACTTAGTAAATAATTATGGAAAGGTAAAACAAATACATTCTGCTGATAAATGTTAACAGTTTTCAATACACATTCCACATGAGAAATGAGTAAGCATTAACATGAGAACAGTATCCCAGTCCTCTGTTTATCCATGGGGACTTATAAGACTCTAGTGGATGGCTGAAAGCACAGATTGTACCAAACCCTATAAACACTATGATCTTCTTGTACATATATACCTAGGATAAAATTTATTAATTAGGCACAGTAAGAAGTTAAGAGCAATAATAATTAAATAGAACAATTTTAACAATACATTGTAATAAAAGTTGCATGAATATGTTGTGTCTACATATATGTCTATATATGTCTGCCTGTGTCCCTCTCTCAAACTGTTCTACATACTTAATATTTTCAGACCAAGACTGGCCTTACTGAAACCACAGAAAGTGAAACTGCAGAAAAAGAGGGTATGCTATATTAAATTATATGATTATTTAGATTTGTATGTGTCAAATGTAACTGTGTATCTATATCTATCAATCATTCATATTTTCTATAATTTCCCAATACCTCAAACTATTTTTTCAACATATATATTTAAGTAGCTATTTAAAAGTGGGGTACATGGGCCTCCCTGGTGGCACAGCGGTTAAGTGCTGCACTGTGGAGCTGTTGGCAGCAGCTACGTGAGTTCAATGCCTGGCGGGACAGATTCCCACATGGAGTGGCAGATCTCTCCTGCCTCACCCACTGCTCACCTCAGCAGCGTATTTCCGTCGATCTGCCTGTTTTGCTCCCCACTCTGTCTCTGGTGAACCCTCTCGCCACCCCAAATCTCTGACCTGTACCCCAGCTTGTATGCATAAATAAATCTTAAAAAAAATAAATAAAATAAGTGGGGTTCAGAAGTACAAGGAGAAAATTGTAGTAATTAAGTTGAAAACATATAATTCTGCTTGGGGAGACACAGGTTATATAAATAGTAGTAGTTTATCATGGTGGAATTTAAACAATATGCTAGCATTTGACAGACTGAGATGAGGCAATTAATAAAGACATGAAACAGAAAAATTTTTATTTGTTGTTGGGTGGGGATATACAGATTTTTCCTTTGGCTTTAGTGTAAGAAAGTTTTTGGTGACTAGTGGAATTAAAATCTAGCTCAGATGAAGGAGGTTACTTATATATGTCCAAAAGCACATCTGGAGGATAAGAACACCATGGGGAGCACAAAGGAGATGATATTTGTATTTTTTGGTAGACTCTGATGATAGAGTAGGAAGATATATTAGTGTAAAAGATTGGAGGTAGGACAATTATGATGATATTTATACATTATACACTATTACATTAATATTTATAATAGTGATAAATATATATTAGTGCTATATATTAGACATTGATCAAGCTGAGTGAGGTCTGGTGACAAACACGGAGTTAACCGTCACTGAAAATCTACTATGAATGATGTACTGAGTTTCACCTAAAATATCTCATGTAGCACTCAAAAATCCTCTGTAAGGCAGAGATCCACATATTTTTTACAGGTAAGAAAATAGAATCTAAATGTCTCACCATTTCTACAAGCAGCAGGGTTGGGTTTCTAACTATAATGGATCTTTTTGCTTGTGAGATTTATGGAGGTTGTCCACAAAGGCAATGACAGTATAAACTAAAAAAGAACTATAAATATAGGAAAAGAGACATTGAAAACCATACAATCTGATGGAGAGTGAAGGTGATTAAAAGAGAGGAAGGCATCATTAAACAATTTAAAAATGTCTAGCTTTGGAGATCTGAAAAGCAGCATTTCAATTCTGTGACATGGAGAATTTGGAATGAGCAGGAAGTATGTGGTAGCTGATAAATGAGCTTAATTTTAAGTATATCTAGGGCATACCAACTGGTAGAAATAACCAGTATTCAGAGTCATGGTTTAGTTGAAAGTACTAGGTGATATATATGCTTTTAGAAATCATGAGCATATCAAAGTTCAAAGTGTCAAGGTCACAGTAATAGGCTGGTCCCATTTTAGGACTCCATAATTCACACATGGTCTTACAGTGGACTGTGGTAGTGCCAGGAGCATTGTGATATTAATTAATTTCATTTTGTGGTTACTCATCACCAAAATCACTCACAGTTACTTATTTAACTGCCATCTTCTACCGTTCTCTGAGTTATTCTGGCCAGGCAAAAAGTGACACCATTGAGTTTAGGGCAATGATACATCTTGGTTCATTATGATTTTCAATAGAACCCACCCCTCTGGGAATTCAAAGCCATGGGCAATGCTTCTGCAACAACAGACTGACAGAGAATGTAAAACCAACATGATCGTCTCCTTGTCATTTACATAGTGTGTTTAGGATATCCTAGGTGGCTAACATTGGCTAGAAAAAAAGCTTGGCTTTGAGACAGAAACAGATGTTGCTTAGTACAACTTGTTTCAGAATGAGTGTGATCTGATAAATATGGGGGAAAAAAGTGGAAAGCAGAGTTTAATATTTGCATTTAGAGCGATTTCCTTGAGAAAAGACAAAGCAGATTATTTTCAGTAATTACTTTTAAATTCTGAATTATCCAGATGTTTAACATTTTTAAAATTTTAGGTCAAAGTTAAAAACTGATAAATCAAAATTTCCATTTCATGTTACAATACACAAAATGGAATGTGATTTCAAATAGTTTACCTAAATTTACTTCTGTAATACATTTAATGATCATAATATTTGTGAAAAAATACTTTCTTTCTGAAGGTTGCCAAATAAATCTCTCAAATACCAATATCAAGTTATCTTGAACAGTTTTCCAAGATGCACATTTTCTCAAGATCAAATCCAAATATTCCTCTGTGGTAATCAACATTCGTTATCATCTGTCACTATTTCCTTTGCCCTCCCACAAGTTTTAACTTGTCCAAATTGTATTTCTGTTTTCCTCTCCAGTAGTCTTCAATTTTGCTCACTCTCCTCACTACCATGAAAGAACCATTGCTCAGGTCTATCGAAACCATTTTTTTTTCTATTTGGTTTAGTTTTTGATATCCCATCTCCTAACATCCTTGGCTCATAGACACAAACTACCTCAGGAATTAGGTGGTATGGATGATGCTTAGGGAAAGTCTCTGAATTTGACCTGAACTATCCCTGTCCAAATAGTATCATATTACAACTTTTCCTTCTCATCGGAAACAGATATTTTATACTGAAAATGTGATATCATAAGCTATTAGCAAAAAATGTGTGTCCCTTACAAGTAGGTAGATGAATATGTGCACTGAAGTAATAAAAAAAAGTAACACCTTGTAAATCCCATTTGATGACTCTTACCTTAGAACCAACTTGTTTAATCATTCTTTCTCTCCTCTCTGACAAGGTCACATCTAGGTAGGTGGGTAGGTAAATAGATAAATGGAAAAAAGTTGTTTCTAACAAGGCAAAAAAAAAAAAAAAGAAATATTTATGGGTGGATGTCACCATATGTCTACTGTTTCTAATGGAGGAGAAATAATAAAAGCCATCAGAATAACTCATCATCTTGCTGAAGCCTAAAATCTGCTCTGTTGGCAGAATTTGCTCTTAGATACTTAGCATAATTTAGAGTTTTGCTACTCAAAGTTTGGTCTGTGGACCAACACCCTCAGCATTAACTAGGAACTTGTTAGACATGCAGAATCTTAATCCACATGCTACACTAAGTCCATTGACAATATTCCTAGATGATCCATATATACAATGAGATTTGAAAACACTGGTCTAGCACTAATTCCCCCAACCATTTAAATAATATAACACATAGGTTATATACAGTTGACAAATAAATATCAACATAGCCCTGTTTCCTACAGAAAAAAGAAACTGAGTAGCTCACACAAAATGGGATTTATGACCAGATATTATTTAGGTAGATAACAAAATAACTGGATGGACAGAGAGGTTTAGTTTAAACTAAGCTTCCAGAATAACTTCTGGTTCTCAGAATAAAGCCACCAATATCTGATCCATAAAGTTGTTCTGTGGCTGTGGAAACCATATAACTGGGCTTTCTGCCTCTTCCTACTGATCTCAGACCAGAATCCAAACCTAAGTCTAGCATACTGCTGGAGTCCACATCATATCCAGAAATCTTTACTTTAGGAAATACACTTTTTTATTTTCTGCCTTTGTAGTATAGGGAATCACACCTTGTGGTCATCAGGGAGAGCAACTGTTTACTAGATGTGTGAAATGAACTAAGTACAGGAATTGAAAGTACTGAGGCATTTTATAGTGTTATAAGTTGATAAATGGGTTGTCCTAATCCTGCCTGCAAAATATAAGGGGAAGGAGACCCACAGCCTATGGCGAGTATTATTTTAACTCTAGTGATTAGTTGAGGGGAAAAAAAAGACATGTTTCTTCAAAATGATGTCTTTTCATATTCATTAGTCAGTGGGCAGTCATGTCTGTAGTCCCGTCTTTTACGTATAAATAGATTTGATTTTAAAATAAATTCAGAGGTTAATACCAGAGTATAATACCCATATATATATATATATATATATATATATATATATATATATATTTTTTTTTTACTATAAAGCTACTGGCCACTTTCTCAATACTAATGAATAGATGAAGAAGAATGCTCAGTTTTTCTGAGTCACAATTTGTAGCAAAATAGAAAATGATGGACGCTATTATCACAAGCACGACACCCAAAGTATTCCTGAATCTCCACTCTTAAGCTGACTGACCCAGACAAGATAGTGAGTCCTTTGCCCCACAGATTTTTCATATGGTGAAATGACATTTTGCTAAAAGAACTCTAGGATCCCTTTCTTTAATAAAATTGAAGACTCTTAGGTTTCATAACCTAGCCCATAAAAATTCTTACTGGTATGTGTTTTCAGATTGAATAAAGAGACTTTCCCCACCTATACCTATGTTCAAGTTTCATTCCTTTAACACAAGATTAAATTTCCCATAATTTAACATTTATTTATTCAGTCTGAATGGACAGCTTACAAATTACCCGAAACGATTTCATTTTCTAAGTGTACCTTTCCCTTCATAGAACTCAGCAATTTATAGGTAACAATTCTTATGAAAGCAAAATTTACATGCAGTCAAACCACTTTCCTCATAACAGACAGAGGTTTCCCCCCCTTGCTTTGATATCTGAAAATCTTTTGTTGAACTGCTGGGGAACATTGCCAAGCAGTGGCACCTGCCAGCTGGAGTGATCATATGCTCCCTATTAAAGCTGAGGACCACATTGCTGGTCAGCAGCTGAATGTGAGGATCTCAGCACAGCATGGATTTAGTAATGGGATAAACTGCTGTATCAATGAGGCCTCTCTGGAAGGGCCAGTACATATATTTTCCATCTTTTCACACGGTGAACACTTGCATGCAGATGCTTCCTTGTCACCCATGCTGTTCCAAGCGGCCAAATACAGTGAAGATTCACGGCACAATCCCAAAGCCACCCCAAGTGAAAATTCTAGATAGATTTATGAGACAGGGGAATAAACTACCTACCAGACTTCCAAAATGGTGTTCCATGCTATGACTGATTTTGGCAATCCTTTTCTTCAAAGGCATTCTTAGCATTAAGGAAATTTTGTGTTTTTAAAACTCAAGCAAACAAACAAAAAAATGGCCTTCATAACCACAGGAATATTTTAGCAACAATTATTTAAAAGAATAATTACCAAGTATCAACTCAAACACTAACAACAGTCATAAGTTTTACAGCAAATAAGAGAGAGAGAGAAGTCAAGTTTAAAATATGCAAGTTAAGGGATAGACATTAAAAGAAAGAATGCTTTGGGACAATGGTAATGACTGGGAATTTGTTTCTATATTGACTAGAACAATGGATTACATTAACATGGCCACTTGACCTGGCTAAACCTGTACAGCCAGAACAACCTGGAAGTCTCTATGATTACTCTGTTAAATTTAGAATAGGACCTAAACATAAAATACAATTTGTCATAATTCATAATATGTAAAGAAACACTGCAGTTATTCTAAATAATGTCACCTTTTCCTCCTGGTGATTATCAATTCTGGGATATTTCCCTGGCCTTTTTCTCTTTCATTATAACTTTTGCCCTCTTAGAACACCCATAGGATCTACTGGGAAATGTCAGGGCATACCATAACCATGACTGCAATTAAAATAACTAGACATGTTTCTATTTACCTCAAATATGATGGCTTCCAAACAGAATTCAACATCTTTCCCTCAAAGTGACTTTTGCATGCCTTTCCCATTTCTCCTGATTCTTTATTGCCAACTCTCTCTCATGCAATTCAGCAACAAGTGCTCACAAATCATTATGCAGAACATCTTTTCAAATCATGCTTTGAACACCACTTCATCTTTCACAGTCCTGAACCATATATTCTTTGTCTTGTAACAGGATTAGGAGGATAAACTATCATTTTTCTTTAATCTGTACCTGATCACACTATCTCAAAGTGCTCTCTTAAATAACCTTCAACTGTATGGAAGTTTCTCAAAAGAATTAAAAAATAGAATTACCATATAACCCAGCCATCCCACTTTCAGGTACTTATCCAAAGACTATGAAACATTAACTCAATAAGATATATACATCTGTATGTTCACTGCAGTACTAATCACAACTGCTAAGACATGGAAAAAACCTAAGTATCCATTGATGGATAAATGGGTAGAGATAATGTATATCATGCAAAATGGAATATTGATTAGCTCTATAAGAAAAGATGAAATCTTGCCAGTGGTGATAATGTGGATGGAATGTAGTGACTATGCTAAGTGAAATAAGTCAGAAAGAGAAAGACAAATACAAGACGACCTCACTTGTGGAATATAAAGTAACAGAGCAAAAGATCAAACCAAATGAAACATGCTGACAACAAAATTATGGTTACCAGAAAAGGGAAGAGGATGGGATAATGGGAGAAATGGCACTTTTAAGTACACAAATTTTCATTTGGGGGTCGTAGGATTGGTTATAGTATTTATTTTCATCATGCCAAATATTTCTCTGATGACTTATTAATAAGGCTATTCTTTAGAGTATATTAAATCCAATACTGATGGATAACCATGTATTCAATCAAGATAAGTGTATTATTTGTGAAAGTAATTACTGCACAAAACTGTTTATAAGCTAATAAATATTAATAAATTTAATTAATATTAATAATTATTGAGTTAATGGTTTGTTAAGCATTAAATCACATTATTTGTTCAGGAAAGCTGGTATGCATAGTGTATTTGTAATCAACTATAATGAACATATAGATTTAATAATATTCTCACAAAACAAAACAAACAATTATCAAAAAATATATGGGAGAGTGATAAAGTGATAGATTAATCCAGGATGCACTGTTTTGACTGGTTATAAGTATCATCAAAGTATCATAAGGTGCATATGTACACACACAAACTCACACACACTTCTTTTCCTTTGAAAGGAACCCAAGATAATACCCTCAAATGACTCTTCAATTTTACAGAAAAGATAATTTTGCAGAAAATGTAAACAATTTAACATTTTTTGGTCACAAACCAAAAAGGTTTCCAAATGCATAGAATTGCTATTACTGGCCTTTCAGCTCAAACTTTGCCATCTTAGAGTTTAATGAGAGCTTTGAGTTGTTCATGACTTTCCCAAGCTCCAAGCTATCGTATCCTGAACTGCCTAAGAAAAAAGTACTAGAGTCTTACTGCTGGGCTCTGTGGCCCTCCAGTTTGCTCAACTGAACAAAACCAAAGATGATCCTTTGATGTTATCTCTCTCCATATCATGGTCTTCAGGGAGTCTGCAGGAAGCAAACTTTATCCTAATCATCTCCAAAGCTGTAGGGCCTACACTCTAAGTTTCCCCAGACACCACAGTTCTCTCCTGGCACCCCCACTCAAAGTAGTCAATCAGCCCAACTGAACTAGATTTCCAGATCCCCAAAAATAGATCCCATAGAAAGGCTCCCTATTAGTATGAGGTAAAGAAAGCAGCATTCTTTTCAAAGAAATCACTTCACAAATCCTTTTTCTCAGCACCTTGATTCATTTTTAGAGTCTCAAATTGGGTAGAAGTCTATCTAACTAGTGTTCTGATGTTCAATTTTGAATCAAAGACGTGTTTCCTAGAGATATATTGCATGTTTGCAAAAATAAACATCTTTAAACAAATATTGTTAAATGTATATCTGCAAGGTATCATTAGGAAAATTATCAGAAGTGAGTTTATTGGATATAACATTTAATAGTACTTTTTGACATTATTACCATATCATTATCCAATATAGTAATTTTTATTTTGTATTCTATCAGCAGGATATGAGTTCCAATTCATAATACCAAAACTTAATATCATAAAATTTTTACATACAGATTTTATAACTATAGGGCAATAGTTAGTTATTTCTTGTCTTCTTTATATTTCTTTCATTATTAATGAGAATGTATAAACCAGTTCACCTTTTGCTTTTCCTCTTAGCTTTTGGTCAGGGGAACATAAATTTCATTATCTGCATCAACTCTGTGCTACAGTTTAGCTAGTAGGAATTCTTCTCACATTGCTATCCCACAGGACAACCACATGAAAGACAGTATGCCAATAAAATCTTAAAATCAGAGACTAGCAAGTTACCCAGACTCTCTGGTAAAACATTTGATTGTTAGAAGTGGGAAACAGGTGAATGAAAATTCAAGATACTTCTACAACAGTGAGATTTCTGGGTGTCCAACAATATTACAAAAGGCAAATTATTGTACTTTGTTTCTCCTAATACAGGGAAAGAGGCATAATGTTTGATAGACTCTACAACACAAGAAGAAACATACACAATATCTAGCTTTTTTGATATGATTCATTTACTACGCAAATGAAGAGTATATTGGCAGCCTTAACTAAAGCCCAGAGCAAAACAAATCAAGCACTTCCAGTTTATTCAGGCTTCTGTGCCATTAACTCTAAACTTAGCTGTTACGGCTGAATGGACCTGATAGAGTAATCACAAAAGAAGTCTAAGTTTTTTGTGCTGAGTAATGGTTTTAAATTTGTATCAGAATCCTGTCCCCCATGGATATTAATCAATTTCATTTGCTAGTCACTTTAGCACTGGTTTGTGGAAAAGACAGCCAGGCTGGCAAGGATGAAGGTTTGTATTTCACTTCACCAAGGTTAACTGGATGTCACTATTCTGAATGTCTTTCCTGCCAGCAGCAGTGGACAACCCCGAATCCTGATATGACACTACGTTCTGGGAGAACAATTCTAGGCAGATTACGCCTTAAATCCTGCCAGACAGAGGCAGTTTAAATTTACTTTTTTTTTAATTTTATTTATGCATACAAGCTAGGGTATGGGCCAGAGGCATGGGGCGATGAGAGGGTTCACCAGAGACAGTGGGGAGCAGAACAGGCAGATCAACAGAAATACACTGCTGAGGGGAGCAGCAGGTGAGGCAGGAGAGGTCTGTGGGAATCTCCCCGGCTGGGCGTTGAACTCACGTTGCTGCTGCCGACAGCTCCACAGCGCAGTGCTTAACCACTGTGCCACCAGGGAGGCCCTAAACTTACTTTTTAATATGGATTTGCCTTCCTTTACTTCCATGCTTCTGCCTGCACCACCTCATAGTCAATTGAGGCAACTACTGCTTTTTAACAGGGCACTTACTTTACAGTATATGAATGAAGGCAATGGGATCACCATAACAAAATCCACTGGCTTTAACATGTATCTATCAAATAAAAGTAACTGGCCTTACAAAAGACATCATCATCAAAAGAATGTTCTGTTGTCATCTGGTTAATAGTAGTTGAAGTTGGGATTTTTTTCCTCCAAAGTAGCAACAAACATATGTTATTTGTGTCAGAGCCAAATATGTATTTCTGGGAGCAAAAGGGTGGGATAGGGAGGTACAGCTAATGCTTCACTGGTGAAATTCTAGTTTACATGAATTTGGACTTCCTAAGAGGTTTCAGTTCCCAAATGTTTCTACCAGGAGACAACAGCAATAGTGATTTGGAGGTTGACCCAACCTCAGGTTGTTTTGGTTCCTCATGCCACATAATCAGCCTGCATAAAGGTGGAGTTCCTCCAATCCTAGTCATCACAGGCAAATGGAGTTGCTATTTCATAATGGGGTTGCTTCCTACTACTGCCAAGTGTTATAAAGGAGATCTATCAAGCTCAAAACAGCAGGACATTAAGGTTTTGGGTCACTCCATTAGATAAAATGTACCAAGCAGATGAAATAATAGTTAAAAACAAAAAGAAAATTGAATACACACTGAAAACATTAAATAAATGAAACAGTGATGGCCTTATAGTCAATGATGACTGTGCCAGTTTTCTCCTCCTGATTCTATAGCTTACATATGTATTCATTTATATTAATCACACTTATTTTTTCTCTGCAATGTCCCTTATATCTTATATAGGACATACTGGTGGTGAATAATATGATATTGTATTTTGGATTTACGCTGAGTTACAGGAGAAACAAATGTGAGAAAGGGATGGCGTTCAGTGACTGAAGAACTCTGGGAAAAAGGGTGAACATATTTTCCCATTATAAAAGGGACAGGTTGATTTGGTCAACATGTTGATGTTACTATTGATAGTTTAAGTATTTGAATGGAAAGAAAATATTATATCTATGGAGTATCTAAAGGTAAGACTAACCATGGGAAATACCATAGACGTGGGTCATACAACACTCCACTCCAATCTGCATGAAGCAAGTCTTCTTGTACATTAGAGGCTAGAAAAATGAAGACCGCCATATCCCTGGCTCCACTGTAACATGGATTTTACACACATGGCATAAATTCAATAAAATAAACACAACTGTATGCTATGCAATGTGGAAGGAATATGAATACAAATGCATGCAACTTAAGAGATATGATCATCCTGAGAGGAAGGCAAGTTGTCACGCAGTGTTTGGTCATTCTTTACCAAGTTAGAGTGCAGCTATTGGCTTTATTCAGGGAGATTGATTAGTGAGTGATGAGTAAAGGCATGGGACATCTTCTGGGCTCTCCCCTGGTGGGACTGAGTAATCATCCCATCTGTACGTCTTCTGGCTATGTGTCATCCAAGCTTGTTTCACTAGCTCCCCCAAGAATTTTGCACTTCATCTAGTGCCAATAATAAACTCTTTTCTGATTTTAACTGACTGTTGTGGACTCTGCTATCTGTAGCAATGAAACTTCATCAGTATACTAGTTTTCCTCTAAGTCACCTTCAGCCTGTAATTACTGCTTTGGCCAAATAGTATACTAATATTAACACACGTAGTACACAAATTTTCTATTACTGATAAATGGCTTTCAATATTTATTAAATCAATTATTTATTTTGGAGATTTTTTTTTAATTGAGGCAATATTGGTTTACAACATTGTATATGATTTAGAGTACAGGTTCACACCCTTTAGCTCTCTGTCACCATAGCCCACCCATGATCCACAGTCCTCCACCAGAATCCAATATAGCCTCCACCCCACTTTGCTCCCCTTCTTCTGCCCACTGTCTCTGAGAGCCTCAATTCTAAAGTCAGAATCCTTGGGTTTGTTATTGGTTAGGAGTAAAGCTTTCACATTTTCAGCTTGATCTCCTCTTTAACCCAAGAATACATATTTTTCTTTTCGCTATCTTTCAGTTGCTAGTTTCTAATTGTAATATGCAATTATAGGAAATGTAGTTTGCATAAAAAAAGAAGAGGGGCACTGATTTAATCCAGATTTAGTATGCTCTCACACAGTGTACTTTATCTACCACTTATATAATTTTGACCTCTGTGATTTCCTCCATTATTTTAATTACTTTAATGGAGGAAATTATCCTACAAATGAGATATTTATGTACGCGTTCTTCTATTTTCTTCCTTTAAGGTTTGTAAAAAAAATCTCACAAACATTCATTTTGCTGCACTTGTAGAGTTCTAAATTTATTTTTGAAAACAATTCTCTATCCCTAAGTGCTTATATATTACCAGCATCACAAATATGCTCAAAAATAGTAGAGAAGAGTAACACCATAAAGATCCTTTTCCCGATGGCTTCTCCACTTAATAACTCAATCCCTAAAGAATTTTAAAGCATCAGAACCAGAAGGTTTACCTGTACAGAGTTTGCCAAACACTCTTAACCATTTTCTTGGGGTCAGACATTTATGTCAGGTAACTGCCTTGTTGCTAGAGTATTGAATATATTTTTCTTCAGTGCCACTGACTTGTGATACTTCCTCTGCTGTACATTAATTTTTAAATAGGCAAAATTACAATCCCTTAATTTTTATATGTATTTCAACACAAGTATAGATATAGTGTCACTATCACTATTCTTAGTAACGTTGACATCTGCTACTCCTTGAAGTTGTGAGTTCTTAGTTTTTCAACTTTTAAGAGGAAAATGCATCAAAACAGAACACACCTGGAACTTAGTTCAGAATGGCCATCCTATTTCATTTCTCTTATCAGACTAAGTTGGGCATAAAATAAAACCAAGTCAGGAGAACACAAGGGAACACCAGTAAGGCACATAACCTGTAATAACAAAGTTGCCTGATCATTCTGATCCAAGGCTATCTAGAGAGGGAGAAATAAATTTTTGGAGGGTAGTGCTCAATCCCATATAAGAATCCCATTTATCTGAGAAAAGTTGAAGTTTTTCATTGCTCTAATTGCTTTTTATTGAGTGAATATATCAATGCAGATTGTTTCATTTTTCTCCTCAAAGAACAAAAGGCAAAGGAAAAAGCACTAAGTAGTAAAAAGAACAGAAAGCGGCTGTAACTCAGATAGTTACAGTTTTCATTCTATAAAAATCATTCATTTAAATATTATTTTAAAGGTTTTTATCATATTATTCTTCAAGGATATTCAGAAAAATATAATTGGATAAATAACTTAAACAATATTCTTAGAATCTCATGGTGATGGCTTATTACTGCTTTGCAGAATAACTTGAAGCAGTTTAAACAGATACAGCTAAGCAAGTCATTCTATACACCCTGGATTTCCACTAGCCAAAATACCTTTCTAGTTGGATCACAGTATTTTGATTCCTATTGAGTTTCTCTACAGAATTATTACATAAACATATTCTCCAAAAATCACCAGCAGCTGACAGAGGAAACCATTATATACTCAACATACACGTACACAAACGTGTGTGCAGACACACTGTAAAACAAATCACCTTTATTCTTTTTTATTAGCTGCGTAGATATATCAATCTGACTTTTCTTTTCATTTGCTCTAACCAATCTCCAAATGGGATTTTAAAACTTCATGTAGCATCTTTCTATCCATTCTCTTTCATTCATTTGTTCATTTGCTGAATTATTGTAAACCACCCCTGAATCCTAGCTGGTAGCCGAAAGACTGTACACATATGAATGCTAATAAAGGCTTGTAATAGATAAGTAAATTTCTAACAATTTTATTGTTGGCAAATGATTGTAGTTCACATTATTTAGCATTTTGTTTTGCACAGATATCAACAACCACCAATTCCTTGGTTCATTACATTAATTTTACCTTTTGTTAGATGTTAATGTCTGTTCTAATTAGAAAACAAACTAAAAGAAATGAAAGTTAACCACAATGCTTTGTTTCAATGCTCATAATAGTATCCTTTAAGTATTAGGCTAAAACGCCTTCTGTTAATTGAAAATTGTCAACTATCAAGAATTTCTCTTCAATTAGCAATCACAGAGGAAGAACATGTATCATTACATTTAAAGATCATAAGTCTCACTGTCATTCTCAGATCCAGTGGGAATGAACAAGACATGAACTATTACTAGTATCATTCCATATTTTCTTAAACAGCGTTCAATTTTTGTAGATTCTATAACTCAGGCAATGCTATAGACCCTCTTATCTTTAACTATTTTTATAAATTAATTTTATTTTAAAACATAAATTTGAGGTTTCCTAATTGTGGAACTTCTAATAATAAAACTCAAATACTCCATTATATGAAAATGCCTTGATTTTAAACATCCTCTTTGCTCAGGTACTAAAAATTAAAAATAATTATTTTAGGAAACACAAATACATCTACCAGTAACAAACATTTTTAAATGTAGCTTTACTTTTTAATTGTATTGATTTCTTATTGAGGCAACATTAGTTTACAAGTTTATTAATTTACATATAGAAGTACTATTACGCATTTGTACACTAATGAAATAATAAATGTAATGCTTATAAGAGAATTACCAATAAAAAGCAATAACTAAAATTCCAAATTTACAAATCGATGCTACCAACATGGTCACTTGTAACAGAGATATTAGTGTAGTTGCAGAGGCTACGTAACTAGGCATTAATGGGACCCTACACCTTTGTTCTTTGACAGCCATCAACTATTGAATGTCTCTTCAAAGTTCTTTTAGCATACAGAGATAGGGGACAAGAATTCGGGAAATATTCTGAAGTAGTTCCCAGTCTTGTTCACAAAATACTGCACGTGAATGATATAAAACATGTTCATTATCAAAGGTAAATTAATCTGGTATAACTGAATCACTTTATTTGGCCCAAGAAAACAGAACTAGACTTTTTTCTATATGACTGTTCATTCAATCTGTAACTTTCCATTAGTCTTTCTTAGTAAATTTATCTGGCAAGCAAAGGTCTGCCTATTGCAACAAAATGACAACAGCGCCTATTCACTGTCAGCTTCACTTATTCCTCTAATTCCCATGAGCTCCAAAATGTCAACTTCACTGTGAAAGTTGGAGGTAAAATGAAATTATGCAAAAATATGTCACCAAGACATTCTTACCAAAAAAATATACAAATCACCTTAGGAAATATTTACTTTTCAAATGGTTCTGTTTCTCAACACCCTGCTTTGGTTGCTTGAATTTGCAAGTCTAAATTCAGATGACACAGCAGAGCATATGCATCTCATGATGATCTGTGTTTGCTAGTATGATTTACAGTTGTCACAACGAATATTAAATGACATGATCCATTAGGTGTTTCACTTAGTGATTGCCGCATCATCCAAATCATGACTAATTAAGTTAAAATTAGTTTCATTTAATTTCAACCCTTCTGTTTAACTTTTAGCTCCTTTCTACCCTTCCTCCTACAAAGACATCTTATAAAAGTATTATTATTATAGTACCCCTTTAATAATGATTTCTTCACAATTTTGACACAATTTTCATTTTCATATTTTGTTTTCAATTGCAAATCTGGCTCATCTTTTTAAAATTTATCTCTTTATTACATGGAAAACACCACATTGTTCTGAACTGAGTCACAGAATTCTGTTTTTATGGAGGAGAAGCTATGAATATAAAACCTTCACACTAAAAAATATAAACATTAAAAAGGTTTCTTTATAACTAGCATTAGTTTGATTGTAGTATCTTATAAGTTTGGAAACAATTAAGGACAAGATAACTAAATGCTAAATATAAATAGTTTTTCAATGGAGATCTATAATGTGGTAGTCATTTCTCCAAGGAAATATGACTTACCTGAAGATCAAAATGCCCAAAATGCTGCTGCATTTACACTGCATTTGTTGAATACCACAAATCATATGAAATTATTTTTAAATATCCATATTATAATAGCACAGCTTTCACACAAAGATAACTTTACCTGTGCATAGAAGGATGTAGCTAAAGATAATATCCTATTCATACTTTGAATATTTCTAGAATTTAAAATAGTTTTCCTAGCTACTATGAGTAGAGCCTAAGATTCTATGAGCTTACTGGAAAGAGCTATTTACAGGAAAATGTATATAAATACTACATTATAATATCATGCTAGTACTAGCAAGTTAAAGGTATGTGTAAAAAGAGTATTTGACTTGTAAATTCATATATAAATTAATTTCGTACTCCCTATGGAGTAAGTACACCCTATGGAATATTACCATACTTTAGAAAGGTATTTAAAGAACCCAAGAAGGTAAGAGTTGTAGTCTTTTCTTGCTTAGTTTTCAATGGGCTTTATCTTCTAATTATTTTAAATCTACCCTTATTATTAATGCAAAATCACATTTTCCCAAACATTTCAATTTATACAGCAATCGTACATGCATTTTTTTGTATGTTCACAGAAATCATCACAAAGGATTGTAATTCAGAGACTATTACCTTCATTTCAGAATTAAGAATAAACAGTAGAGTTATGCCTTGAATCCAGGCTGAGTTTTTTGCTAGTGTTCTATTTTATCAATTGAATATAATTATTCTTTGACTGTTTTATCAATAAATGAATTAGCTTCTAAACTCTTAGTTGATGGAAGCTACTTCTTAAACCATCAAAAGAAAACGGAGCTCGAGAGACTCTTCTGTCTTAATTTTTCTCTTATAAACCTACTTACATTCTTATAAACCTACTTTTCTCTCTTATAAAACAACTTGAATATCTAACATTGTTTTACTCTTATTCCTTTCTAGCTACACAGTGCAAGGGAGTAAAAATTTGGCACCCCAAAATATGTCTTTGGCAAAAGGTCTGATTTCATGGGAGAAATTGAATACAGGATGGATGGTGATTTTAAATAAAGATACTTACATATAAATTTCTCTCTGTAAGAGTGTATATTGGGAAAACCTAATATCTTACTTTGTTTTCAATGGAGAAGGCAGAACTTAAATCTGCATATCTTTGTTTACTTTGCCTTTCTTTGTAAACTACCTAACTGACCTTTCTCTTTCTTCCCTTCAATTTTCCCAGTTTTCATGAAACTACTGAGATAGCGTCTAATGTCTTGCTGATTCACTCTGTATTTCTGGGCCTATTTCAGGTATTCTACTTCCTTTTTGACCTTTTCTATTATCAATATGACCTATACTTACTTGATTTATTTGCCAGCCTAAAAGAACCAAAAGGGGTACAGGATGCTTCCCTTTCGGCATGAACAACCATGAAGTAGCATGTATTATTATCATGAATAGATTATATGAACTATTTTGCCAGGTTGAGGCACCTGGATCTATTAAAAAAAAATAAAAGCCAGGTGAAAATTAGACTGAGTAGGAAAAGTCTCAAAAATGCCATGGCATTGAGTATTACAAACAAAGGCTTGGATATTTCTCCTTAATTATAGAAGAGAATAAAGCCACAGAGTGGAAGTGAGGTTCAAAGAAAAAGTAATTAATGATTTTACACCTGTTAAGACTTCCCTCCACAATATCCTATACCTCCCTAAAATACTGCAAGATTTTTGGAATATCTATGATTAGAAGGTAGGAATAATCAAGATCAGAGTTGTGAAAATGTAGTTTTCAACTGAAATATTAAACACATAATAGAGGCTCATTGAATAATTTTTGTATCTACATACATATATAGATAATGAACATCATGGAGGGAGAGAATATGAGATTCCTCAGTCCTTCATCCAATTCAAACCTTTTCTCACCCAGTGTGAAACAAGAGTCAGGCTAAGAAGTGCCAAGGGGAAAAAAGCAAAGGAGGTACTGGAATGACCTAGGGAGAGAGTATGTCCTTATATTTCATGCTTTAGGAAGGCTCTCTTGCGTTCTGCTAAGTGGACTGTTTCCATTCTCCTCTAATCTACATTTTCTATAATGCCTTGATTAGAAGTCTTCCTTCATTAACAGAAAGTAAAGTCACACCCTTTGAATTCAACAGACTTCTTTAATCATTACAGGAATAGTGAAGTGAATATGACACAGATGCCTTGATGGTAGCATACATCTGAAGAGTTCTGAACTTATACCTTTGAGTCATATATGGTGTTGTAAACCAACGATACACCTCAGTAAAATATAATGCAGTTAACAATAATAATAAGAAAACAAAACCTTTTGCTAGGACAAAAAAATAAGACACAGGATGGTGGGAGTGATTAGAATACCATGATTACTATAAAGTGACTGATTTCATATTTCTACCTTTTCCTTTTTAGAAAGATAAGGCTTGTGAAGAATAGAGTTTGACTAGGCCACAGAATTGCAAGGTCAAAAGTCATCTACCTGGATGTATAATAAAACCTTAGTTGTATTCATCATGAAAAGGTATCAACAGGCACAACCAGGGATCAGCCCCAGTGGTTTGAAACTTTGTCATCCCAGAGTGTCCTGGGTTCTGCTT
Source organism: Scalopus aquaticus (assembly GCA_004024925.1). NCBI lineage: Eukaryota > Metazoa > Chordata > Mammalia > Eulipotyphla > Talpidae > Scalopus > Scalopus aquaticus. Next base: position 14,113 of record PVIJ01000998.1, on the reverse strand, counting down.
TATTGAGAAGTGGGACACCAAATCAAGTAACACTGGTCAACATTTTTTTAACAAAAGTCATATTACTGAAATAAAATTAGTCATTTCCTACCAATTTGTTTGTGCTCAACACGAATATGACAGTCAAATTCTAATTTTCGCCCTAGCTTTTTTTGTAATCTGCAATAAATTGATGTTTACATCACAAAAGCATGCCAATAGTAACAGGTCTATGCTTAATACCTGTAAAACATCAAGTCATAGACTACTTCTTAGATTTCTTCGCTTGTCTCTTGTACAGCTGTTCAGGAGCATCTCTGGGGAGTGTCCAACATTGTAGCCAGCATTGTAGTATCTTGATGAAAACGTTTGCCATGTTCATCACTAACCATACCACAGTTTTCAGGGAAGAAATCCAGATAGGAATGAAGGAAGTGGATCTTTAGAGACATATTGCAGCCAAGTTTCTGATACTGCATCAGCATGTCTTCTACTAGTTCCTTGTAGTTTTCTGCCCTAACTTTCCCAAGAAGGTTTGTAGACACTAGGCGAAAAGCATTCCATGCTTCTTTTGCATCACCCTAGAGCAAGTTGTTGAACTGGTCATCTCAATGCAGACAGAATGTTTGGGTAGACTATTCTCGGCTTCTTTTGCTTCGATATTCACTGGAAAGAGGAGGAACCAAGCAGAAGTACCAGTCTTTTATGTGGTTGCTTGGCTCTCTCCACACCACGGGGAATGCAAATGGCATTGATGGGTCTTTTGCCATTTAACCACTGTGAAAGCTGTGTTGTACCTGGAGCACAGCATAGATGCAGGGCCCAAGGCTTGTCCTGGTCACCAACCTTGCATCCCAAGTGAAGATGAGAAGCCTTCTTCACTTGAGAAGTGATCCTTTTCTTCTGGTTGGCAAATGTCACGTGCCCACAAATAGAGCAGAAATTGTCCACACTATTAACACACTTTCGAGGCATTACTGTTTTGTATTGTGCCTAAATGGATAAAATAATAACAGTTCTATGGAACAGTAGCTTCAACTGTCTCACACAAAGTCTGAAATATTTTCAATGCTCAACCTTTCTGACAGGGCTTTCTATAGCTCACTGACAACGTCAGCTTACTTCAGCAGCCGCCTGGCAGTAGTATTGCATTGCATCAGAAAATGATGCAATCAACTCTGCATGATGTGTGCATAATGGTATCATGCAACGTGATGCAATATTACATCATTCCAGGCTGATTTAGGATGTTGTTGCAGTCCTACTGTATCAATTTACATGATGTATCATATAAAATGAATTATATGAAATATCTCCAAAACGAGAGCTAATAAAAAATGTTCAGAGGGCCTCCCTGGTGGCGCAGCGTTTGAGCACTGCGCTGTGGAGCTGTCCGCAGCGCGCGATGAGGGTTTGACGCCCACCTGGGAAGAATCCCACATGGTGCGGCGGACCTCTCCTGCCTCGCCCGCTGCTCCCCTCAGCAGTGTATTTCTGATCTGCCTGTTCTGCTCCCCACCCTGTCTCTGGTGAACCCTCTCGCCGCCCCACGCCTCTGACCTGTACCCCAGCTTGTATAAATAAATCTTTAAAAAAATGTTCAGAGTTATATTCATGTTCAGCACACCAAGATACTACAGATTAGGGCCTTTTAAAGTCAGTAATGATCTCACTGTTGAATAATGTAATCAGCCAAAGTCTATGTATTACTTGAGGATCATGAAATAATAGATCATTGAAATAGGAAAAGCAGCTTTTTTTTCTACCACTGTTTCTAACATTTGCCTATGCACCGACCATCCTAGCATTTTGACATTGATTTGTCAGAGTTCTAGAAATTAGAGGCTCATACTAGGCAGATATTAGAATATATAAACTGTTGAAATTTCCCAAACTGAAGTTCCTCTTAAATTTATTCTGTACTGTTTGTCTAAACCCGAATCACCAGCATTGATACTTTGATCTTATTATTCCTCACCCCATTCTTGGATTGTAAACACGGCTTAAGGCTGGAAACCCAAACTCTAAAATTAGGGTCCTCCACTTCATTCTGCATGCAATTCTTATTTATGAACATAATTCAGTTCTTGTTTACTAGAAAATTCTCCAAATTTCTTTCCCTTACTTTTGAAGTCATTGGACTTCCTTCCTAAAAAGTTATTTACTACAATTTTCCTGCTTCTTTAAGTTTTGCTATTTACTCCCCTCAACAGAATTCTTGCTTCAGCGTTTTTTCTTCAGTTTTTTTTTAAATCATGTTTGATATAGAAGGCTCATTATTTTCCATTACAGCACACTTAGGTAAATACTATCCATTTGGGGGGAATTCAGTCAAATTATACTGCCTTATAAATGATTGAGTTAATATAAATGCAGCTTTCTCTTGAAGATTTCAGTCATTTTTTATCAGATTAATCCTTCCATCAAACACTTTTACCAACAATGAGCAGTAAATTATGAAACCCATTATGACACAAAATAATCTGGGTGTACATGGAGATACAGTAATTTAAAATAATTTTGTTTATTTTTTTCACTTGTAATTTTTGTCTCCTTACTCCCCATATGTAGAATTAAAAGTGCTAAGTACAGTGATAAAGCTTTGGCAGGGAGTTTGAACTATACTGTACCTATTATATTCTTGTTCACCTATTGTGTGAAATTTAATGTTATGGGTTGCTTAATAGATCAGAACCTACCAGAGAACAGCATTTTAATAAAACTAAAACCTATATAAAATTCAAAATGTGTCAGTATACCATATCCCATATGAAGTTGAAATATATTCAAATTTCTTACAATTAAAAATAATTTCTAAAAATTCAGTTATTGTTCTGAGTTAGGCTAGATATCTCTTTCACTATTTCTATTCTTAACCATCTATAAATAGGAGTGTATATATATATTCATATATATATTACCTATATACATATATGCTAGTTTGGGGTCTAGCTTCTATCTAACAGCAACCCTTGGAAAATGTGGGGTATTTTTTTTTTAATGCTGAAGTGAAATTTAATGTAATCTTAACTACCAGAGGTCATAATTGGTTTTTCTTTATTAAAAATCTGCCTTGTTTGTGCCTTGTTTGTACATGACTGTACCAACATTCCAAGGTCTTCTCAATACAAACCCTTCTTGTATTACGCACAGTACAGTTATTTTGTTCATTTACAATTAAGTTCCTATTCTGGTAAGTACTACCCAAACAAATTTTCCATGATCTCATCCTTTCAAAATGTAGTATCAATGACTTCATATTTGTACTAAACAGAGAAGAAAATAACTGTAAAAGAAGTCTTTTGGGAGAAAGCCAGATAATTGCTCTATGAAAAAAAAAAAAAAATACCAATACAAAAAAAATTTAAAAATAAAGACCATTAAGCAAGATAAAATATGAGTAGAATGTGAAAATAAGACCCAATATACTGGTAAGAGTTTTAATAAGTTAAAACACATGTAATTACGAACAATGTATCAGTATACTTTAAGAAAGATGACATATCTTTAATTAGGTTATAGAAATAGTATATTAATGATTTATTAAATTCCTTATTCTGTGTGGAAATTTTTTTTCTTTTGAAAATATTTCCTCCCATTTAAAAACTCTGTTATGTTCCAGTCAAAGGGAGACTCAGAAGTACCCACATAAAGCTAGGAGAAGTCCAGTAAATAAGTGAAAACAATGGGTGAGATGAGAACTGCTACCCAGGAGATGAAAGATCACCGGCCCGATCAGTGACCAGGCTGCTCAAGGCAGTGCCAGCTCAAACTGTTTCTTAGGGAAACTTGCCATCACACCAGCTCAAGAAAGAAAGTTAAACTTAGAACAGTCAAGTGGGAGATATTAAAACTCTCAGGAAAAGAGAGGGAATTGGAATAGACTTTTTAAAAACTTAACATCAAAAAAGATTAAGCTGTTTACAATGTAATTTAGCATAGCCTCTATCTCCGACTGCTTTAATATGTTTAAAATGCTAAGACCTTCTTTTTGTTCAATTGTCCCATGATAAGATGATTGTTTAAACCAAAATACTCCTGGGAGGTACAGGGAAAGGTGAAGCTATCCTGAACATAATGAGATGGTCATACATTAGGAGGCGAGAAGTGACCCAAGTGGTAGATTTGCTAGGAACTTTTAGGTGGACTTTGTAAAATCAGCCTTTAGTTTATCATTAATACTAAAGTTGAGAGTTGAAGCTTGGTGGCTTCAAGATATAAAAATGGTTAGAATAGACAACATTAGTATGGTTGCTTATAAATATGCCAAAGATTAAATAAAGTAATGCTCGTAAACTATTGGCATATTTTTCAAATTTCTACAGAAAATACATTTTAACTATACAACAACAGTTTCTTGTAAGCCAGCATAATATTGAAATATATCCTTGTCTCATGAATGAAACAAATATCCATACTACATATTTATTTTATATTCTATTGATTTTGGCATATGTCTAGGTGACAATTTTTTTACATTTCAGTTATTTTCTTCATAACCCACAGAAGTTCCCATTTTCCCACTGGTCTTAGTTGATTTCTTATTTTTTACTAAAAATTTCAATTTCTAAGCTTGAAAGACACTTGCATTTTCATATCTTAATGAACATTTACTGGGATTTGATTGTATGCTAGCAATTGTCTTAGTTGAATGGGGTCTACAAAAGGAAGGACTTCACATTTTAAACAGATAACCAATAGGCACATGAAAAAATGTTCAACATCACTTATAACAAGGGAAATACAAATAAAAATCATAATGACATACTACCACATTCCTGTGAAAATAGCCCATATCAAAGAAACAAAAACAAAAACACAACAGAAAAGAAATGTTAGTAAGGGTGTGGAGAAAAAGGAACGCTTACATACCATTGATGGGAATGTAGACTGGCGTATATACGCAGTAGAATACTATCCAACTATATAAAGATGAACTTTTGCCATTTGCAACAACATGGATGGAGCTGGAGGGAATTATACTAAGTGAAATAAGTTCAGAAGGAGAAAGACAAATACTGGGTGATTTCACTTATATGTGGAATGTAGAGAAAACAATCAATCATAACACCAACAAAAAACCCAGAAAGCACTTGACAAAACTAAATCAAGACATGCTAGAAATATGATAGCAGAACTGAGGCTTCTGGAGGTGGAGGAGCACAAGTGTCTGTGGTAAAGGACTATGGGTACCTGGATGTTGGGGATGGGGTGGTAACATATATCTGACAAGATATTCCGCTCAGTTATATACAGTGCTATAAATCAATGTTATCTTAATAGAGGAAAAATAGCAACATTAGTAGAGTTTATCAAATGTTATCTATATTTAAAAATACCTTAAATGTTTTTCACCTCAAAATATATTGATAATTAAGAAAGATTAATGCTGGCCCAGGTAATTCATTTATCATTCACTAATTCACCATATTTGAAGTGTCACAGAAGTCAATTTCTGGGCATTAAGTCTTTACAAAGACTGCGGCATGTTCTCATGAGCTTCAAAGAGCCATGGACAAAAAAGAGATAAATGCCACAAATAAAAAAATATTTTTAATAGAAAAATTTTGTTTTTCTTTCACAAAGTAGCTTATCTCACAATTCACGTATTGCCATTACATAGAATGTGGCTATAAAGTTGTAAGTAGATACGTGTCAAAATATTTCTGTATACATAAATATATCATTACCTTGAGAAAACATTTTACATTTAACAAAATACAGTTTTAATGAAATCTGGGGTCTTGTATAACTGAATGAGTTAATCAGGATATGTTTTTAGTATAAACTATAAAGATACCTTTTATTTTAAGGAATCAAGTTGACGAAAAGAGAAGAAGGAAACAGAAACAACGTTGGGTAATATCCTAGATAAACAGATCAGGATGGGAGGTATATATAACTCAAGCAAAAATTTGAAAAGTAAAATGGTATGGTTATTGAGGGATTTTAAATAGGTATATAAAAGTAAACAGCAAAAAAGTTTTTCTTGCTTTATAACATTGTCCAGACCAACTACCTTGAAATCTAATGCTGGTTTAGTGAAGTATATATAGTTATTGGTATTGTTCTGACCAGTTGCTCGATCACTTTGGTGACAGTGTGAAAAATGTACATTATTACCTTGTATTGATTAGATATGTATGCTTTATTTCTCTCCCACTTTTATTGTGTAATCTCCATGGGATACATTCTGGGTCATGTGAAAAATAAGAAAATGGAAAATCAACAGTTCTGCTACAAATCAGTTTCATTATGGGTGGTAGGGGCAGAGACAATAATCAGATCCAAAGACGTTGTCTTCCCTAAAACAAAAGTTGTCAATGAAATTATTTTAAAAATGGAAGTACTTCAAATTTTGAAATGCTCCCATCTGTTGAGAATGAGCTTAAATGCTCTCTTAGAAATGCCTTCACGTGTACCTTCTCTTAAACATCCATGGCAGAACACAGGTATCACACATACATGGCTGCATGGCTGGACAAGCCTAATCAACTTTTCATGCACTCTGCTTTTATTTGGTGGGTGGAGGGTGATCTGAACAATTTACTTAAAGCTTCTTATACTTAGTTTTTGTGAGGTGTAATATAATTCCTGTTTTATTTCACACATACTGGTCTTTTAAAAATAATTCAATGCCAAATTATAATTTATTTATTTATAATTATATAAAATTCTGTTTTATATAATTAAAAAATATTTTTTTTTAAACTGGCACAGTGTGGACATACAGTAACTTCGCAGTTAATACTTCCTTGGTTAAATTATTACAATATGCATAGAGCATGATAATTCATTTAAGCTTGACCTCCAAGATTTCTCTGGTTTCTCTTCTAGGCTAGTGCTTCATCCCTTTATGACATAATATTTAGCCTATGAATAATCTGCATGCCTGATAACCTTATATAATAAATCAATGCAAATCTCATTGCATTTGCTCTTCCTAGTCCCATGTTTTCCTGCACCACGCCCTCCTAATTTGTGCATTCCTACTAATCCAGAACTCTAGCAGCATTTCCTCTATGAGTTCATTATGGATCCTATCAACATCCTTTAGGAAGAACTCACTGTCTCAGTTGTCACTTGCATATATTCTCCCTACATAAAAATTTAAGATGGCATTTTTAATAGTTGACTGCATTTTGGTGCCATTCTTTCCACAAAAAAGAGGAGGTTCTTAAGATTATGGTCTCCAATTTAGGGTTTTTTTTTTTTTTTGGCTACATATTCCAGTAACCAAATGTCTTAATGTCTTGCATTTTGTTAACTGAAAAAGTAGATACTTAAATACATACATAGCTATTTAACTAATGAAGTAGTAAGTTAGTAATAACAAAGTTCTCTGGCTCTAACACCATACTTTAGTGTAGCTATTATATCCATCAGGGCCAGAAGAAAATGAATTGGAAACTCAGATAGGTTAATTAAGAAAAGGTTAATAACAGGATTGTTAACAAAAATGGGGGAAATATGAAGTGAAATTGCTAAAGGAGGATAAAACACCCAGGGACTACCAACTACAGAAAGAACATCAGTTCAACTAATAAAGAGGCCATCTACAAAAGAGTGCAGGCATCTTGAGATTCTTACCTCTTTAGTTAGATCTGGCCAGCAGGCTGCTGAGACAAGCTCATGAGCAACGATGAGTACATGGCAGGCAAATCAACACTGAATATTACAGAAAGTTTTTTTAATCTAACAGCCTACTATTTATGCATGGGAAGTAATAATTTTATAAATGGATTCTGAATAGCCTAAAAGTAGTCAGTATTACATAGTGAACAATTTGCTTTCTTATTTTTGGTAAGGCTAGATACGCAATTTCAATGATTTAAAAGTTATAGAGTGAAAATGTACCCTCAGGAACCATGAAGCATATCAAATGAGTAAAAACCTTGAAGTTACTTTCAAGAATGAGAGCTGTCTTATTCTATATGCCCTACATATAAATCGTCCCTATGTTTCAGTATGAACTGATTTATGGAACATGTCAAAAATTAATTAACTTTCTGCCAAGAAAGACATATAGGATTTTATATCCACAGTTTTAGTTATTTTTGTTATTGTTGTTGTTCAGGGTTCACTGGAATAATAAAACTTGGAAAGGTTTTTAGAGATTTTTCAGCTCCCTCCCTCTCACTCAGCACTGACCAACCCCCTCCACATATGACTTAAATATGGGAAAACTGAGTTCCAAAAAGTTTAATGACTTATTCAGCATTGTGTGGCTATGCCATGAGTACATAAGTTTCTCTATTTTATTTTGTACTTATTTCTCCTAATTAACCATTACTTGAAGTCCTCTTACTGATTCAGCCAGCTTTCAGATTGTTATAAAGTCAGTAGTCTTATATTCAACTTTAATATCAATTTTCTAGAGATCAATCCTAAGAGAGGATGGATTAATCAACAAGTGGTACTCAAAGGTAAAATAAAAATCATGCGTAAAGAGATTGACTATGTTGAGAAAAAAAACAATTAACTGCTTAACAACTTTTATTTTGATGATGAAATGGTATGTTAGCAAAGTATGAGTTGAGGAAAAAAAGCCAGAAAGTCACTTGAGTTTTAGTATCTGAAATGTTAAAGCTGAATTTTAATTACATTTAAAAGGAAAAAGATAAATTATAGGGGAACGTTGGTACCAGAGGAGGTTCCCTGCTTCTCTCCTAGAAGGAAAATCTAAAATGGCCTAGAAAGGTACTCAACTCCAAGGATTCTATGACTTGGCGCAAAATTAGAGTGCCTTCTGCACACTGATCTACAACTCTCACAGAAGTAGAAGGGACACAGAAGAAAAGCAGCACCTAGAGACTATGGCCAGGGCAAGAAGTCATGGCACGAGCCAGTGCTCCCGTGTTTGCTGGTAAAACTGAGGAGAAGGAGCTGATTGGTGTGGAGGTGCAACCTTGACTGTAGGGAAATACATGCAGAGGTGCTGGCATGGGAGGGCAATGAGGGCCTCCACAGCAGAAGCCAGAGTGCATGGAAAGATGCTGCACCTCTCCCACACCTTTGGGTCTCAATATAAAGTGGTATAAAGAAGCAGATCGAGAAACCCAGAGAGGAGAACTCTCTGTGGCACCACTGTAAAAGGGTGGTCCCCAGGAAAAGGGGAGGTTCCAGGTTCCCAGCCCCAACAAAGGGAGGGTAGAGCTGAAAAGGAGAGATAAGAAGCTAGAGAAGAGAGAAGAAGCTGGAGAGAGAGGGGAGACTAGAGAAAGAAGGAAGCAGGATGGAGGTCAAAAGAGGCACAAGGAGCAGAGAGACATGTCAAGAAGCTGCACTGGCCTGGACTGATTAAAACAGATGTGGGTGAGAGACCCGTGGGGAGGTTAAAAGTTGCAACACCGATCTTGACTTTGACTTTGCTCTTTTCCTTACGGGCTTGTCTGACTGTTTCTGATCCTTTACTATGGGTCCCTGCCAAAGGTGCTTCAGATTTGTTGCAGGCTTTTGGGCCCTGCTTTGGGCCAATCCCATTTTGAGTCGACTTTTACCCATGAGGTAATGGGTACCATTGGGTGCTTGATGTAAAAACTATATTGTCTGTCTTTTCTGTATTGCACACTAATTGTATTAAAATTTCTTTCCACTAAAGGTCTTACATGTTTTGTCTCAATGTGGCAGATCACAGAACCTATTTAATGTGGGCAGGTTTGGGGCTTCTGGGGTGCCCTCTCCCTGCCCTGTAACACCACAATGTGAGCCACCCCACATACCACTTTCACCAGTGACTGGCCTTCTCAGACAAACAGGAGCTAAAGGTGTTTGCGAATACTAGAACTCCCCTCCAAGAAACGGTGAAAGGAGTTCTCGTAGCTAAAAGAAAACACACACACACACACGCACACGCAGACACGTACACATACACACGCACGCACAAGGAAATAGAACCAGAAAACTAAGAACAAAATAGCAGTATCTGACTCTCATTTATCTATAATCATCCTAAATGTGAACAGACTGATTTCAGCATAAAATACACCACAGACAGAGAGGTTGGCTGAATAAAAAAAAACATATTCTAACTTACTGCACTCTCAAGGAAACACACTTGAGCTCTCACAATAAATATGGGCTCAGGGGAAAGGGTTGGAAAAACATTGCTACAAACAAATGAGCACCAAAGGAAGGCAGGGACAGTCACACTGATCAGATAAAATATGTTTCTAGCTAAAAAGGTAAAAATAGATAGGGATGGTTATTATATAATGATTAAGGGAATAATAGATCAGGAAGACTTAACACTCATCAATGTACATTCATCAAATCAAGGAGGACCAAAACATATAAGAAAATTACTATCAAATCTGAAAATACACATCAGAAAAAACACAATAGTGACTGAATACTTCAACACCCCATTTTCACCAATAAACATATCAACCAGACAAAGAGCCAACAGGTTTTTTTTTTTTTTTTTTTTTGTTTCCAGAGCACTGCATTTCACCAAAGTTGAATACACATTCTTCTCAAGTGCAATGGAGCATTTTCCAGGATAGACCACATATTTGGTCAAGAATCAATAAATTCATTAAGATTTAGATCACATCAAGTGCCTTCTTTGTTCACAATGTTATCAAACTAGAAATCAACTAGAAAAAGAAATCAGGAAAAACTTCTAACATATGGAGACTGAACGACACACTCTTGCATGACTACTGGGTTAATGAGGAAATCAAAGGAGAAATAAAAAAAAAAAATACCTTGAGACAAATAAAAATGATGCACAACCACCAGAATCTATGGGGCACAGCAAAAGCAGTGCTAAGCAGAGCTAATCCAGGTTCATATCAAGAAACAAAAAAGAACTCAAAGAATCCGATTACTCACCTTGAGGAACTAGAAAAAGATGAGCAAACCAAAAGCCAATCGATAAAAATTAGAGCATAAATAAGTGAAACAGAGATAAGAGACAGTCCAAAAGACTAATAAAAGTAAAGCCTGGTTCTTTGAAAAAATAAAATACATAAACTCTGGCAAGGCTCACAAAGAATGAAGACTTAAACGTTCTATCTTTTCTTCTAAAATTTAATAATATTTTTAAGTTTTAAATGAACCTGGACTTTTCTCTGGCATAACAAATGACAAGGGGATACAAGTTTTTTTAGTATTAATTCTTCTGTTCCTTTGAGGAAAGAATTGCCCCCAAACCAAAAAAAGATTAATTAAATTATGTCTTTTCTCCAAGTAACTGAAAATGCTCCTTTACCCTGACAAAATATTGTAGAGTTTCAGGGATCATTTTTTCTAGACTATATATATTTTTAAATCTGGCTTTCTACACACTAAAATAAAATTGTGATTGTGGTAAAATTTAATGTATTTAATTATCTTGATGTGTTTTCTATATTTTATTTTTCAGAATTTTCCTGGTATTTTTTGCATGATTCCCCCCCCCCCATTAATTTTCCAGTAACAATGTATATTTACTAGTGGCATGGTATATTGCTTTATAGATGTTCTAGATAGGCACATGTCTATTTTTTTACTTTTCCTAAGTCTGGTATTAGAACTTTAATAATAAGGTTTAGTTGCAGATTTTTTTTTTTACTATCACAAATCAAATACTTCAATCTTTTGTTTCCATTTTCCTGTAAAGTTAACTGGTACATACTAATCAATATAGTTATAAGGAAAAAGAAATGAAAACTGGAAAACAGGTGTCAAAATTAAACTTTTTTTCTGGATGTTTTAGAAAACTTAAGTTAATCAATTGAAAACATATTATAAACTAAATAATAAATAGCGTGGGTGGACACAAAGTTACTATGCCAACATCAACATTTTACATAGATATAATGCCCATTTCAACATTCTGTTTTTTAACAGGATTCAGGGATGCTCCAGCAGCCATTTCATTCACAGAGATTCTACCATGCTCAGCAGTTTCTTGACTTGGAACCTCAGAAAGTCCAGACTACTCTTAAAGATTGTGAATGTTCATGAAAGATGCAGAGAAATAAGTTTCCTCCTTCAAGTCTAATTTCGCCACATTGGGCAAATATCAGATTGTGCTTTGGGAATGTGACTGCACCTATCATCATAAAAATGAATTTTGTGCTGTTCATTCTTATTGGTTTTAGTCTGTTTAAAAGCAAAAAGCAGATTAGGCCTGTTATCTTTAACTCAGGAGTTTTAGCAGTAAATCTGCCAAAATTATTTTTATTTGCCTATGAACTGCTTCCTAAGATTCTTATGTTTATTGAGGCAAATTCAGTTACTGTAGTATGTTTTATTCTTCTCCCTTGGTGGTGGCCGTATTGTGGTGATACAGACCTGAAAAGGCATGAACTCTTACCTCTTACCTCTGAATCATATATATGATATATAGTCATATAAAAATCAATATTACTTCAATCAAAATATCTAAAAAGTATTATTTTTATCTCTTACATGATAAAATCATTTCTAAATTTGATATAAGGTTAAATACTTTAAGTTCTTGATTGTTCTTTGTTGATGTTATTCATCTACTCTTCACTTTATCAGTGACATTGATGGTGTAATGTTTGCACAAACTGTAGATCAAAATCTGTTTTGTCACTATTCACTAGGTCTCTAACTTCTAACTTTTTAAAATCAATACACATATATTCATGTACATTATTCTATGTAATTCTTAAATGAGAGAAATATTAATAACCACTTTGTATAACATGAGGTTTAATTTATACCCTAAATTATAATATTCGTGCAACTGTAACTGCGTTAGAATAGATAGATATTTTTAGTGGAATACATGTACCAAACAAGTATGCTACACATTTTAAATTCTACATTCTTATTTCAAACAACTAGATGGCAATATTAGACTCTATATAGTGGTAGCTACTATCTTAATTATACTTTTAAGTCAATAGTCATATGAAATTAAATATCTATAGTGCATTAATCCACTGACAGCAGGAGACAACTCAAGTTGCCTTGGAGGTTCATTCAATTACTTTGTAGGAGTCAAGTAACTAATATCACAGCAATACTTTATGAAGAGAGATCAGGAAATCTCCAGAATAAAAATTTTCAGAGAAGAATAAGAGATGAAGTCCAACATGCATAGGACACAGAATCCAAGGGGAAAACCTCATTCTCTTTCTCTCTCTCTCTCTCTCTCTCTTCTCCCCTCCCTCCCTCTCTCTCTCTCCCTCTCTCTGTCTCTCTCTCTTCTCTCTTTCTCTCCAGACAAATCTAGAGATTGAAAACAGTAGAAGAACAAACAGTCACTCCAAAGACCAGGAAAGAAGGTGTGTGCCGAGCCGCTGCCGCCCTCTTGCAATAGAACCAAGAACCATGCCTGCCAGCAACAACAGCACAGGAATGCAATGATCAGAGCAAAGTAGAAGGCCAACAACAGGAAGAAAAAAAATTACAAATGACCCTCAAAACAATTCACCACAGAAAGAAAATCCTTCTTCAGAACCCAATAATATGGACATAGAAGATTACATCTGCCTAACAGATAAACAATTCAGAATTGCCATAATAAAAAAAAAATAGAATTAAATGAGAACAAAGAACTGAGGAATATAAATAAAGAACTGAAAAACGAGAATGAATCCATAAAGAAGAAAATGAAAGAGGATTTACAAACATTAGTAGAGAGCCATAAAAGTAGATTAAAACACATGGAGGAAAGAATAAGCACTCTGGAAGATAAAGATACTGAAAGAATCAAGACAGAAAAGGAAAAAGAAAAACAAAGGAAGAAGAATGAGGAAAAGCTTCAGGAACTATCTGATACCATGAGAAAAGGAAATATCAAAATCATAGGAATCCCAGAAGGAGAGGAGAGAGACAAAGGAACAGAGAAACTTCTCAAGGAGATAATTGAAGAGAACTTCCCAAACATGAAAAAGGAAACAAAAATCGACATACAGGAAGCCAGAAGATCTCCAAATTATTACAATGAAAGGAAAAAAACACCAAGACATGTGATAGTAAAACTATCGAGAATTCAAGACAAGGAAAATATATTGAAAATGACGAGGACAAAGAAACAAATAACCTACAAAGGAAAGCCAATCAGGCTGACATCAGATTTCTCTGAAGAAACATTAAAGGCAAGAAGAGAATGGAGAGACATATGTAATATACTACATGCCAACAAATGTCAACCAAAAATACTCTACCC
>PVIJ01000997.1:114685-230401 GCA_004024925.1 Scalopus aquaticus | reverse complement strand
CTTCAGATTGGGTGTTTGCATATAGGAAGGCTACTGATTTTTGTGCATTGATTTTGTATCCTGCTACTGTACTGAACTGGTCTATTATTTTGAGTAGTTTTTCTATGGAGTTTTTAGGGTTTTGTATATATATTATCATATCATCTGCAAATAGAGACAGTTTAATTTCTTCTTTTCCTATTTGAATCCCTTGAATGTATGACAGTAGTCTTGTGTGAACTATGTTCTAATTTTCAGTTAGCAAAACTCACAATTACCATGGGAAAAATCCAGGCTTTTTTTCTTCCCTTCTTTGAGCATCTTCACTGACATATAACTCACATGCCATAAAATTCATACATTTAAAGCATATAATTCAATGTGTGTTAAGTTGGGCAGCCATCACCACCATGTAAGTTCATAATATTGCCTCTATCAGCCCTTCTCTAAACCCTGTTCATATGTGCTATCATCCCTCAATCCCCACCTCAGACCAAAGTAAAGATTAATTTTCTTTCCGTGTCTACAGATTTTTCCTATGCTGGGTTATCCATATCAATGTAATTAGACAACACATAGTCTTTTGAGCTGGCTGCTTTTGTTTATTGTAACATTTCTAAGATTCATCTATGCTATACCATGTATCCGTACTTCATTCCTTTTTATTGCTGAATAATAATCCATTGCAGAGTTATATCATCAATTGACAAGCATTCGGGTGGTTTCCAACTCATGGTTATTATAAAATAATACTATTATCATCATTTGTGTAGATGTTTCTGTGTGGGCATGTTTTCATTCCTCTTGGTTATATGCCTACAAGTGGAACTAGTGGGATACACAATATATGTAACATATTGAGAATTTCCCAAAATGACTCCATAATTTTACATTTCTACTAGCAATGTATAGGTTCCAATTTATCTTCTCACTAATCCTCATTACTGTCTGACTTTTGAGAATGAGCAGCTTAAGTGGGAGAAAAACAGTGTATTATTGTGGCTTGGGTTTCCATTTCCACAAAGATCATGCTGTATATCTTTCATGTATTTATTGACCAGTGTCTAACTTTTCTTGAGAAATATCTATTCAAATTCTCTCCTTGTTTTTAAACTGAATCCAATTTAGTTCTAATAGTTCTTCATATATTGGCTAGAAGCCCTTTATCAGACATATATGATTTGCAAATGTATTCTACCATTCTATAAACTGTCTTTTTATTTTCTTGATTTATCATTAGCATCACAGAAGTTGTAACTTTAATATACTACAATTTAACTATTTTTCTTTTGTTGCTCGCTTGCATCAATATGTTCATACTGATGAACATAGCTTTTTCTTATAATTTCTCTAGTGATTTATAGTTTTTGTTCTCATATGTAGGTATGATTCATTGTGAGTTAATTTTTGAGGAGTGTATATGACAGGGATCAAAAGTAAAACAAAACAAACGCTTAAGCTGAAGGAATAAAATGTTGATTACCAGAAAGGAAGGGGAAGAGGGTGTGGGTAAATCAGGTAAAGGGGGTCAACTGTGGAGGACAGAAATTAGACTTTTGTTGCCGATCATAATGTAGGATATAGAGATGTTGAATTTTAATGCTGTGCAATTTAAACCTATATAATGTCATAAAGGAACATTACTGCAATAAAAATTTTAAAAATAAATTCATTTTGTTGTGAGTGCACATCCTGTTGTCTTGGCATCATTTGTTTAAAAATGATTATTCTTCTTTCATATTGAACTTTTCACCTTAGTCAAAAAGTAAATGGATATAATTATATGGGTTTATTTCTAGTCTAAAATTTGAGTCTATTGATCTTTATGTAAGTGACAAATATCACATTGTCTTGAATGTTGTAGCTTTATAGTGAGTTTTTAATTTGGAAAGTTTTCCAATTTTATTCTTTTTTCTGGCATTTTCATATGAATATTGGAATCTGTTATTTCTGCAAAAAAATCAGTAAGAACATTGACAGGGATTGTATAGAAAGTAGATCAATTTGTATAGTATTGTCATCTTAATATTAAATCTTCAGATGCCCTCTGACTAATATACAATGATGTGAACCAGTTATCGCAAATAAATAACTAAAAAAGAAATGCAAAACCAAAACCAAATATATATTGAGAAAAAAATCTTTAGAACCATGAACAATGGCAGTTATCTCTATTTACTCAGATTTCCTTATTTCATTCAAAAAAAGTTTGCAGTTTTTAGTGTAAAACTCTCACACCCGTTTGTTAAATTTACATCTAAGTAATATATTGCTTTGGTGCCATTGTAAATAAAATTAATTTCTCCATTCACTTTTGGATTTCCCATTACTAGTGTACAAAAATACAATTAATCTTTTTTATCCATTTTATACCTTGCAACCTTGCTGGATGTGTTTATTATTGTGATATTTTTAGCATCATATCTTAAGATTTTCTATATACGCAGGATTATTTTACTAGCAAGCAGAGACCGTTTACTTCTTCCTTTCCAAACTTAATGCCTTTTATTTCTTTCTCTTTCTTAATTGCTCTGTCTAGAACTAAGTGCAAGATTAAATAGCAATGGTAAGACTGGATATTCTTGTTTTGCTCCTGGATAAACATTACTCTACTAAAATTTGGTTTTTGACCTTTATCCTTTGTGCTGTTATTCTCAAACACATTACATTTGTATGCTTGAATCTCATCAATACAATTCTAACACATTTTTATGCATCTTTTTTGTCTAGGAAAAAAAATCATATTGTCTTTTAAATTATCTATATAGTTATCCTTATAGTTATCCTTATTAACATTCCTTGTTTATGTCTGTAGATCTGTTGTTGCTTGCTTTCAGTTTGATGAGTGTCCTTAAGTTTTATAAGGCAAGGAAGATCTGGTAACAAATTTCTCATCTTCACTTTTGAAAGAAAGTTTTGATAGATCTAAGACACTCAGTCAATATGGTATCAAAGACATACAAACAATTCATAAAACTACAAAAACAAAACAACCTAATCAAAAAATGGGCAAGAGAACGAAACTGACACTTCTGCAAAAAAGACATTCAAACAGCCAGCAGGCACATGAAAAAATGTTCACAATCACTTATTATTAGAGAAATGCAAATCAAGACCACAAAGAAATATCACCTCACACTTACAAGATTGGTCCATATCAAAAGACCAGAAACAAGTGCTGGTGGGAAAGCAAACTGGCCCAGCCCTTATGGAAAACAGTATGGTGATGTCTCAAAACATTAAAAGTAGATCTGCCATACAACCCAGTAATTTCACTCCTAGGCATCTACCCCCCAAATTAAGAAACACTAATTCAAAAGAGAACTTGCACTCCCATGTTTATTGCTGCACTAGTTAGTATAGCTATATTATGGAAATAACCTAAGTGCTCCTGAACAGAGAAGTGGATCAAGAAGATGTGGTGTATATATATACACCATGGAATAGTACTCAGAAATCAAAAATGATAAACTCATGTTATTTGTGGCAACATTCATTGAGCTTGAAGGGATAATATTAAATGAAATAAATCAAAAGGAGAAAGTAAATACCAGATGGTGTCACTAATATGTGGAAATAAAGTAACCAAATAAATAATCAGATGAAGGTAAGCTTAAAAATAAATGTTTGATACCTAATACAGAACTGAAGCAACAAGGGAGAGAGAGAGGAGAAAGGAGGGGTAAGAACAAAGAGGGAAGGAAGCACAATGGTTTGTGGTGGTGGAATACAGGTGGGTGAACTATGGTTGTAAATACTGATGGGAGTATCCCAATATTACTTCAATTAAAAATAAACAAATAATTAAACAAACTCAGTCAACAGTTTTGTTTTTACATTTTTGGTTTTTTGTTGGGTTTTTTGCATGTTTTGTTGCTTTTACTTCCAGCACTTTGAATATGTCAAGCTATTTCTTTCTTGCCCCATTGCTTCTATTAAAAGATCTGTTGTTAATTTGTTAGGGTTCCCTTGAATCATGTTTCTCTTGATGCTTTCAAGAATTTCCTTTTTAAGTTTGACATCAAAATTTTGATTTGACTATGTATGTGTAGAACTTCCTGCTAAGTGCCTGTTAACAGTGAAATTTCCACCCTTTGTTGATGAATCTGTGTGCAGCTTGGGAATGTTTTCAAGTCTGCCCCATATTATGTTTGATTATTCATGAATATTTACAGCCTAGCACAGGTTCTCAGTCCTCAGGATTGACCCTAATCCCAAAAAGCACTTCTTAGATGTGTCTTTCCATGATTGTCTCTGTTAAACTGTTAGACCATTTGGTAAAGAATGTTGGATAAACGTATACTTTAGGACACTGGTGAGAAAAGTGATTTTAGTTGGAGAAGTTCTACATTTCGATTTAGAAAGTATTTTAAAATAAAAGGTTCTCTCATATATGTTTCCTCTCTGATCCCCAACCATTATAGTTGATTGATGAGATTTCTATAAGTTCTGGTAATATCACAAATAACACAATAATTCTTCTTCATCAGCTTTACCACAGAACCCCAGTGTTTGTATTGCTTGCATTTCATTCTTCTTAACAGACCATGATTATAATATAGGTTGCATTCTCCACTTTACATATTCTCACTTTTTATAATTTTAGAAATTATTGACATTCAGAGTGGAAAAATCATTATTGACATCAAAGGTAGATTATGAGACAAAACATGCTTTACTTTCTGAGAGCAATGGGAATTTCTGGGTTGGAAAATGGAGAAAGAAATCTCTGGAGAAAAGTGCAATGCCATAATGCAAAGACTAAGAGGAAATGCTGCTATATGAGAAATAAGAGAAGAAAATGAGGCCAGAGAAGTAGGACAGAAGCAAAGCAGAGAAGGGGTTTGATTTTAATTTTATATAGTCAAACTAATTACTCTTTTCTTTTATAGCCAATGTTTGTTGTTTCTTTTTAGTTATATTTTTATGCTTGATTTTAAAATTACTTTTTATATTTAAGTCTCTAGTCTAATTGGAGTTGATTATTAAGGTGAGCATACAGTTTTCTCTTTTCATTAATAATCCTTTTTCTATTTCCAATTAAAGAATACACTTTGTTTTCCACATTTATCTCATATTCCACCTCTGTCAGATGCCAAATTCTATACATCTGTGACTTGTTTTCTAACTTTGTACCTTATTTCATTGGTCAATGTATATATCCTCGTACTAATATTGCTATGTTATTTATAATAATTTAATAATATTGGATATGACAGTATCTCTTGCTCACAGAGAAGGGCCCATATAATCCCCTTCTACTGAATTTGTTAGAATAATCTTTGAAAGCTGTACAAGAGGTGAATGAAATTTTAAGTTTTTTTTAAAAATTTAACCATTACTAATTCTGTTTAAATGAGTATTCCAGTGCCTCATTGCTTATTTTAAAGATTTTAAAATGCTTTGGTGTGTGAGTTCCGCATCCTCAGAAATATCAATCATTCTAATAATTTTTATTATTCATCTACAAAACTCCTGGGAGTGTGAAGTGGAAAATGGAAAAGCCCTACAATGGAGAAACAAATCACTGGAAAATCATAGGCACCTTGCTTCTACAAAACAACTTCTTCAATAAAGGTGTGCTTTTTCCACCTCAGGAGAAGTACTATCAGAGGAGATAGTTTCTAGACATAAATCTCCCAGGAGATCTATTGGGCAATAGGAGAGATGGGAAGATGGCTGTTCTTAGTTACTATGTCCTCACCATTTCTTTTCAGAACTTCATAAGAGTTTTTCCAACTACTGAATTTACTCATGACAATTTCTGGACCAGAGCCCTGGGTTATCAAAGGTCTGGAAGCTAGACATTGTTTATCTCAAGGTACAAGAAGTGGAGAAAATTTTTTTTTAAATCTCTAATACTTACTTTTTTTCTGTATTTCCCCACAAAAGCCTCTGACTATCTCATTCTTCAGGCCAAAGCCTCCAACTGCTCCATTACTCCCACCACACACCAATTTGAGTCAAATTCAATCATTTTATGTTCCTCTATTTCACAGTCCATGTGGATATTCTTTCTTCTAGTTATTGTTCATTCAATTTTTCATAAATATGTAAATATTACCATTTATTTATTATCCCTTACTTACATTCGGTCCTTCCAAAACTGCATGGTGCTGTCATTAAAGTCATTGTTCAATAAGTGCCCTCTCCAGTCTGCTGCTCTCAATTTGCGTTTGCAGATCTTGGCCAGGCTTTCTTCCTTAACACCTGCATAACTGGAAAGTGAATAACATGCTTTTCTAAATTTCATATTGCTGAAGTTAGAACAATCTGTATTTCGTTTCTCTCCTCATTCATTATGGCACATTTCTTTACCTCAAGTCCAAACGAAACACATTTTCTAAATCAAATGACTGAGATGCGTCACCTGTGAGTGCTAGTTAGGCTGAATAATATTTGAATTATTATACACTCAGTATTTAAGTTGAAAAATTAAATTTTAAGAAAGTAATAGCAGAGTATATTTATTCTGACACCAATTCCTTCTTGTACTAATTTCATCAAAAATATTCTAATTTCAATATTATTTAAAAAAATAAAAACTAAATAATGGGAGGAAAAGAATGATAGAATTAGGTATATTAAAAACATTTGATTTTCCCACATTCTCAGTTGCTGATAATTATACCAAAAATGGGTTAAATGTGACTTAAATCACTCAGTTTCCTTTCCAGTCTTGTTCTAGAAGGTCTTAGTATAATGTAAATAGTGGGATAATGATCTTTCCATCTCATAGACATCTTTGCATCTAGGATGCTGTACGCAAATAAGGTTCCATAAATCAAATGCAATTTCAATATTTGAAAGCAGAAGACAAGTACAACATTAATAACACTGTATTCATATTCAAGTGCCATAGTAACAAAGTGCCAAAATCTGAGTGGCTTAAAATAAAAAAAAAATTTTTTTTAAAAATGCATTGTCTCCAATTCTAGAGGTCTCAGTCCAAAATCAAGGTTTCAACAGAACCACACTCCTAAAGTCAACAAGGGGGAATCTTCCTTGATTCTTCCCAGGTCTTGATGGTGACTGTCAATTATTTAGTGTCCCTTGATAGGACATCATGACTCTGACCTCTGTCTCCACCTTCACATGGCATGCTCCTGTGTCACTGCCGTTGTTTTCCTTCTGTTCATGGCTGTCTTCATATCCCTTTTGAGGAGGATACCAGTCAAGTTGGATTAGGACCTACTCTGATGACCTCATCTTAATTTGATTACATCTACAAAGACCTTAATTTCAAATAAGGTCACATTTCAATGTACAAGAGTTAGGACTTCAATCTCTTTTGGGGGAGATACAATTCCACCCATCTGGCTAACCATTTTATTTAGTTTTAACTTATAAGTAAGGTTATGGAGACACAAGATCTCTGTATCCAGCTATTTTGCTAGTATTGAGAGGAAACTGCAATAGTAACTTCCTAATTTTAGGATAATAATTGTGAGTGCTCTTCAAATAAAAATTCTTTTTCCCATCTCAAAGGAAATAGTTCTTATGGCATGTAAATTATATGGTATTCTAGATATCATTTCCATAGTTCTAGCCTGGAATTTGCTCCCATTAACTTAACTTTTACATAGACTCAATTCCTTGTATTTTATGTTTTTATACAAAAAAAAGTTTTATATCTAAAGGACTTGGAGGGTTTTCTCATACCTACACTGAGTCCCGATTGATAAACATAAAATTTTTCACATATTCAGATTCATTTCAGAAATGAATTATACCACCTAGAGTGTGCTTGTGGGTGGCTATTTTAATACTGTGTAACATGATGAGCTTGTAACCTATATGGTTGGTCCTAAATGTATTGAAGCGATAGCAACAGCTGATTTTTTAAAGACCAAGTTCAATAAAAATTATCATTTGTATCATTAAGTTCCTGTCTGAGAAAATAACAATTTTAAGTGACTGCAAGACACATTATATATAAGAATGCAGTTGGTCATCCATGTAGCAGTTGGAAATGCATATTTCATTTGACAGCATTTGCAAAACCCTTTTATCACCTCAAAATAACTTGTGGAATGTACAGCCTTGCAAGTGTTAAAAGTGGGTGTCACAATTTTTTGTATGTAAAGTGCAATTTGACATATATAAAATTAAAGTTTTACTCAATATTGACTTAGTGATTGTATCTTCTCAAAATTAATCATGGAATTCCTTGTCCTGCAGTCTTCACCTAATTTTTGAGATTGTGAAGGCAATTTTGCCACAGAACTAGAAATAGGCAGGAATGTAATTGTTACATTACTAGTACTATTATGCTAAAAAGTTATGTGACACAACTCTGTGCACTTAAGCTTTCATATTGGGTTTTCTATAGTCAATATATTAATTTGCATATACAGGAAAACAATTTTTAGTTAAATATTACTGAACAGTAATAAAGATCTCTGCTCAACTAGTTTTGTTTCTACCTATTTTCTCTTATCACAAAACTTCACAGAGACAGTATCACACATCAATGTGAAAAAATATGGACATATAATTTAGATAAATATAAACCCATCTTTCAGGCCCTTTGTGAATTTCTCACAGTCAAACTACTAAAATGAAACTACTTCTAACTCCCAAATGACTCAAGACTATTATATTTTCTCTTGTTTTTCTTTATTTTTTTTTCCCATGGGAGAAAAAAAATACTGAGCTTGAATTTCACTGTTGAAATAAATGACAACATGCACCCGCATGTTTATTGCAGCACTGTTTACAATAGCTAAGGTATGGAAACAACCCAGATGCCCAAAAATAGATGACTGGATCAAGAAGATGTGGCACATACACACAATGGAATACTATTCAGCATTCAAAAGAGACAAACACATGCAATTTGCAGCAACATGGATGGATCTAGAGGGGATCATGATCAGTGAAATAAGCCAGAAAGAAAGAGAAAATTATCAAATGGTTTCACTTATAACAGGAATATGGGGGAGCCAAATAAGAAAGCGACATTCAACAGGGTAGGAGGGGAGGGATAGGGCTCAAGAGGAGGGAGAAGGGGAGCATGGGGGACTATGGTGATGGCTCCACGGGAGAACAGGTGGTGGGTAAATTATGGGGAACACACAATAATGTAAAAGATATGAATAACAAAAATAAATATCTATTAAAAATAAATAAATAAATAAATGACAATTATCAAGGTCCAATCTTATTCCCAGTCCATTAAGGCCTAGTCAAAAGACAGATATGAACTGACCAATCTCCTGATGAGAAAAGATTGAGTGAAAAAAACACGAGAATAAACTTTTCTATTTCTTGTGCAAATGAAAGCCTACTCCCACCCACACCCCCCAGATTTCTGCCTCAGTGCAGAGATTCATGTTAATTATTTTCAAGTTTTACAAAATAGTGTACTAAATATCCAAAATTCCTATAACAGTGTTGTATTTTTAACTATTTTGCTACACAGAAATTTAATACAGATATAATTCCAATCAAGCTTTCTTTTCTAAATAAAAACAAAATATATAAATGTATTTTGTACAAATAAAATGATGACAGCTAGTCAAGTGAAGTGCCTAACACCTGGTATATATGAAAGATAAAATAGGATACAAGTGGTGTTGAGGAAATCTGAACAACAAACAACTGAAAATAGTAATAAAATGGAAAAATACCCTCAGTGTTAGAAAACATACATAAAAGTTCTTTCAAAACAAGATGGCAAAATATAATCAGATTAAATATTGCAGACTTTGGATTCCATAATTCTATAGAAATTACTAAAATTCTTCAGTTCATACAAAGGAACACTTATTCTTAATGAATAACTATCCGGATTTCTTTTTGTCTTTCTCTAAAAAATAGCATGGTCCTAAAGATGTTTGTTGCCTATTCACAACACCAACTGTAAAATTCCAATATCTAGTCAAACAAACCACAAATATCATGTGGTTGTGAGACCTCAGATCACAAATAGCATGCAAATTCAAAAGGACAGCAGATCTTTATTACAGATGCTAAATAGAAAAGACAATATATACTGGCAAAAGACATTGAAACACTTTAGAGAATGTCTCCTTTGTGATGTATACCTGGAGAAAATGAGTTGCAAGAATTAGGAATATGTTGGTGAAAGGTCATTACACTGCATGTGAAGCAGTACTTGAAAGTAAGCTATCTTTAATTAAAGATATATACTCTAAACCAAAGGGCAACCACTAAAGAGAGTTCGTAAAGAATTACAAATAATGAGTCACAGAATAAAAATAATGCTAAATTGAGTCAAAAACAAGAAGAGGAGAAAAGTAAAGAGAATATTGAACCAGGTAACAAGAAACCTCTGAAAATAAATTTCTCAATAGGTTAAAAGTAAACAGGTAAATAAAGATAACCCAATGCAAATCTTAGCAATATTAAAGTCAGATAAAGCAGGCTTCAGAACTGGACTATCATGAGGGATGAACTTTTAGATGTATTGCAAAAGGATAAAGAAGACATAATATTAAGCATGCATGCTACTAACAACATAGTTTAAAATAACTGAGCAAAACCTGATAGACCTGGAAAAAAAAAACAGATCTAACATGAGCAGCAAAGATTTTAACACATAGCTATACATAATAAATGTTAACAAACTTAAAGAATGGGAATCATACAAATTATGTTAGATTAGAAATTAGAAAACAATAGCATTGTACTAGAAACCAATGACATTATTGTAGATTTGGGTGACTTTGAAATCAGGAAGGTTGTTCTTTGTCAAAATTGGGGAACTTGGGGTCCCTTGAGATTCTACATTAATTTCAGGATGGATTTTGCTATCTTTCTACAAAAGATATCATTATGATATTGGTGGACACTGCAATGAATCTGTAGATGACTCTGAATAGTACTGACCCCTTCATAATACATATTTTATTTACTTTTTATGTCTTATTTAAACCTTTCAATAGTGCATTTCTCATTGTACATGTCTTTCACTCTCTTGGTTAAGTTAATTCCTAAGTCTTTAATTCGTTTCAATGCTATTTTAAAAGGAATTTTCTGTTTAATTTCCTTTTCAGATAATTCACTGTTATTGTACAGGAATGCAAATAATTTCTGTGGATTGATTTTCTATTTTGTTACTTTGCTTAATTTATATGATTAATTCTAACAAAATTTTGTGGTATCTAGAATTTTCTACACATAGGATCATATCATTATATCATTTGTTTCTTCCTTTCCAATTTAAATTGCCTTTTATTTGACTTCTAGATTAATTTTTCTCACTAGAACTTCCAGTGTCATTTTGAATAGAAATGGGAAAAGCAGGTACACAAATAGAATAGAGAATCCAGAAATAACCCACACAAACATAGTCAAATGATTTTTACCAATGATTCTATCACTATTCAATGGAGCAAGCACATTCCTTACAACAACTGGTGCTGGATAATCTGAATAATGAAGTGTGAAAAATGAAGCTGAACCCTTATCTAGCACATTATTTTAAAAAGTAGCATGGATCAAACACCTACAAGTAAGAACTAAAACTGTGAAACTCTTAGAAGAAAATGGCAAAAGTTTCATGATAGATGATCTGGCAGTGATTTCTTGGCATAGCATCAAAATATATTGATAAAAGAACAAACAGACAAATTTGAGTTCATGAAAATTTAAAAGTTCTCTGCATCAAAAGACATAGAAGCAGAGTGAAAGGTAAACTTTTCAGAGAAATGAGAAATATTTCAATTCATATATTTGATATGTGATATTTAGAATAACAAGGATAACAATAGATAACTTTTAGAATTCAATAAGAAAAAAATAATCACTTTCAAAAAAGGACAAAGCAGAAAGTGAAAGACAATTACCAAATGGTTTCACTCATTTGTAGAATATAAATAACCAAAGAAAACAAACTGGAAAATACAACAAAAATAACTCTAGACTGTGAAAAACATGATGGTTACCAGAGTTGGAGAAAGGAAAGAAGAAACAGAGGTAGTGTGATAGTGGCTTGGGACCCAAATTTTGGTGGTGGGCTAGGGAAGAAGCATGTGTTTATGTTGCAGTGTGAAGCTTTACTTTCCAAATTAAACAGTTTTGTAGACAAATGGTATATCAATATAATTTGATAGAAAAAATAAGCAAAATGAACAAAGGAGTTTAACAGCTACCTCTTCATAGAAGATGTATAAAGGGCCAATAAGCACAAGAGGAGATGTTCCATATCACCAATTATTAGGGAAATGCAAATCAAAACTACAAAGAAATACAACTTAAATTCATTAGGATGGCTACTATAAAATAAAACATAAACTAATAACATTTTTGCTGGATGTGGAGTAATTAGAAACTTTGTGCACTAGTGGGAATGTAAAATAGTGTATCTGCTGTGAAAAATTGCTGCAAAAATTCAAAAATAGAACTACCACATGGTTCAGGAGTTCTACTTCTGGGTATGTAACCTGAGAATTGATCAGGTCAAAAAAATAGATTTGCAAGCCCATGTTCATAGCAGCTTTCCTCATAATAGCTAAAATATCTGAGAACCCCAAATGTCCACTGACAGATAGATGGTTAAACAAAATATGATATCTTACAATATTATTCAGTCTTTGAAAGGAAAGAAATCCTGACATATGCAATGACATGGATGAATCTTGAACACTGTATGCCAAGTGAAATAAGCCAGATACAAAAGGATAAATACTGTGTGATTCAACTTACATGACATACCTAGAACAGTCAAAATCAATGAGTAGAAAATAAAATGATGGCTATCAGGGACTGCGGGGAAAGGTAAAGGGAGGTTATTTAAGTCATAAGTTTCAGTTTTGCAAGATCAAGAAAGTCTAGTGATATTTGTACAACACTGTAGATGTACTTACTATCTATTAATATTAAAATAGCTATAAAAATTACAAATGTATTTAATATCAATGCATTGTAGATGTATTAATATATACTTTAAAATGGTTAGTAGGGTAAATTGTGTGCTTTACCATAGTAAAAAAAATTAACTGACAAATCATATCCTGGAATATATAAAAAACACTTGCTAATTAAACAATGGGCTCCGAATAATACACGGGTCTAAAAGGAAACTTTAAGTGAAATTACAAACTATTTTGAAATAATGAAAGTTAAAAATATATGGAACTGAGCTAGAGGACTATCTAATGGGAAATGTCTAGCATTAAATATTCACTAAAATTAAAAATGAAATAAATGATTAATAACCAAATCTCTCACCTTGAGAAACTAAATCAGAAATTAAAGTTAAAGAGAGCAAAAGAAGAAAATAATAAAGATTAAGAACAAAAATAAATAAAATTGGAAAATGAAAAATCATACAGATAATTGGTGAACCAAAAGCTGATTCTTTTAGTTGGAGGACTATGTATGTCTTGGTGGTAGAGGCATATCTGAAGAGGTATGATTTTACATCTCTGAATCATATACAGTGTTAGTAACCAATCCTACCGCAATGATAAAAATAAAATAAATGAAATCCATAAACTGCTAGTTAGACTGATCATAAAAAATGAGAGACAACCAAAATAGAAATAATTAAATTAATGAAAATTACATTAAATGTAAAATAAGGAATTATCACAATGAATCTCTGACTATAAGTTTAACAGAGTAGATGAAATGCACTAACTCTTACTTTGTTAAGTAACATTGGCAAGATGTATACTACCAAGACTCACCTAAGAAGAAAATGATAACCTGAACAATGCTGTTATTAAAGAAATTCATTTCATGACTTGATAACTTCAAGCAAGATAAACTCCAAATCCAGATGGTGTTACTGGCAAGTTCTACCAAATATTTAAGGAAGAAAAAGATATCGATTCTACAAAAACAATTCAAGATTTAAAAATCAATCAACTTCACTCTATTAACTAAATATGGCAAGAAATAAAAACACTGGAGAAAAAAATCAAAGGAGACTTAAGTAAATGGAGATGTATATTGTGTTCTGGGATTGGAAAACTCAGTATTATCTAGCTGTTACTATCTTTCACTTTGATAAAACTGATATCAACTAAGAAGATATCAACTAGTTGTTTCTGATATGTATATGGAAATTCAAAGGAAATAGAGAAGTCAAAGTACTTTGGACAAAGGACGTTAGAGTTGGATGTCTTGTTACATGATACCAAGACTTACTGAAAACCTACAGTAATCAATAAAATATATTCTTCACAAAAGAATGAGCAAAAAGATCAATGAAATTGAATATAGAGTCCAAAAAGAGAATCACAAAAAATACAGCCAATTGAATTTTGACTAAAGTACAAAAGCAATGTATATGATATTGGAACAACTGCACATCAATATTCACAAAGATACATTTCAAATTACCTTGAATATTTAACACAAAATACCTAAAAGCAAAAAGTAAAACTATAAAGCTTTTGGAAGTAAACCAGGAGAAAATTTTCATGAAATCAATTTGACAAAAATTTTTAGTTATCTCTCTCTCTCTCTCTCTCTCTCTCTCTCTCTCTCTCTCTCTCTCTCTCTCTCTCACACACACACACACACACACACACACACACACACACACACAAACACCAACCCATAAACGAAAACTTATAAATTGTACTTTATCGAAATTATAATTGCTTGCTTCATGTAAAAACAATTAAGAGAATGAAAAAGTAAACCATAGACTGGCAGAACATATTTGAAAATTGTCTATCTGATAAAGGATTTACATTAATAAAATATAAAGAACTCTAAAAACACAACAATAAGAAGCAGTCTAATTAAAAGGGGCAAAAGATCTGAAAAGACATTTAATCATAAAAGATAAATAGACGGCAAACAGGCATATGAAAAGAGGCTCAAAGTCATTATCCACTATGGAAAGGCAAACAGAAACTGCTGAAAGTTCTGACTATCCATCTATTACAATGGCCACGGTAATACAAGTGTAAGTCAGGATCCAGAACAAATAGAACTCTCGTTCATAGCCAGAAGGAATGCAAAGTGGTACAGCCATTTCAGAAAATAATTTTGCCTTTTTTTTTTTAAATTATGTCATACAACCTAACAATCCTACTACTAGGCATTTATCCAAATGAAATGAAAACTTCTGTTCACACAAAAACCTTTACATGAACATTTATAGCAGTTTTACTCATAATTGCAAAAACCTGAAAAGAGCCCTGATGCCTTTGAACAAATGTAGATAAGAAATGTTTCCATATAGTGGAACACTACACAACAGTTAAAAGGAACTACTGATTCATGAGGCAACATCTATGCATCTTAAATGGATTTTGCTAAGTGAAAGTAGCCAGACCCAAAAGCATACCTATTGCATGATTCTCTTTACAGAAATTTTAGACATGGCAAAATTATTGATAATTAGAGAAGTGTTGTCAGGGAATCATAAAGAAGCAGTTGACTAAAAAGGGGAAGCAAAAGGAAAGTTTTGGAGTGAGGGAATTGTTCCCTTTCTTATTTATGCACTTTCAGAAACCATAAATCTGTATGCCACAAAGTGAATTTTACTCATGCAAATTTTAAAATATCAACCAGGCTGTTACAAGAACTACAGATGGAATGCAGACTGTGACACATGGATCTAACTGTAATTCAGATGAATCACATAACCATGCTGAAGTGGTTGGGAAGAAATGAATTTATCTAAGTGACTTTAAAATCATTGTTTTGACTGGATATTATAATACTGAAGACAAAAAGAACTGTACACAAATACTGTGGTAACTTGTTTTCCATAGTAGTATGAGTTAGTAATTCTAAAACTACTTTTATGTACTTTACGAGACTGCTAGAATAAACCCTCAGTTGCTAAACTGGAATTAGAGGTATCAGTGTGAACTCATGGAGGTAACTCTGGGTTTGATTTTTAAATATCTATTCAGATAAATTAACTATATATAAATGTATGTGTATGTGATATAGTTGGGTGGACATACTCTACTGAGAGCAATGACATTTCAACAGTAATAAACACAACTACCACCTAGATCTTGGTCTGTTAATTCTATTTTTCAATAAAAGGAATGAAGCTCTTTAGAGAACTTGTTGATTCCAGAGCTGAGAAAGAGAAAATCCAAGGTGAGTGTAGAGAATAATATATATGAAAAGGACCCAAGAGCCAAGTACAAGAGCATTTGAGCACTGAAATTAGAAACATTGGAGAAAAAAACAAATTTAACAGTAGTATTAGACTGTAGTCAAACATTAAACCACCATGAGCATATATTTCATAAATAAATGGCTGATGCAATAAACTAAAGGGGGAACAGGAATAGCTCTCCCTTACAGAAGCATTCCATTTAATAAAGGTAGAAGTGATAAGGGAAATAGAAATTACCATTAAGACAATATGATGCACTGATAAAGAGTTAAGGAAGAAACAAGGTAATTTTGTAGTTTCAAACTATTCCCTCCAAATATATATAAATTATTAGGGATAAAGTAGCAACTTTACAATAGAGAAACCTGGACGACTCCAACTTAACTGGTCAAAGTTAACATAACCAGTAATAAGTTCTATCAGCATTATGTAATTCCTGATATAACGCACTAAAAAGCCTACATCATCTCTGTGGAATGCTTTCCAAAGATGTATAATTTAGACCTATTGAATAAAAAAAAAAAAAAACAAGCAAATCGAAATTGAGGAACATTCTACAAAATACCTGACCATTACTCTTTAAAACTTTTACATTCAAAACAAAAAGACTGAGACACTGTCAGGCATTGGAGAAAACTAAGAAGATCTGACTTCTAAATGCAGTAAAGGGTCTTAGATTGACTCCTGAGATGTAAAAAGGAAAAACTGGTGAAAATAAAATAAAGTATGTAATTAAATATAGTATTGATGTGCTGTGGTTATACAAGATGTTAGCCATAGAGGAAGCTGGGTGAAGAGTAAAAAGGAACTACTTTGTATTGTTTTTGCAATTATTTCATTGATCTAAATTATTTCAAAATAAAAATTATTTTAATGGATGAAATTTAATTCCAGACAGTCTGGAAAAAAATAAGCAAAAATCCAAAAGCATAAGATGCATCTTCTAAATAACTGAGTTATAAATCCTGAATCCTGAGGTGTGTGGGCAGATTTCCATTAATTTAATAATTATTGGATTTTCCTTAACTATGTTGGATTTTCCCTGTCCCAGTTCTGGAATCAACCATCTTTTCAAGGATCTTAGTTCCTTTTATTGGGAATAATATTGATAAACCAAGCTCTAAATGCAAGGTATGCTTACAGCTACTGAGATACTGGTTTCAGTAGACAAAATTAGGAAATAAGACTTTTCAGTGTTAACTTCACAACACAGGAGTAACCATCAACCTGGGGGATATTTTTGCCTAGTCAAGAGTCTGTAGAGACACTAGAAGCTTTTCAATTGATGGCCAACCAGAAGTAAAATAGGAATAGGACCACACATACTTGTTTTCTTATAAAAGCTGGATAAAATAAATGAGGATAAAACTATTTAATTCAACAAAAGAAGAAAGGCAACTCACAACGAATGCATCCCAGCAAAGAAAACAACAGGAAGAAATAATTCACACATTGTTTGCGGGTACTTTGCTACTACCAGTCAACGTGAAACATATAAATACGTTTCCCGCATACAATTTAAAATATTTTTGTAAGCAAAACATTATTCCCATATTACTATTCCTATAAGAAAGGATCACCAATTTCTTTAAGCCACATAGCTGGTGAGTAATAACACACTGTTTGCGGGCAGTTTGCTACTACCAGTCAACGTAAAACGTGTAAATACGTTTTCCGCATACAATGTGTTTATATCCTAACAACATCACCATCTCCTATCGCCAAATCTCAGTGAACATATGTTGCATTTTAACATAAGACCAAGTTCTTCGGCTCAATATTCAACACATTCCACGATCTGTGCCAGCGTTTTTGCTATTTTACCCATGGCTTCACTGCACATACACGGCACTTCAGCCTCCCTGGACTCTGCCTTTGTGTCTGTTACTTGCATTTGTTCTCTTTACATGGAAACTTCTCTACTGATCAACAAACCATTGGGTCTTGAAGTTTATATCCTATGCCCTCTCCTCTCTAAAGTTTATATATTTTTCTCTAAATTAATGCCATCCTCCCTGCTTTGAGTTCTGTAAGCAGAGTCTTTCAATCCCCTTCATGCTCTAACTTGGGTCCTTCCTGTTAGTATCTTGCCCACCCTACTCAAAAACAAAGTTCTTTAGAGGAGGGAAGGAACTTACTCATCTGCATCCTCAGAGGGATCATTATTATTTTTAACATGTAAGGTATTCCTTCAATAGTTAATTACAGTTTCCTTTAATGAAATATCCAGAATTGTACTTAGGTTGAAATAAATTACAAAGTAACATACAGTATGACCACAGATTCCCTCTCCAAAACAAGTTTAGATATTGTTGATCACAAATTCGGGCAAGGGAAGATTGCACTATTATTTCAGTGATCATCGTTGTATCCCCAGCAAATTCTGGTGGGAGTCATTAATTCTGTTGCTAGGGTAATTGCTAGCCAAATTTTAGAACAGAAGGACTCAGTGGGGGGAGTTTGCTGATGACTTTCAATAGCCACAGCAGGAGTTATTTTCTTTTTCTTTTGTCCCTGGGGAGAGAAGTGCTGTGGAGTAGAGAAAAAGAAAAATGGCCTTAATGTAGAATCTGAACTGAGAGGGTTTGCCTCTACTTCCACCCAAGCCAAGGGAGGTAGGTCTATCTCTCTGATGCAGAAAGTGCTGGCCAAGGGAGTTTAACTGAGCCCTGTTCTGTCTGGTGTTTGTGCCAAGAGAATGGGTGGTGGGAGGGTAGGAAGACAGAGTATGACCCATGGAAACAGAGTAGATAATGGGCATGGGCACACACTGCTATAGGACAGGGTTGTGGGCAGAGAGAGACTGAGCCTGCATCCTCTGGAGATTAGAAAGAGAATCCAGAGAAATGCTTAGAGCTCAGCTCCCTTCCCAGTAAGAACCACTCTCTGCTCTCTTTTACCTCTGAGACCTTGGCCACCTAGTTGTCAGCTCCCGGAAAGCAGACTCCAGGGTTCAGTCCTGCCTGGGGACAAGGAGCAACAGATTTCTGTTCCTTTCTTCATTCTTCTTTTACATCAGGGATTATATATTTTTTTAGATTTATTTATTTATGCATACAAGCTAGGGTATAGGCCAGAGGCGTGGGGCAGCGAGAGGGTTCACCAGAGACAGAGCGGGGAGCAGAACAGGCAGATGGACGGAAACACACTGCCAAGGGGAGCAGCGGGCAAGGCAGGAGAGGTCTGCTGTGCCATGTGGGAATCTCCCCAGCCAGGCATTGAACTGGCATCACCTGCCGACAGTTCCACAGCGCAGCGCCTAACTGCTGCGCCATCAAGGAGACCCCAGGGATTATATTATTAATAACCATTCTTTGAACCTTTTGTCGGAATTATTATTAATGTATTAAAAAGTTCTCACAGCATAAAATACAATTTAACAATCTATAAAATAAATACCTGTTTAATTTTTACCCCTCAAGAAACTGAATATTAGTAAGATTCCAGAACTCCTTTGTATGTTCCTTCTCATACAAAATCCCTACCCTCCTCCCTAGCAGTACAAATATACAAAATTTCTGAGTCTTTATTAAATAGTTTTACTACCTGACTTTACTTCCTTAAACAAGATGGCTTAATTTTTACTTCTTTTTAAGTTTATATATAAATAGGATAATAAAATGTTTATTATTCGATGTCAGACTTCTTTAAGTCAATATTATGTCTTATGATTCACTCTTGCAGGTATCTGTAAGTCATCATTTTCACCACAGTATGGTATTTCATGGTTGGTCTATTACGGTGTATTCATTCTATTCTTAATGGACATTTGCAATTCTTTTGGTTAGCTTTGTAAAGAGAAGCACAGAAGCCTGAATATTCATTACCAACTGTCCAAGGACACTGTGATATCTTCCTGACCATAAAGGCTTACGAGTCAGACCTCTGTCTCAGGTGTGTGTACCTGCATGTACTATCCTGAGGATCTTTTATTATTTTACATGTGTGAGAGAAGGCATCATGTATTAGAAAGAACACGTAGTCTTAGGAGTCACATCAGGTCTACGTCCTATAATATTCTACTCCTAAGATAGGTGTTACTGGACTGCATATATAAATAAAAAATTGAAACACAGGTTACATTTTTATGTTAAAGACCTAAACACCAGAGAGGCATGGATTGTACTTCAGAACCACTGCTAATTTTTTAACACATTTTACATTAAACATTGTTATTTTAAGCTTCACTTCTGTTTCCAAAATCTGTTTTAGCAAAATTTCATCTCACGAATTACCTTTTAATGAAAGGGTTGCTATAGGAGTGTCTAATGGCAAATTAGATTATGCCAACTTGCTGGAGATTTTGATGCAGTCTCTCTTCTAAGGCCTTCTTCAAAAAAACTTAGTAAGTGCACAGGCCATGTCTCTTAGGAAGGGTGTGGGACCTTGTACAGAAATAATGCAAAGGACAGGGAGTTTAGATTAGAAAAGGGTCCCAGAGCCCTAGGTATCAATGCTGTGATTAGCTCATCAGAATTTAGAAGAAAGCAATGGCCTGTTGGTCCCATTATCCAGACCTAAGACTTCATTATTATCAATAAGTTCTCTGGTTCAAATTATTATCCAACAAAACCACATTTATGTTTTCCAGCCCTATACTGATCAAAGGTTTTTCTGTTGCAAGTGAGAAACTCCACCTCAAAATATTTGTGGTAAACAACAAAATCATATAGACTATGAGAAAAGTAAGGGGTGTTTCTAGCAGATCCAGAAGTGGCCTCATATTGAATTGGCTTCAAATGTGGTTCTTATTTCATTTCTATTTCCATCTCCATGTCTAACTCTCTCTCTTGTTTTTTGTCTCTCTACTTCTCTTTCTGATTCCCTCTCACTTTTACCTGTTACACAGAGAATTTCTCCACATGACAAGAAGGTAAGAAAGACACAATAAGCTCCATTACTACATCCAACAGAACAAAACCAGGGAGGCTTCTGTCTGGCTCAGCTTGGGTCACATTTTCCACCCCAGGAGTCAGAGTACAAGACACAGAACATTAACTCCTCCACACAGAGGAGGGGAGAAGAAAATGGAAGAGTATACAGCAAGGAATTTAATCTTGACCAAAGAGAGGCCTAGCTTTTGCGCCCAATTTCTGGGAGGTTCATCCCTAGGCCCTTGGAATGTCATACCTGATCACAGTGTCTGTGCTTGCCTGTAGGGCTTGGGACAGCAAGAGAGTAACAGTGTAACTTGGAATAGGGCATCTGAGCTACAGAAACAGTATGATCTGTGGCGGATGCTATGGTTCTTGAAGTTTGACCTCCTGAAGGGATGGAAACAGTTCAACGATGTGGACACTCAACCACTCCTACATGATTGAATTCTAATAAAAAAACTAGACACCAAGGCTCAGGTGAACTTCCTGGTTCGTAAACTCCATGTGTATTGTCATATGTTGATACATGTAAAGTAACTCTATCCTGACTGCACTGAGAGAGGTAACTGGCAATTCTACCTTTGGTACTTTTCCTGGACTCTGTCTTATGCATTGTTCCCCTTGGCTGATTTATCTATATCCATTCCTCGTAATAAAAACTTAACTGTGTGTAATGGCTTTCAGTGAATTTTGTGAGTATCTGTAGTAAATTATTGAAAGAGTGGTTTGCAGGAACCCCCTAAACTTGAATTTGGTGACAGAAATAAGAATGGCCTTATGGACTCCTTTCCCTCTAACTTCACAACAGGCAAAACTCTCTTAATAGAAGATACAGTAAAAATGTTCATACACTATACTTAACATACACAAACAGTCCACAAATGAAGTTTTACAAATATTTCCCTCTAAATTCTTGACCTCAGAAATAGCTTTAATTCATACCATTAATGGGATATGGGAGCGCTCATATTGCCAGACAACACAAGTCCTTCAATGTATGTAGGAGAGAGCTACACCACTCTGAGCATGTACTGAGCCTGAGTAAATAGGGTGGACAATACATAGAGTTAGCTAACAACAACTAGCTAAAATATCTTGAAACATGAGAAGTTACTGATGAAAGAAGAAAGCACATGCTCAAATTTTCTAATTCATCATTCACTTCTATATGACTTTCACTTCATGGAACTAACCAACTATATTAGAAAAATTTAAAAGCCATCCTTCCACTGAAATGCAATAAAAAGCATACAAATGTTTTCCTGTTTTTTGGGAAATCATACAAGAAAGTAGAATCAGGAAACTAATAAATCTCTAATAAACCAGCTAATAAACGCTGAGTAGTTAGAACAATAAAAATTTTAGCACCATTAGAAAAAAACTGAATATAAGTCACAAGTAGTAATAAGGATTTTGTATTCAGAACAGCATCAGACAAAAATTTAATCATACACACCAGAAAGAAAAGTCATAGTTTAGAACACAATGAAAGAATAAAAGACAAGAAATCCCACAGAAAAAATGATTACTCTCTTGAATTATCTTATTAAAGATTATCATTTTAGTGAAAAAACACTAAAACTTGGTAACAACTCTCTGTCATAAGTATTCACATTTGCTGGAATATAATTAGCTCTCCTTTAGTGGAGTGATCCTTTGTAAAGTCATAAGTTAAACAGTTTCCTGCTATTTCTATACAAATACACTGTATTTACTCAGTTTCTAGGTGTATATATATTTTTTCTATTTCAACACTGTAATTGTAACATATTTACTGATTAAAAATATTCTGAAAAGCTATTATCAACCCAATGGTTTAATGACAAGGAAATATTGATAATGAATTAGTGGAGTCCAGTAAATTGTTATGGACAAGAGTCCAGGTATCCAGTCAGCAGAAAACTATTCAAGTTCCATACATGACAATGATGCATGTTGATGCATGTCCAATGATGCATGTCCTGAAGCATGTTGACATCTGGGAGTACTACTCATTACAGAAAAATACTATACAATATAATTTTTTAGAATCTTGTATTTTAGTGCTTGAAACATGAAATTAATAATTTCCTGAGTTCAAAACTTGTAATTTGACTTGTCCCACTCTATATATTCTTCTTGGTGGTTCTCATTATTTCCAATAGTTTCACATCTTACTAGCTAGTAATGATTGCCAATCATGACTCTCCAACACAGAAATTGCTCCTGAGATTCAGAGACATATATCCAAATCTCAACCGGATATTTACCGGATATGTAAAATTTGTAAGAACCCACTATATCCCACAGGCAAATCAAACTTAACACGTCTAAATCTCTCTCTCTCCTCTCTCTCTCCTCTCTCTCTCTCTCTCTCTCTCTCTCTCTCTCTCTCTCTCTCTCTCTCGCCCTCTCCTTCCTACCTCCTTTCTTCTCTCCCTCCCTCCCTACCTCTCTCTCTCTGTCACCCTCCCTCCTTCTCTTTCTAATTATTTTTTTAAATGACCAATCCTCCTTTTTCTTCTCTACTCCACTAACATCACCAAAAGTTAGGGTTACATAAAAGTAAGAAAGTAATCACCACCCTTTCATGGTGTTTGACCAACTAACTAAGAACTTTTACATCATCACCTTAGGATGTCTCATAACCATCTACACTTTCTTTTATTATTTCTGCCTTGATAATACTACAGTCTAAATGTGTACTTCGCCTCAAAATTCATATCTGAAATCTAATCCCCAAGGTGACAGTACTTGGAGGTGACACCTTAGGGAAGTGGTAAGACCATAAAGATAGGGGCTATGTGAATGGAATAAGTACCTTATAAAAGAGATCCCAGAGATATCCTCCTCCCCTTGCTTTATAATAATTGTTAACTCACAGTTACTGAGTTAACTCATTAAATCTGCTGAAATGTACCCATGACTATAGATATTATTTTTCCAAATTTTCAGATGGGTAAACTGAAGATTATATGAATTATATCACTAATAAGTAAGAAATTCAGAATTAGAAGCTATATCTATGTCATCTCAAATTGGGGTTAATTTTACTATGCTGCATGGTCTTCTGCCTGTGTCACAGTCAAATAGACAAAATAAGGAAGACGAGGATGGGATAAAATTCTAGTTGGGCAAGAATTTTTAGAAAGGCAATTTGAGAAGTGGTATATGTACATTTAAGGACACAATACATTGGGGGTATAATTAAATGATTTCTGTAGAATAAGGAGGCAGGAAAGGCATACTGGTAGCACATTTTCATTGCTCACATCATATTACTTGAAGCTGCCTACTGTTGAGATCAATGAAAAAAAGGAATGACAGTGGGTCTATCTAACTATATTAAATGGAATGCTTTTTAAATGAGGTGCCCATATATTTGGGCATTCCTTTAATACATAAAGAAAAATATGCTTCTGGATCATTTAAATGTTAAATAACATAGAATGTTTGTCCATTTTTTTAGGAGACCCAGAAGGTAACCTGTCAGAGCATATCAAGAGTGAGAGATCTGTGAATCAGACAAGAACTAGCAGGAATAAGTGTGATCTGAGAGAATATAGCTCTCAGATAAAAGAGTGTGCTATTCAAAGATTTTTTTTAAGTATAGCATTGAAGACAAGTAAAACCATCTAAACAGAGTCCGATGAGCATAAAAGATTTGACATATTTCTTAACAGATATCATGTTAGAAAGTTAAACAAAGCAATTAAGAAAAAATAACATATCTGAAAATGTGGGATCCTCTCTTTCTGAATCATATGCAGTGTTGTAAATCAATGTTATCTTAATAAAAGAAATTACATAAAACTTCAGAAATGAGTAGCAAAAAAACTACATGATATAATTGATATAAGACTGTGATTCTAGGTCTTTGATGCAAGGTACATTATAAAATTGTTTACTAGTGTTGTTAATCAAGTATCTAAACATTAATAACAAAATTATTTAGAAATAAACACTAATCTTAGTCTTGACAGGGATAACACTGTAACCAGCTAAGAAATTTAATGAAGTGATTATATAGCTGTTCCCCTGATGGCAGGCCTTACACTGATAAACAACTTTCAGAAAGAAAATTAAAAGTAACATCAGGTGTTGTATCCCACACTCTTGAATTCTTGAATACACTTCGAAGAAACATTTCTTTATGACCCATTATTCACTGGACTAAGAGATGTGGTCCTTATACACAATGAAATACTATTCAGCATTCAAAAAAGATAAACACATGCAATTCACAGCAACATGGATAGAGTTAGAAAGGATCATGCTCAGCGAAAAAAGCCAAAAAGAAAGAGAAAAATATCAAATGGTCTCACTTATTACAGGAATCTAGAGAAACCAAATAAGAGAGATATTCAGTGAGGGAGGGGGAGGATAAGGGTTCAAAACGGGGGAGAGGGGAGCACAAGGGACTGTGGTAATGGTTCACAGGTGAATTGGCGGTGGGTAACCCATGGGGAATACACTATAATGTAAAAGATACAAATAATAATAAAAATATATTTAAAAAATAAATAAATAAAATCACTGATAATTTAGTTTATTTTTAATATTTGGTCTAGAAACCCTTTACATAATTTCATCATAATAAATTCACTCGCGCTTCCCTGGTAGGCAACTGGTTAAGTTGCAGCACTATGAAGCTAGCCAGAGCCACTGCAGCACTAGTTCAATACCTGGTTAGGGAGCTCCCCACATGGCACAGCAGACCTCTCCTGCCTCGTCTGCTGCTCCCCTCAGCAGTGTCCTTCAGTAGATCTGTCTGTTCTGCTCCCCACTCTGTCTCTGGTGAATCCTCTCATTCCCCACATGTCTGGCCTACACCCCAGCTTGTATGCATAAGTAAATAAATCTTAAACAAAATAAATTCACTCTTATAATTAATTTAGAAACATATTTTGCTAAATTTAATAAAAAATAACAAAGATGCATGAGATGTCCGATTTCTGTTTCTCTAATTTAGGAAGCCAGCTAAACATACTCTGACAGAAAATGCAGTCATTTCATGTTCTAACCCTCTGAATCTCAGCCCCGCATGGTGATGCCATTGTAATTTCCTCATTACCAATGGCTTGTTCATCCTCTAGTCAAAAGATTTCATTGTAGCGCGGCCCCCAGAAGGCATAAGTCTCCCATGCTGACCTGGACAGGCATTCCTCCCTCATCCAAAGCATTTCTCCATGGTGCTTTCCAACTCTGTATCCTCTGAGTCCCTCACAAAGAAAAAAAAAAAAAATCACACAAACCTGGTATTTCCATAGACTACTATTTCTACAGAAATCAGGTTTCTAGAGAAACCTAAATTTCTTGGGTGTTCTGGGCATGCATAACTTGGTACTATGTAAGCAAATGTTGAATCACGAATAAATACCAAGTAGGTAGCTGTTCCTGGGGAAGATGGATCAACAAACCAGTCTGTAGCAGAATTTGTAGGAAGTTTTGCCATCTTAGACATATTTTTGGACAAGAAAAAGTCTTAGAGAAAATTAATGGGGTTCAAACTGTTTCAAAGAATAGACAGGAAATGTGTGGGTGAATACAGCTGATTATAATATAGACAATTACTTTCTGGAGTATAAGTGGGGAAATTAGATCATGTCTTACTTTTGTTAAGGATTAACAATTCTCTGTAGTACTTGCTCCTCTTGAACCACTAATGACCCCTTATGTATGAACTAGCTCAGGGTAAATGCAGGAAATTCCAGTCCTGAAATATAAGTGATGTAAGTGATAATTAGGATGGAAGCCCAGTGGCCAAACTGATGTTCATTGGAGGATGAAATGGTTCAAGAACTGACTTACTAAATGAGCTTGCAGGACAGAGTGGTCAGAAAGACTGACTCAAGTGAGGGAAGCAGTGAAATGCTAGATCTCTGGAACCCAAGACAATAGTCAGATAATTTTACACCAGATCTTACTCAAGCTGAACCTGTTACGGGAGATGGCAGTGAATTAATTAGCTTACAGTGGTTATACCATGTGATTCATGGACTGTCTCAAAATAGTTTTGGTGATTCAAGAGAGACATGAAAAAATACATGAAGAAAAAGAAGGAAAAGAAAATAGAGCAGAGAAGGGAGAAAAGAAGGATGGGAAAGAAGAGGAAAGGAACGTAGGAAA
Source organism: Scalopus aquaticus (assembly GCA_004024925.1). Classification (NCBI taxonomy): domain Eukaryota; kingdom Metazoa; phylum Chordata; class Mammalia; order Eulipotyphla; family Talpidae; genus Scalopus; species Scalopus aquaticus. The sequence goes on along the minus strand of PVIJ01000997.1, from coordinate 203,371 downwards.
CACTGAGGAATATGCAAGTGAAAGACGAAAAGAAGGAAAAAAGGTAAGAGCAAGTAATGACATTGAAGGTTTTAATTATACTTTATGTATATCTACTACATTTTTCCTCTACCCACAGGTAGATACATTACTATCAACCTGTATAAATGGAGAAACTGAGGCTTAAGGAATTTGAGAAAAATTCTTTAAGTTCACACACCTGGTAAGTGTTGGGATAATGGTCCAATACACAAAAAAATTAAGTTCATTATGAACAAATTATAATGCAATATATAGTATGTTCTCAACTAGGTGACAGAGGAGAAAACAGGGTTAATAGCAGAATCTCAATCTGGGTCTCTCCCAATTAGTTGTGGTTTAGGGCACATTTGGTTGTCTTTAAATTTATTTGCTAATCAAATTTTGTTACTTTACTCTCCTCTTATTTAGAAAAAGTTATTATATGCCAATTTCTAATAGGGACTGGAAATATTTACCAACATATTCTCTAATATGTATAAGGTATTATGCTTGGGCTTTGAATTTCTTCTATATTCTACTGATTTTATATTCTTGACAAACACATTTCCCAGCTGATTAAAACTTGACATTCAGCATTTACAATTCTTTATCTTCATGTCCAAATCATGCAATAAAATGGGTGACAGCATACACAGATCTTTGTTGTTTATATTTTTATTGAATTAATTTAAAAGTATTATATGTACAGAAAGAAAAAGCGAAGGAATAAAAATATTTACCACAGATAGATATGTGCTTGTCCTACCACTGTTTCAGTCATTCAGTCAGCTTTCCTAGAAGCAATTGATGTTTTCAATTTTTCATGTACCCTGCTGGAAATATTCAGTGCAGGAAAGTATATGGAGAGGAAAAAAATAGAAATGCATAGAAATAAATGATGACTTACCTATCCTAAATCTTTTTTCACCTACCTATCAATAGGAAATAAGAAATACATAGGAGTATGTACATCCATACACATAATGCATGCATGCATACATAAAGTTACATAGAGACCTGCATAAGTACATAGATAAATAATAGTAAAGCTAATATTCCATATTAGTATCTATAGGGCTGCCTTATTCTTTTTAGTGTTGACATAGTATTCCATTTAACAGGCATAATATTACTATCAATTTATTGATAATTCCCCTTGATACATATCTGAGTTGCTTCCATTCAGTGTTATCATAGACTATGTTATGAAGTATAACTTTGTATGGATGTCATTTAGTACATATATAAATATATTTGTGGAATAAATTCATAGAAACAAAATTGTTAAATCAAAGGATACTTATATTTTAATTTCAATCAGTATTTGCTAAATGGGCCTCCCGAGGGTTGAAGCTATCTAAAGACCTTCAACAGTGTATGAAGTATTTCATTATACTGTTACTATGTTTGATTTTCCCAACAAAATAAGTCAAAAGAAACAATTACCTATTATAGATCCAATTTTTACTTTTTTTAGCGAAACATCTTAAACTTCTTTTTATAAGTTTAAGAGTCAATACAGTTATTTTCAGTGTATCATATTTTTAATGTCCTTTAACTATGTTTCCACTGAGCAGTTGACTGGAGCTGCCATGAACAAGTGTGTAGATCCCCTTCTACATGACTGGTTCTTCTAGAATCACCAGTGCACACTGTAGCCTGGATGAAGGTTCAATGCTTATCATTTTTTATTCATTTGCAGATATTTTCTATATATTATAAAAATTCACATCTTATACCTATTATGTATTGGAAATATTTCAGATGGACAACTATCTTTTGAATTCATCTAAGTTTTTGTTGTTGAGTTTGTTTCTTACACTTTTATGAAATCTAGTTTATCACTTTTTTATTTAAGTAGCTCCAGGATTTGTGTCATATTTAGGAAAGCCTTCTTTACTCCAATAGTATAAATAAAACTTTTGTATTGTCTTTTATAACTTTCATGATTTCATTTTTTATACCTTAGTTTGATCTAACTAGAATTTCTTTAGATGTAAGAAGTAAGAAAATTACATTTATCTAAAAGGTTACTCAATTGTCCCAAAACTATTTATCAAATAACTTATCTTTCTCCATTGTTAGTCGCAATTCACCTCTAACACATACAAAATTTCCTTAACATTTGATCTGTTTCTGGAATTGCTTTTCTATTACATTGATCTGTTTGCTCATGTATTATAGTAGTTTCCAAATTGTTCCCATATGACTCTTTATTATTTTAAGGTTTTTCTTGGATATATATTTTTCTTGATTTTTCCATGAGTTTCAGAATCACCTTAGTTAGGTCTTAAAATAAGACCTGTTGATATGTGCACAGATAAACATTTTCTTTATCTATTAATTTAGGAGAAAAGTGACATCCTTATGAGTATGGATGCAAAATGAAGGCAAGCCTTTTGATATGTTAGAATTATCTTTTGCAACTGTCAGTAATATTTATATTTTTTTCTTCTTGAATACATCTTGTTAAATTCATTCTTATAATTTTATTATTTTTATTATTGCTATTATAAATGGGATCTTTTAACCATCATTTCTTTTAACTGGATTTGTTTATTTACGAAAGGCAACAGATTTCGGTGGATTAAATTTTCATTATGATACTTTATTGAATTCTTTTTTATTTATAGTCATTTTTGTTCAATTACCTTGGATTTTCAAGTACACAATTAACATCTGAAGAAAATAATAATATGGCTTTTTATTTGTATATTCTGCTCTTTTTTCTTGACTAAATTTAGGTTTTGTTTATACTAGTTGATAAAATTTTTAAATAATCTGGGAGTGAATGGTGGTGTATCATTGCCTTATTTCTGACATTAGTACAAATTTCTCTAGTTATTTAATCAGTAATCATGATGCTAGTGTTTTGCTTGAGATAAAAATATTTCTATTTTAAATTTTTACTTTTGTCAAAAATGGCTTTCAACAAATGTCTTTCCATCATCTAACATGACTTGAGTTTTCTCTTAAAATCTATTGACATGGTGATGATTAGATTTCCTAATATGATCCACCTTAATATATCTAGAATAAGGTTCCATTTGGGCAAAGATTATGAATACTTTAATATGTTGTTTGGTTATATTTGCTATCAGGAAACCGTAGAACATATCTTTAGTTAACATTTTATTATTAGAATGCCACTAAGTATTTAATACTCCAACTTTATAAAACATATATATCTCTCAGCGTAATGTTTTTCAGCTAATGTTATTATAGGAAACTATATTTACAGCTCTAAAAATTCAATGCATCATATCTAACAAAACAAAGTGCAGAAAATTCTCAAGTTACATTCCACATAAAATTGGCACAATATGTTCAGTGTCAACAAGGAGGATATGCATGACAGCAATATAAGAAATATTTATTTGAAAAACAGGCTAGTGTTAGTTTTCTACTTTATTATTTTTTTTCTTTCACTTTCTTCCTTACCGGAAAAACTCACTCCCCAAAACAATAGATGGTACCAAGTAAAACAGGCATCTGCACAGGGGTGGAAATGGGAAAAAGCAGCAGCCCAGACCAAGATATCATCAACTGAAAAAGGTGAAGATGACATCCACATATGACATTCTATCATGCAATGCCAAAAATAGTTAAGTTTTAAAAAAAGGAATTCTTTGCAAGACGACAATACCAGTAAGAAAATAACTATGTTGATAACATTGACATTGAATCTGATGACCACCTGCTAGGTCAAACTACTACTGGAAACTACTACAGGAAATAAGAAATATCAGATCCAACAATGGGAAGCAATCAGCAAAACATAGTCTATGGGGAAATCTCCAGAACAAATGACTCAGTTTCTTCAACACAGAAATGACTAACTTAAACAAAGAAACAGACAAATACGTTACATACATATGAGAAGGAAGTAGAAAAGATAGAGGAAGAGAAGGAAGCCTAGAGAGAAGGAAGCTTAGAGTTTAAGAGATTGAAAATACATGACTCAACCATAACATTTTACTTTTCCTTGAGTACTGAAATACACATCTATATTATTAAAACAAATTAGAACATATTTTAGAGGACTGTAAATTTGAACACTAATAAGTATTTGATAATATTAAGAAATTACTGAGAAATTTTTTTAGTAGTGATAATTTTACAATTACATTTTTAAAAATCCTTATGTTTTACAGCTGTACACTGTTATATTTACAAATTAAAGCCATGTCTGACATTACCTTGAAAATGACATTAAGGAATTAACTGGTTGAGCACTAATTTAAATCGACTATAATTGATAACTGCTAAATCTGTGTGATGGTAGATCATTATACTACTCTACTGACTTTTTTGTAAGTTTGTAACTTCCCATGATAAAAGTTTTAGGGGGAAATAAGAGAGGAAAGGAGGAAAATGATGATAAAAAAGTTAAAATTTATGACTATTAAGTGAAAATCAACTTGCTTTAATTAAATATAATGGGGAAACAAAGGCATACTTGATTGTATACGGTTTTCAAATAAAGCGTTATTTCTCTGGCCTTCAGTATCAGAAATTATTTCATGTAGGTTTTATCAAATAAGAAATTATTATATATGAGCAGAAGACCCAGAGGGAAATAGTCAGAATTCTAACAAGTGACAAAGTACTAACTTAATCAGTAGACATGGACAATACCTGGAGGCTTGAGTATAGAATCCTAGATCTGCTGAAGAGAACCAGAAAGAGACAACCCACATTAGTTAGAGAATCCCAGAGGAGAACAGATTCACGAGACAAAGACCAGATCCTGATGATTTCATGTATCTTCCTTTGGAAATATCCAGCTATACTTAAACCAAGGCTTAAGCATCTCAAAAAATAAATTAAAAGACTATTTATTATTTAAACCTCAATATCATTGAGATTTACCACTGTTAGAAATTTCACAGAGAAATATGAACTGAATTGGTACAATTATATAGATTCTCAAGCATTTGAGCAGTTATAAATAGAATGTGGATAAATGATAGTTACAGATCAGAGGAGAAGATTTGTTCTATAACACTCTTGTTCTGACCTAATCAGCATTTTATCATAATCTTGGATTAAGATACAAATGGCATGCTATCAATTTCCACAAGCAGAAATCTAAGAGTCATCAATAAATTACAGAACTTTAAATGAAGATTTAGAGATATAATATCTAGAAAAAAACGAGTTGCAACTGAGATTTTGTTTTATATGGATAAATGAACAGTTTTACATAAACACCAAAAAAATGTCAATTTCATAAGCATAGACAAATAAAATGAGTCTAGGAGCAAATCATGAATAAAGGCTTGGATTTTACTTGGATGCCAGTTCCACTGTTCCAACTGTCTATTCTAGTGGCAAAAAAGAAAAAGACAACTATAAACAATTTTAACAGGAGTAAATCTCCAGATCAGATGAAGCGGTTTATTTGTACTTTGTCATTTTCTTTGTGGGAATAAATACAGGTTTTTGTATTCAGCTCTTATTAACATATTTAATGAAGAAATATTTTAAAGTGGAAGGTTCTGTAAGATGGAAAGGGTTATTATCAAGAAAGCAGGCAACTCTTATTTAATGGAAGAGGTAAAAACGTGGGAAAAATATTAAATTCATTCTATATGGATCCAGATTGAGACCCAAGACTAGAAATCACAGAGATGTAGGTTTAGGCTTAAGAAATTACTCCCTAGCTATCAAAGCTGTCTGAAAACAGGCATTTCTTTATGGAAGCAGCAAACTCACTAATCATTGCAAATGTTCCCCCACAATCACCCCTTTAGGTGATCAGGTCACTCCCCAGTAAAGGCAGGTGGGAAGCTGAGCTAAAGGACCATTATAGGCCCTTCACAATTTGGTATCATATTATTAAATTATACTAACAATCAATTAAATCAGATTTATTTTCAAGGATTTTATAAACTTTGTCTATAGTCATAAGATGATGTTACTTTATACTTCCTATTATTCATTTCTTTTTTTTAATTCTGTTTTAATTTTTTTATTATTTAATTTTTGAACAATATATGACTTCTTCCCTCAGGTATGGTCACCATAGTTCTCCCACCACCAAGCTATCCATAGTCCATCACCATATTCCCTTCTGCTCCCCCCACCAATGTTTTCACTCTTCCCTACCCTTTCTGCCTCCCCGTATGGATACCTCTTTTCTGATCAACTTTCAAGGTTGTCTTTGTCTGACCCTTTGTTCGAGTTCCCTACATTCCACATATAAGTGAAACCATCCAATACTTACCTTTTTCCTTCTGACTTATTTCACTCAACATCAATCCTTCCAGCTCCATCCATGTTACTGCAAATGGGATGAGTTTATCTTTTTTGATACCGAATATTATTCCATGTGTATATATACCACATCTTCTTTAGATTTTTTAATTATTTATTTATTTATGCCTAGAAGAACTGGGGTGTAGGTCAGAAGTGTGGGGGTGAGAGGATTACCAGAGACAGTGTAGGGAGCAGAACAGGTGAATCTACTGAAATATACTGCTGAGAGGAGCAGTGGGCGAGACAGGAGAGGTCTCCTGTGCCAGGCGGGCTAGCTCCCTGGCCAGGGATTGAACTCATGCTGCAGTGACTGGTGACAGTTTGATAGTGCTGAGACTTTAACTGCTGTGCCACCAGGTAGGTACATAGCACATCTTTTTTTTTTTTTAAGATTTATATATTTATACATATAAGAGCTGGGGTATAGGCCAGAGGTGTTAGGGAGTGAGAGGATTCACCAGAAAAAGTGGGGAGTAGAACAGGCAGATTGACTGAAGTACACTGCTGAGGGGAGCAGTGGATGAGACAGGAGAGGTCTGTTGTGCCATGTGGGAATCTCCCTGGTTGGGGGTCTGTGCTGCAGTGGCTGCTGATAGCTTCATAAGCTGAAACTTAACCCCTTGTGCCCCAGGGAGGCCCATATCACATCTTGATCATTTATCTGTTTGGGGGCATTTAGGTTGTTTCCATATCTTAGCTGTTGTAAATAGGAGAAAACCTAGGCAAAACATTCCATGATATAAACTTCAGAAAACCCTTTGAAAACTCATCTTCAGAAGCAGGAAAATAAAGGAGAATATAAACAGCAGGGATTATATGAAGCTAAAATGTTTCTGTTTAGCAAATGAGATAGTAACCAAAATGAGAGACACCCCACTGAATGGGAGAAAATATTTGTACACCGTACATCTGATAAGAGGCTGACATCGAAGATCTACTAAAAGCTTGGACAACTCAATATAAACAAGTTAAACAACCCAATAAAAAAATGAGCAGAAGAGCTAAATATCCAAAGAATAAATGCAAATAGCCATTGGGCATACGAAAAAAATGTTCATCATCACTTGTTATCAGGGAAATGCAAATCAAAACCACAATGAGATACTGTCTCACACTGGTAAGAATGGTTCATATTAAAAAAATTAGAAACAAGGGCTGGTGAGGATGTAGAAAAAAAGAGCCCTCAAAAAAATTAGAAACAAGGGCTGGTGAGGATGTAGAAAAAAAGAGCCCTCAAATTTCTAGTGGGAATGTAAACTATTATCCATTTCTTAAATATACTGGGCCACCTGAAGTATAACAAAAATTGCAGCTTCTTGTATGCATTTTCTCCTGCTTGACTAATATTTTCCCCCATATCTTTCAATCTAACCAACTCTGCTAATCTACCAAGTATGTCACTACCATGCACTTAATAATATTTAATGTGCTGGTCAAAGTCTCCATTAAACTCTTACATTTTGTGAATCAGCAGCTCTCTAATTGATTCTAGTTGCTTTTTCCTTTCTGTTTCCTTTTTGCCAAGCAAAATTTCATATATATATATATATATATATATATGAATATTTTCTGCTGAGTTTAAGCTAAATTACATCACTTTTTCATAGAAAAATCCAAATTAAAGCTTACCTACATTCATGTTATATGCTTAAATTTTAATTTGTGATTTATTGCATAAACTGGAGTCAAAGGATATATTTTTCCTTGACCCTTTCAATCCAAATATTGACTTACAAATCACACCAGGGTATATTTTGCCAAAGTTGAGTGTTAATATGTCTCTATTTTCCATTACTCCAGATGGATGATTCATAAACCTATAACTTACTCATCATATATTTATTGAGTGGTGGACTATATATCACACCCTGTTCTAAATCCAGGGAATAAGATGAACAAAATGTCATGGTCACTCTCTTTCAGAGAGCTGACAGTCCAGTAGAGTAGATAGACAGTAGTCATATCATATGCTCACACATAAAATGTGGGTTGTGATAACTGCTACAAATGAGAGCCACAGAGTACCGTGAAAACATATTATAATGGAATAGATTGGATTAAGGCCAGGGATAGCTTCCCTGAAGAAGTGACAATAGATTCTCTCTAAAGAGTGAGTGAAAGTTGTCCCAGACAAAAAAGACAGGGATAACCATTTCATGCTTACAACACTGTAAAAGCTTCCTGGTAAAGTAAATAGTACTTACATAAAATATTAGAAGAGATCTGTGTGGTTAAAACTGAGAGAGATGGGTGTGACTTTAGAACACCCTGAAGTGAGATAAGCTAAGAAACAAAGGACCAGATAACTTTCAAGGGGGTAAGTAGTAAATATAATTGAGACTGGATTAGCATTTCAAATTATCACGAGTCATTTGGCAAGAGGGAAAAGAGAGGTAAAATGGTACAGAGCGAGGCCAGGAAACTAGTTATGAGGTTTTGCTAGAACATTTGAAAGAAATGTCGCTTAGAGTGATTTGACCAGTTAAGTAATCAAGTTAGCTGTATCTAGAAAATATATAGAAGGCAAAATTGAATAGAACTAAATCTATCTTTTGCCTTATTATATTTAAATAAACTGAGCTTTCTTATCCTTTTTTATCCAGAGAGTTGTCTGAGATTATGAGTATCATCGGTCAGATTTCTCCAGAGAAACAGAACCAATGGGATACACATATAGAGGTTTATTTTAAGGAACTGGATCATGCAGTTATGGATGGTGGCAAATCCAAAATTTGTAGGGCAGGCTAACACATTTGAGGCAGAATTTCTGTAAGTCTTGAGGCAGAATTCCTTTCCCTTAAAGAAAACTCATATTTTGCTTTTAAAATCTTAAGTGACTGGTTGAGGCCCACCAACATCATTGAGGATGCTACACTTAAAGACAACTTGTATATATGTTTTTCACAATGTCTTATAGTTTTCATTGTATAGGTCTTTCAGCATCTTTGACAAGCTTACCCCTCGGTATTTAATTCTTTTTTGGTGTAACTGTAAATGAGATTTTCTTCTTGATTGCTTCCTCCTCTAGCTCATTGTTTGCATACAGTAAGGCAACTGATTCTTGTGTATTGATTTTGTAACCTGTCACTTTGCTGAACTGACTTATTTTGCCATAATTTTTTAGCAGAGTCTCTAGGGTTCTCTATGGATATTATCATTTCATCTGCAAATAATGATAGCTTTATTTCTGCTTTCCAATATTGATTCCCTTTGTAACTTTCCATTTCTCACTTGCTCTAGCTAGGCCTTCAAACACTATGTTGAACAGTAGTGGTCAAAGTGAACATTCTTGTCTTGAACCAGATCGTAGAGGAAAAGTTTTCAATTTTTTACCATTGCGAATGCTATTACTTGGACCTTCCTGGTGGCGCAAGGGGTTAAATCTCAGCACTATGAAGCTATTGGCCCACCGCAGCAAGAGTTCAATCCTTGGCCAGGGAGCTTCCCACATGGTGCAGCAGACCTCTCCTGTCTCACCTGCTGCTCCCCTCAACAGTGTATTTCAGTCAATCTGCCTGTTTTGCTCCCCACTCTGTCTCTGGTAAATCCTCTCACACCCCCACCTCTGGCCTACACCCCAGCTTTTGTATGCATAAATCTTTAAAAAAAGAGAGAGAGAATGCTATTAGTTATAAACTCTTACCAATTGTAGAAACATGTATGGAGCAAGAGGGGATGATGCTAAGTGAATTAAGTCAGAAGAAGAAAGACAAATGCCAGATGATCTCACTTATTTGTGGAATCTAGAGAAACCAAACAAAGGTTCAGATAAAACCAAACTAACAACAAACCTGATAAAGCTGACTTTAAAAATGAGGCTAGCAGAAGGAGAGGAGGAGGGGTGAGAACAAAGTGTGGAGGTAACACAATAGACTGGGGTTGGACTCTGGGTGCTTTGGTGGGAGGTGTGGTGTAGTAACTACACCTGCAGGGGGAGAGCCTATAAAGCTAAACACAATGATGTAAACTCATGTACCGCAACTAAAAAAAAAATATATATATATAAACAAAAATGAATAAATAAATGTTAATAACATCCACAAGCAACTGTCACAGCGACATCTAACACTAGTATTTGGCCAAACAACTGGGTTTATAATCTTGCCAGGCTGACATATAAAATTAACCATTGTATGAGTCATGTATAAATTTACCTTTTTTAGTATCTCACAGGATCCTTCTAAGATTGGTATTTTGAAAGCTAGATAACAAATCTTTATGAATATTTCATGAAGTTTTTAGCCTTAACAAATTAACTAATGAAAAATTCGTTTATTTTAGTCCTAGGTTTTCTAGGATTAAAAATGTATATATTTTGTTTCATCTTTCCTCATGTCACAGGCCCTCCGTTATACTTCATCTCCTTCCTCAAGCAATTATAAGCTTCCTGGATATTCTAAAACAGTTCAAGTATTCAAATTAAGGAAACTTTGATTCATATCTTGGTCTGAAAATAGTCTAACCAAAAAAACCAAGCTACCTGGCACTACCAATATGTCAACTTCTCAGCACATCTGTTAAGAATTTTAGCATTCAAAACTCGTCAATGTATTAGCAAATCTGGAGGTTTTACTGAAAACTGTAATTTCTTCAGTTATGCCCAGAGAATACTTTCTTCAGCACCCAGGGTGTAAATGTTCATTCTACTATGTCATTATAGGCTCTCTTTGAGAAAGTCTCAGAATGCTGGCCTCAGTGATCAGCAGAATAATCCCTTGGTGCAAATCCTACCATTTTACCCAACAAAGAATGAAATTCACTGGTCTGTGACTTTCTTGTCTTGAGGGAATCCTTCTCACTCATGGTTGGGAGTTTCCTTGGCAATCACCAGCAGAGTGGCATGTTCATGGCAGCTTGCATATTTGTGCAATTGACTCTAGAATCTCACCCCTCAGTTCTTTTAAAACCCTCTCCAGGGTCTCCCTGGTGGTGCAGCGGGTTAAGCCGCAGAACTGTGAAGCTATCCAGAGCCACAGCAGCACTATGAAGCTATCCAGAGCCACTGCAGCACGAGTTTGATACCCAGCCAGGGAGGTTCCCACATAGCATAGCAGACCTCTCCTGCCTTGCCCTCAGCAGTGTACTTCGGTTGATCTGCCTGTTCTGCTCTCCACTCTGTCTCTGGTGAATCCTCTCACTACCCCATAGCTCTGGCCTGCACTCCAGCTTCTATGCATAAATAAATAAATCTTTTAAAAAAATAATAAAACCTTTCCATAGGTCATTAACAACAGTGGACCTAGAGGAATTGAGAGATGCTAGGACCACAAAATGGGGGAAGTGAAAACAGAACCCGCACCAAGCACCAAGAACTGGGCAAGCCAAGTTATGAGTGATACATGCAGTAAGTCTCAAGTGCATATACCTACCTATACAGAAGAGGGAGAGACAGACAGAAGAGAGCAAGAGAGAGTGTGTAAAGCCCAAAAGGTCAGCTGCTATGCACATGGGAAGATATTCTGCAAGCAGGAGCTTGGAAGGTAAGGAGGAAAATAGGAATAGAGGACAAGGTAGAGGAAAAACTAGGGTATTGACTGGGATTCTGAAGCACCGGATATGAATCAGTCCATACTAAACCTGGCTAAGGAGGAGAGAGTTGCAAAAAGTTGCCATGTTGAACAGTGAGTACAACAGAAAGTGGAGCAAAGGCATTTTCCTGACAGTAAACTGGGATGGCTGATACTGATCCAAGTTATTTGTCTCCATCTAGTTTTTCAATTACATATAGAGCATACCTAGCATTTACTGACATTTGATCTAGTATCTCTGATCTGTCTTTGTTAGAAGATAATTTGGGAGTGAAAATTCCTTTAATGTCTCCCTCAAAACACTCCCAGGCAAAAAATTCATTTATTCTCCTTGTTTTCTCCCTTTCATTCTCAAGTGTATACTTCACACTATCAGTGGCAATTATTTTTCTGCCTGTAATGTGATTTAAAAATTTTATTATAGACTTTGGAGATTCTTGCATATTTCATTCTTTTTTTTTTTTCTTTCTGCCTAATAGCTGTCCTCGACCTGACATAACTGAGCTGCCCTAATAATCGTCTCTTCTTTACTTGGCCTTCCCTTAACTGTAGGGATAATTTTCCTCATTGCTGGGCTCCTTTTAGAAAACTTTAGAAACCCCCAGGGGTAAAATTCTTATTGGTGGCCAAAATGTGACAATGGGATACTACAAAATGAAGGATTTCTTTGAAGATAAAAATGGACAGAGGTGGCTAGGTACTGGAGATATTAGCGAGATGAACGCTGATGGTTATTTGAAGATTACTGATCGTAAAAAAAGACTTTGTTTCCTACTAAACTCAAGCCAATAAGAATTTTAAGATGATCTATTCCACGAAGTGGACACCCCATATCTAGCCTCAAAAGTAGGGTTTCCTCCTGGTTTAGGCTCTTACTGCATCCATACTTTAAATTTACCAACATCACTATTCTATCTAATTTGATTACTCAGTTATAGTTTCTACATTAACCATGAGATGTACACTGTTACTTTTCCATTTTTGTCACTTAGCTACAAAGGTTAGTTGATCAGGCTAGACACATAGCATTCCTTCCTTCTCTTGTCCTATTAATCATCTTATTGTTGTCAGATTTTTATTCTAAATATTTCACATTCATCCAACGCCAATTCATTAGTTACTAAATATCAGCACTACCTTAGGCCCAAGGAGACCCGACTGCCACCATGACAGAGATAATTCTAGCTCCTATAAAATTGAGACATAGTCAAGACTTTCCATCACTGCCATTTGTAATTTTCATTATTATATTTTTACATCAAAATGTAGTTTTATTATTTTTAAATTGCCTTTGTCATTTAGTATTGTCAGTTGCTTATCATCACTATTTTGTTCAAATATGACATTATCTAATGAATCTGAGTTGATGGGATGGAAGGCAGAGAAGAGGCTTGGTCAATTCTTACGTGAAATTTTTACAAACTATGTAATAGATTCACTTGAATTTTACTATAAAAATAAGTTTTGTGACTTCTAGTTCAAATCCTTGATATCAATACCAGAGGCATCCTCTACCATTAAAATACCTATGACAACCATAAAACAAGAAAAAATTCAAAACATCACAAAAACTAAGACTAACAGTTCAAAAGTTTATCTGGGTCCAAGAGAAAACTTTGCTAACTATTCAGACTTTATCTCTATTTCAACAGACCTGTCACACCCACTAACACCTATACTTTTTTCTTCTTTCAAGTACTTCTGACTCAGAATACCTCTCCTAAGCAGCTAATGACTTTAATTGAGTAAAATTCTCCTTATTCTACCCTATAGTGTGAATGTCCTACTTTTATTTTACAACACTGACAGGACAAGTATATCAAAGTCTAAATAACCATAGTAAGAACTAACATTTTCAGTGAATTATTCTATGCAAGATATGCTTCTGAGCACTTCACATATATTATCTCATTTAATCATCACAACTGTACTATGAGAGGTATTATACCCATTTTACAATAAAAAAAAAATCCTGAGGAACAGAAATTCTGCAGTGTTATAAGGCTAGTTAGAAATAAAGAGGAAAGACCAGGATAAAAATAAGCATTTCAGTTCTAAATACCAAAGTAGAAACTAGGAGAATATAGAAATTAAGTGTCTAAAGTCTGTGTGGCTAACAAGTAAATTGATACTGCCATTCAGCATAATTCCTGCTTATATTGTTTATGAAAAACAATGTCTTAATGTTATTATATATGATGCTATCTCAGAGTGATATTTTCAAGACAGTGAGTGTATATGAAGAAGTACTTAGACAGAAGAGAGAATATAGTTGAGCATTATTTTCTAATATATGCTAATATTCTTTTCGCTTCCCTCTTACCAAAATAATTTGTTATCATCTTCTAGGATCATCTTCCTTATAAGAATTACAGGTGCTTGTTTGTGAAAAGTTACATTTGTTAAAACCATTTTTAAAATGGAACATGGCTGCCATTACAGAGAAACTGCATTACCTGTACTTGCCATTCAGAGAAATTGCGTTACTTGTATACATTACCTGAACTAGGTAATTCAAAGGTCTTTTACCCAGTTTTTGTGTTTTGCTTTGTTTCTTTAATTTGGACATCCTGACAGCATGAGAAGACACTTCATTGTAGTTTTGATTTCTCTTTCCCTCATGATTAATGATGTTGAGCATATTTTCACAAGTTTGGCTATTCATGTACTATCTTTGGAGAAATGCCTAATTTAGTCTTTAGCCATTTTTATTGTATTGTTGTTGTTGAGTTGTACAGACTTATTTATGTGGTCTGGGTTTTGAATCCTTATCAGATTTATGGCTTGCAAATATTTTTCTCTCATTCCATAGTTGCCTTTTAACTGTATTGACTGTTTACTGTGCGGAAGTATTTAAGTTTGATTTTGCTTTTAGTGCATGTCCTTTCAATATTACCTAAGAAACCATTGTTAATTTTAATATTATGAAGCTTTCCCCCTAATTTGTATTCTAGGAGTTATACAGTTATGCAGTATAGACTAGTTGTATTAGTTACACAATAAATTAAGTCTATTAATTTTGTTAATTTTGTATGTGGTGAGGGAAGGATTTAACTTCATTTGTTGTTGTTGCTGTTGACTGTACATATTCAATGATTCTGAGTTAAAATGATTCAGAAGCCTCAGTTTAAATATGAAAAGATTTGGGGGATACCTTAACTGATATATTTCCCTATATTTTCCTTTCATTATCCATGTACAAGAGTAATATATGGTAAAAATTAAAAACAAAGGAAAACAAAACAACAAAATGAATCTCTAATCAAGCATAAAATGTCAAATAAATTATAAATAAAAAATATAAAATTCATTATGTACCATAACAAAGGAGGCCTTATTCTAGAAATGCAAAGTTGTTTTAACATTCCAAAATCAGTCAATGTAACGCATGCTATTTACAGAATAAAGGTTAAAAAATTATATGACCAAATTAATAGAACCACAAAATATTTTATTCTATTTAACAAAATTCAATATCCTTTCATGATTCCTTGTCAACAAACTAAGAATATAAGGTAACTTCCTCAAGCTGATAAAGGGAATCAATAAAAAAGCACACCAATGCTATCACATCTAATGATAAAAAAAAAAAAATGCATGCCTTCCCCCTAGATCAAGAACAAAATAAAGATATCAGTTCTCACCACTTCTATCTAACAGAGTACTAGAGGTTCAAACATGGACAATTATGCAAGAAAAAGAAATAAAACAGACCCAGACTGGAAAAAAGAAGGAAAATTCTATTTTATCACAAATGAAATGATCTTATATAGGGGATACACAGATATAAATGATTCAATTAGTCATGCCCATGTAATAAAACCCCAATAAAAATTCTGGAAACCAATCTAAGGTGAGTTTCCCTGGTTGGCAGTGTTCTTCAAATTGTCACATATTAATGTGCTCTGAAGGTGATAATGACTTGACTCCATGGAGAGAGAACAATGTAGTCCTGCATTTGGGGCCCTCCTGTACCTCACACCATGTGTCTCTTATTAGGTTCTACTTTGCATTCTTTAACTATAATAAAGTTTTAATAAGAACTGTACCAGTTTAGTTTCTATGAACCATATTAGGAAATTAGAAAACCTGAGGGGGGACTAAAAATCCTGTAATTTGTACCTTACTAGTGAAAACATTTTGTGGTGTCTGAAGTGACAGTCATCTTGTAGAGAAAATATCACTGGAGCTAGCAATGAGCAATACAAAAAAATGAAATTAAGTAAATAATTACATTTAAATAAGCATCAAACATAATAAAATCTTAGGAATAAATTTATTGAAAGAAATTAAATATATAAATAAATGGAAAGACAGCCCATGTTCATGAATGAGATGATTCAGTATTTTAAGGACGAAAATGTATCTCAAATTGAAATGTATCAAAACCCACTCTCTTTTATTTTTGTAGAAATTGGCAGGTTAATTCTAAAATTTATATGGAAATGCAAGTAATCCAGAATTAGCCAAAAGCAATACTGAAAAGAACAAAGTTAGAGGACTCAGACACCCCAATTGCAAACCTTATTACAATACTAAATTAATCCTGACTGACTGGTATTGATACAAATCTGGACATACAGATAAAGGAAAAAACAATAATAGTAAACCTCTGTGACCTTCAGTTAAACAATAGTTTCTTAGATAAGACACTAAATGCACAAGCAACAAAAGAAAAAACAGATTAAATGGACTTCTTCATAATTAAAAAAGGTTTTGTTTCCTTCCAAGGATATAGTAAAGAAAGGGAAAACAACACACCAAATAGAAATAATTATAAATCATATATCTCTTAAGTGACTAGTATTCAGAATAAATATGGAACTCTCACAACTCAAGAAGGAGACAAAAGAATGCACAAATAAGGTCAAGCCTCTGAACAGACAAATTTCCCTTCAGTAAGAAATATAAATGGTCAAATAAGCACATGACAAGATGTTCAAGATCATCAGTGTTTACGGAAACTCACAAAACAATAATATACACACTAGGATGGCTAAAACAGGACTTGGAGAAATTAAACATTTATATTGATGATAGAAACATAAAATAGCACAACTTCTTTGAAAAACAATTGAAAATCCCTTGAAAAGTTCAAGGTAAAATTGTCAGATGACCCAGCAAGTCTACTCTTTGGTATATACCAAAGAAAAATGAAAGCATATATCCACCCCACCCAAAAAAAAAAAAAAACTTGTGCACATCTTAATTTATATTTACCAAAACTGGAATCAACCCAATCATACAATAACTGAATAATGGGTAAATGAATGTGGTACAACTATATAAATGAATATTATTTGTCAGTAGAAAATTATGAAATGTTGACAAATGCTACATCATAGATAAACCTTGAAAATATCATGCCAATGAAACAAGCCAATCAAAAAGATCACATACTGTATGACTACAATGATATAAAATGTCAAAAATAGGCAAATCTAAAGTGACAGAGTAAATAAATGGTTTCTAAAAGACAGAGGAAAGGGTGGTTTGGAGTGAATGCTATTGAATATAGGGTTTGTCTTAGGAATGATGGAATTTTCTAAAATTAACTACTGATGATGGATACAAACTCTATTAATATACTTAAACCACCAAATAGTACATTTTAAAAAGGTGTATTTTATAGTATGTAAACAATATTTTCATAAAACTTATGTAAAATCCTGGATTGTTAAATAAAAGAGTAATTAGATCCGAAGACTCAAAATAGAGAGAAAAAAGAGTATTTTTTAAAAAATAAGAGACTGAATTTGCAACTGAATGCCACTGATTCAGATATTTTCATTCATAATTTAAGAAGTACAAGAAAAATATTCTGGTGTGAATATTTAATAAATTTTAGGAGAAATGAAAGAAGACCGAGCAAATTTGGGATGTTATTTCAGGTTTTCCATCTGTTTCAAATACATAGCCTGTGCTTCTTTAATTTTTCATGGAAGTTTATTATTAACAGTTTCCCCTTTCTGAAATTAAAACCCTGTTGGAAAACACACAGTTAGATTCCAACATTGATCACAATGCCATGAATATATAGTTCAAGTTGAAGTTTAGTAACAATCCCTCAACTTCCTTTCTCATAACTTCATAAGGCCATGTCTGCGGTATGTGTGTGATTTTAAAAAATTTAAAAACCATGTCTCTCAGTAGATTGAATTGAAAGAACTCAGCTCTTTTACTTTCTCAACACTGGCTAGCAACTGCCCACAGGTTTGAAACATCTAAAAATGTTAGACTAAAGGACTTCAAGAAAGACAAAGATGGAGAAAAATAATTATTTTATTTGCTGTTTTTTCCTAACACCTCTCTATCATTGTCAGCTTGACTTTCTAAAGAAAAAAAGTAGTGCTGGGCTATTATAAGCCAGAAAAAAAAAAAAAACTGTAACAATGTTGAATTGCTTTACACATGTAAATCAAAACGGAATAGACCAAATAATTTTCCTTCCAATGAAATGCATTTCATATAAATTGCACTCTAAGAACCAAGAAAAATGAAGATATAAATTCCCTCAAATGACTGGTTTAAATGTTCTCCAAACCGTGCAGTTAAGGAACTAAGTGGCAAACAGTGATAGTTCAACTGAGTCTCTGACACTGAATTTAATCAGTCATGTTTCACCATTTTATTCATAGAATTTATTTCTTGATGGGACACAGCAGAGAGAAGGTAGAACAAGAAGAAAACAACATGAAATAGGTAACAGACATGTGACAGCAATCATGTAACAATTCACTCCACCCTCTTATGCAAGGTGACTACAGATTTCACAATTTGTGTCTAACCAGTAATATACTATTATGTTCTCTATAAAAAAAAAAGTATTTTAAACAGTGAGGGGAAGGTGTTGTGTGATAGGCAAAACAGAGAACAGGGGAAACGTCAGATCATCAGCTAACCTTTCCACACTCTTACAAATTACTAGATCTAAATTACTTGCCTCTTGGTATTCTAAATCCCTTTCTCCATAGGGAAGATGTTAGTAGTTATGAGTTATGAGTAGGCATTATCTTATCACAGGACTCATTGAGACATTATATCAAATCCACATTGGTGATGTTCACCATTTTATAAGTTTTACCATGTAAATTTATCCAGTAGGACTGCAACATCATCCTATATCAGTCTAGAATGATGTAATATTGCATTGCATTGCATAATACCATTATGCACACATCATCCAGAGTTGATTGCATCATTTTCTGATGCAATGCAATACTACTGCCAGGCGGCTGCTGAAGTAAGCTGACATCAGCAGTGCACTACAGAAAGCCCTGTCGCAAAGGTTGAGCATTGAAAATATTTCAGACTTTGTGCGAGACAGTTGAAGCTACTGTTACTTAGAACTGTTATTATTTTATCCATTTAGGCACAATACAGAAAGGTAATGCCTCAAAAGTGTGTTAATAGCATGGACAATTTCTGCTTTATTTATGGGAATGTGACATTTGCCAACCAGAAGTAAAGTATCACTTCTCAAGTGAAGAAGGCTTATCATCTTGACTTCAAATGCAAGGTTGGTGACCAAGACAAGCTTTGGGCCCCGCATATATGCTGTGCTCCATGTACAAGACAGCTTTCACAGTGGCTCAATGGCAAAAGCCCATCAATGCCGTTTGCAGTCCCCATGGTGTGGAGAGAGCCAAGCAACCACATAAAAAAAAGACTTGTTACTTCTGCTTGGTTCCTCCTCTTTCCGGAGGAATAACGAAGCAAAAGAAGTCGAGAATAGTCTACCCAAACATTCCATCTGCACTGAGACTGGTTCCACATGGTGAGGGATTTCCCATTCCAGAACCTCCAGCAAAATATTCTCTTGATTCATCTGATGAGGACAAGGGTGAGCCGGCCTGTTCGTCTCCTGTTCCGTCAACATGCAGTGATCCAGATTTTCACTGTGGTGCATCATCAACCCCACACAGACTAACACAGGAAGAACTAAATGATCTGGTTCGTGATTTGGACTTATCCAAGAACAAGGCAGAATTGCTAGAATCAAGACTCCAACAATGGAATCTGAAGATTCTACAATTACTTTCCATTGAAAGTGCCACCAGCAGTTGGAGCCTTTCTTCAGAAAGGAAAGTACTCTGGTATTCTGTTCCAATATTGAGGGCCTCATGAATGCCTTAGAAATCACTCACGACCCACAAGAATGGAGACTATTTCTAGACTCTTCGAAACTGAGTCTTAATGCTGTGCTTTTGCACAATGGAAACAGTCTTGCTTCTATTCTATTCCTGAACATCTGTACAAAAGACAAACGAAGAAATCTAAGAAGTAGTCTATGACTTAATTTTTTACAGGTATTAACCATAGGCCTATTACTATTGGCATGCATTTCGTGATGTAAACATCAATTTATTGCAGATTACAAAAAAAAAAAAACTAGAGACAAAATTAGAATTTGACTGTCATATTTGTGTTGAGCACATACAAATTGATAGGAAATGACTAATTTTATTTCAGAAACATGACTTTTGTAAAAATTTGTTCACCAGTGTTATCATCACATTCCAAACAGGGCAGAGAAAGGATCCATTGAAGCTATGTAAGAATGCAGATTTCCATATAATTCTCCTGCTTTCATCTCCATGTTCCTCAACTTTCAGAGGTATTTCATGCCCCCAGTCCAAAGTTTTCTGGGGATGTTTGGTCAAATCATCTGGTTTCTGTGTTTTATTATTTTTTTTCTGTGCGTATCTGTAATATTTTCTAAAATTTATTTACATCTTTCCTTCAGTACTTAATGTTCACACATGTTTCCACTTTTCTTATTATTCAACCAAGACTTTATTGGAGCTTTGGAGGAAAGGGAGATAAGTTAATAATGACCCAAACCTTTATTTATTTTTCCCCACTTTTCTTGAGGAATAATCGAAAAATATAAATGCTATACTTAAAGTGTACAATGTGATGACTTAATGTACACTGTAGAATGATTACTGAGATTTCTCTTTGAAGTCCTCAGAGGCAGTGAGAGTACTTCAACCAGGTGATCAAGAGAAGGAATTCTGAGCTAAAGGTATTCTACATATTGTTTAATTTTTACAGCAGAAAGTTCCTATTGAGAAACAGTAAAGCTTAGTGTTCAGATCATGGGTTCTGCAACTTATTATGTCATCTATATGCCTAAATTGAGTACTGCTGGAAAGTTTTAAACACCTGGTTTTATTTAGCACCTAATTTTTTTCATATCAGTGGTGATACACTTAACAGCAATGGAGACCAGATTTGTAGTCAATGTTTTGTTTGTTTAGTTAATTTGTCTTTTCAGTTCATTTTATACTTATTGACTATGCAAAGTACTGAGTTAGGTGTACTGAGGAGTAGAAAGATTTTAAAAGTGACTGCTTTCTAGGAGCATACATGGAATGATAACATCTTAGGTGAAAACTATAATTCATAAAATATTTACGTAATAGTTCATGGGGGAAAAATAAAGATGGTTAAAGACAATATTGGATAATTGAAATTTAATTGGAAGCTTGTCATAACATTTCTATTGAATCCTTCCTGAATTATTTAAATAAATCACTCAACACCAGGGATGAGTTTGCTATGAAATGAATGAAACATTAGGATCCAGGGCCTTGTTTAGCAGAGGGATTTTGCAAGGTTCTATGAGGGGTTCTAAAAATGTGTTCAATTGGTCACATGTTTATATAAAATTTGGAAAGTTAAGATAGTTTAAAGACTCTCTCTTTACACTCTGACTCTCATTTATCCCACTTCCTGTTAAGACAGATGGCACTGAAGTGTCTATGGGCATTTTCGGAATCTTGCAAAGGAGGATGTCACTGGAGAATATATCTCATTTGGGTTTTATAGGATATATATCTTGAATAGGAATAGAACCCAGAATACTGTTACCTCTAACTGTGTGAGCTCACCCTCTCTAGTAGCAAAAACGGCACAGTATCTGAAGCAGTGTTACAGTGTGGGCATACCCTATAGCTCTCAGTACTGCAAGTGCCACAGTAATGGAGACAAAAATATTTGAAAGGTGTGCTGCCACAAGGCAGCTCCAGAAATTTCTTCTATGTATCAGTAGTGTAAAATTATAAAAGGTGTATCTATTCTCATGGTGTCTAATCAAAATAAAAGTTACCACCTGTCAGGAATATACCCAATAATGCAGCACAGGCAAATTTCAACCTATGATACCTTTGGGAATTGTGCACAAAACTGAACTTATTGGATTTCTTCTATTAATAAGGCATACACCTGAAACAGTATTACGAAGATCTAGCATATCGGAATGTGAAGCTGTCTGCTGTACTCATCCCAAGGTATTGAACTGTACCTTGGCACATCTGATACATCTTGTCCTCATGTAATCTGGCATGTCCAGAACATATCAGTAAGCAAAACTGCCATGGAAGCTGCAAGAAACAAGTGTTCAAGTGACAAAAATCCCCTTACATGTAAGTCACTGAAGGAAATTTAAGAATATGATTACATAATAATTTGATTACACAATTATGTAGCTTAGTACAATGTAGTCACAATTTTTAAATGCACTGGATTTGTTTTTGTGTATTCCTTGATTTCAGATTAACTTTATATTTTTCCTACTTAGTGACCATCTAAAACTCAAAGTACCACTAAAGTAAATAGGGCATTAGGTAGACAATAAAGATAAGAAGTCTTGTATGTGTGAGATTTTTTTTTTAAGAATTTTATTTATTTATGTATACAAGCTGGGGTACCGGCCAGAGGCACAAGGCGGAGAGAGGGTTCACTAGAGACAGAGTGGGGAGCAGAACAGGCAGATCAGAAATACACTGCTGAGGGGAGCAGCGGGCTAGGCAGGAGAAGTCTGCCACACCATGTGGGATTCTCCCCAGCTGGGCGTCAAACCTGCATCGCTCGCTGCCGACAGCTCCACAGCGCAGCGCTCAACCGCTGTGCCACCGGGGAGGCCCCGTATGTGTGAGATTTTTGTAGTATTGAACTTTCTCAAATTTTTGTGATATTTTTCTAAATATAGACCTACTTTCATTCGTATTTGTCTGCTCTCATCTCACAAACAGTACCTTGTGGAACCTACAGCATAGTGTCATTGAGAGGTTGACAAGGTTTTGTCTCTGCAGAGCCCTAAGTGCAAGGTCTGTCATAAAAGAAGATCTCAACAACTCCCAGCTCTCAATAACCAGCAGAACATCCACATATTACAGGCTCAGATCTCCTTCCTTTCTTCACCACTTTGAAAAACTCACTTAACTGCAATGGAACACAGTGGCTTCACTGAATTACAATAACTGACCTTAAACAAAAAAGCAGGACTATGTAGTATTTTCATATTTTCAACTCTGAGATGTCCAGTAAAGTGAATCTCACCCAGAACTTGTAGAGTAGAAAAGGGAAATGTTAGCCTAAACATCATGTGGCTAGAAAAGCAAGTACAGTGTCAGAGAAAACACACGCACACACACACACACACACACACACACACACACATCCTTAAAAAGAGTGATAACAAAAATATAGAAAATGCACCCAGTGTCCTATCTATTATTCAGCATCTTGCTTTTTCATTTTTACTTTCTTTCTTCAAGATCCAATATTCCTTTGAAATATTAGCATTATCTTTTAACTTCAATTATTTTCTTTTTGATTGTTACAATGTTAATTTTCTTAAATGCTGACTTGTGCTTTAATTTTTCCCAACATATACCCTTCAAATCTTTTCTATATTGGGATACTGGGGATATCTTTTCTAATACTTTTATCTTTCAATCCAAATCTTTCATATCTGCCTTTTCATGTAACTCCTTCTCTGACGCCACTCATGCTATTCCTATCCCACTTTCTAACATTATGTTCTGAGCTATTTAATAAAAACACCCTGCAGAAAAGCTAATTGCTTCGGGAATTACTATTCCCTAAAGCCAATGGGAAACCATGGAATCTCCTATTAGTCTCAAAACAGAAATCCTACCTCAATCAAAGATAATTATTAAACTAAGCAAGAGGATTTCAATAGTCTTCTCAAATTGATCCCAAAGATGTCACCTACAATGCCACTGCCTCATTCAGCTTTAGCCACTTTCAATTAACTGAACAGCATAAAGCACTCCCAAGAGACTAGGAGCAAACAAAATCCAAATTACAAACAAGCAGAGATATCTAAAGCAATTAAGCCCTTGGTGGCTTAACTCCAGGGTGCCCACAGTCTTGCTCAAAGCCAAGGACCCAACTGGAGTATGTACTAAATTAAATCAGTTAAATCCCATAAAATAACTGACATCTGATAAAAATTTAGGCTGTGTAGACAATTATAATATATAATTGATAAGTGAAAGAAGGAAAAAATACTGTGGCTTGAATAACCTGATTCACCACTGTCCACAGCCCAATTCCACAAGATAATGTCCAAATTTTCACTTCCTGTTGCAAACTTGATCTCATTTAACTCTGAATATAACACAATACTCTAATATGCATTATGTAATTCTTTGAAATGCCAACGGGTAATCTAGGCCAAGTAGCTCTTTAAACACATTGCACCACCAGCAGAACTAAGCAGTTACCATTCTTATACTTTGGCACATTTAAAGAAGAACCAGTGAAGAATAGTTAGTTAAAAAAAAAAAAAAGAAGAAGAAGAAAGAAAAGAAAAAAAGAAGAGAAAAGAAAAGAAAAGAAAAGAAAGAAAAGAAAAGAAAAGAAAAGAAAAGAAAAGAAAAGAAAAGAAAAGAAAAGAAAAGAAAAGAAAAGAAAAGAAAAGAAAAGAGAAAAGAGGGGAGGTGGGGTTGTTTGCAGGGAGGGAGGGCAGAGGTCAAGAACCTAAACCTAAAAGGAAGCAAGGAAGTACATATATGTGAGTAGTTGAAGTCATGAAGTGACTCTAAAAAAACAGTCCCCAGAGTGACTCCCATAAATGCATATCTAATGACGGGTCAGGGAAGCATTTCAAAGGTGCTTACATTTTGACTCAGCACCTGATAACAGAAGTTTCTGCCAAGCTTCTGCCTGGAGGGAGACAGTTGCTAAGTCTCAGTTCCCTTCCCTGCATCCTCTCACTCTTTGCCTTCCCCTCCCCTCCTCGTGTTATCATTAGTGGAGCAGCACAGAGGTAGAGTACAGGGACTGAAGAGACTTTTCTGTAATAGCTGTTTATCTATGGCTAGCAGTAAACCTTGAAGTTAAAACTAAAGGAATTCTAGTCCTTCTGCCATTTCTCTTTTTTCAATGCTATTCCAATTCCTTCAGAGCCTCTTTCCCCCAGCTTATGCACCCCAATCAATCAAACAAGCAATAAGCACATATTCAGGTCCCACTGTGCTCCAGGAACTATGCAAGACCTAGGGGCACAAAGATAGACAAGATATTCTCCCTGATACAGAGGAACTAACATCACTGCTGGGGACAAAAGGCATAAACATTAAAGGACTGAAAAAGGCTAGACACCAACTGGTAAATGTTGAATTACAGTGTAGATGAGTAGGTGCTTAGTTCAAAGGACAAAGAGCTCATTAAAGGTTTAGGGGTTGGGTCCTTGTGGTGGGGTTAGAAAATAGACATGGGACTTGGAAAGCAGATAGGCTTTAAGAAACAAAGTGGGGGAAGACAAGTAACCAGAAAGGTTTCTTGGCATCAGCAAAAACACTTAAAAAATAGGGTTGACTTTCAGAGGGAGTAAAGTTCCAAGGTAATGATGGAAAGGAAAACTCAAGATTCCAGAAGCCTGTAGCTATCAATCTAAAGAATTTGGAACTTATTCTGCTAATGATGGGGGGGAAAAAACAAGACATTAAGGAAGGACATGCCTGCTCAGACACTTGTTCATGAATGCGTATGGATGTATTAATCTATCATTTACCACCCACCCCCCCCTTACTCCTGCAAATAATTACAGCCTTAAAAGAACTGAAATTTACAGCATCTGGAAAAACACATAGGGAAAAATGTCAAAAGATAATTTTGAGGGCCTCCCCGGTGGCGGAGCGGTTGAGCACTGCGCTGTGGAGCTGTTGGCAGCACAAGGTGAGAGTTCGACGCCCGGCCAGGGAGAATCCCACATGGCACGGCAGACCTCTCCTGCCTCGCCCGCTGCTCCCCTCAGCAGTGTACTTCTGATCTGCCTGCTCTGCTCCCCGACACTGTCTCTGGTGAACCCTCTCACCGCCCCACGCCTCTGGCCTGTACCCCAGCTTGAAAAAAAAAGATAATTTTGAGGGGTAGTACAAGAAACCAAACTTATGAGAAAATAACCCCTACTTTCCAGTCAAAATAATTTCAGATGTAATGAGGATAAGAGAATAAGCAGCTAAATTGGGGATTAAGAACAGAGAACACAGATGTAATTCTTAGTATATGTAGTAACTATATAATAAAAATATATTCTGAGTATATGTTACACATGTAAGAATGTATTTGTACTAATATATTTATAATGTACTTAAATATAGTAACTATATAAGAAGATAACCTGAATTTCTTATCCCCACTTAACTCCACAGGATTTTGAATGACAGAATCATCAGCAAGTGTCTTACATCCTCTTTCATGACCAGGCCTCTAAGCTGTAATAAGGCTGGAATTGCTGGACTTCCTTTATTTCAAGCACACTGATGGAATGTGTGGTGAAGGCAGTGCCATAGCTAACAGTGATGCAGCCAAAGGTAGCTTGGCTGCTACCACTCTTTCTGTGTGCCCACAGGCTGCCAAAACAACGAGAGCATGCTGTCTTGCATGAGCACGTTGGCATGTGCCACAATTACAAGGAATCAGTGCTGCCTACAAACATGGCAGATGGCCCTGCCACATCTGTTTCTGGGACACTGTGTCATTAATGAGCTATAGAGACCATAGTTTTTTCCATTTACAGCAGTCACCTCACCATGAGCCAACCAAAGACAATCTAAGAGAAAGTTTAAGAACTGCTCCTCCCTTTCAACAGGGGGGGCCCTTCTGCCCCGGTGGCTTCTTCTCTCTTTCTCTTTCCCTTTAGAATGTGGTGATTAAAGAGGCTCCCTCTCTGATGTGATAGTGGTTTGGCAGCTCTTCCCACTGGACTTTGTCAGAGTCCACAGTTCAGACTTGAACTGAGATCTTGTAATAAAATGAAAGATGAAACAAAACAGAAAAAGTTGGACCTCCCTGGTGACACAATGAGTTAATAAGTGCAGCGCTGTGGAGCTGTCGGCAGCTGCAGCGTGAGTTCGATGCCTGGCCGGGGAGATTCCCACATGGCGCTGCAGACCTCTCCTGCCTCACTTGCTGCTCCACTCAGCATTGTGCTTCCATCGATCTGCCTGTTCTACTCCCCACTCAGTCTCTGGTGAATCCTCTCACCGCCCCACACCTCTGGCTGTACTGCAGCTTGTATGCATGAATAAATAAATCTTTGGGGAAAAAAAAAAACAGAAGTTTCAAAATTCCAAAACTAGAAGAGGGTGAGTTTATGACTTTGAGGAACACAAACAGTCATGAAATAAGTAATTATATATAATTACACAGGAAGAAAAACTTTTTGTATATTCTTTCCTATTTCCTAATGACTTTAAGAAAAAATGCTGCTGAATTCAGAGCCCTGAGTGTTAGATGCCTGGACTCCAAGTCAGTGTGGATTGTGACAATAGTTTAGGGAGCCAAATACTAATTAAAAAGAAGTAAAGTAAGACTCTGGCTTCTGGTACTACATATAAGAAATTTAGAAGTTTCTACTCTATTGTAATAATAAACATAAAGCTGAACAGACTGAAAAAAATAAACAGTTCTTCGAGGATCCTCACAAGAGAAGAAAAAACAGAAAAAAACTGCTGTCACCAAGAACAGAGACAGCAAGGTGAATGCAGGGAAGCACCGCTGACCACAGCAGAGGCTCACAAGCTGAAACTGTCACAGGAACCAATGCTGAGACAGGAAAATAAGTTGACAAAATGCTGGAGGCTCAGTGAAGACAAAGTTGAAGTTAAAAACTGCAGTGGGACCCAGACATAGTGAGGCCCCCACAATATTGTCAGATTTACCTACAGAAGCTAGACCAGATTTCTATTGTAAATAGTGGAGAAAAATTCTTCCTGCTTTGGGCAAGCTGTGGGGAAAAGGAACCATTTTGAAAAACACCAGAGAACACTGTTCTTCCTAACAAGGCTACCCTCAGGAGAAGCTAGTTAAATAGAGCCCAACTCCAGCCCAGTCTAGCCATCCACTCTTTTAAAATGGAAAGGGAAAAAAAATAGAAAAACACTTAAGAAGCTCACACAAATCAGAGGCACAGGCTCACTAAAAGACTGTAGTCAACATCTCACCACCAAATTACTACAGCCGTATTTACTGAAGTTCTTTTTACCTAGTACATCATGTATGGGTATCAAGAAAAAAACTGTAAGACAGACTAAAAAAAGGAAGAATGCAATTTGAAGAGGGAGAGCAAGATCAGAATATACAAAGAACTCTAAAATTGACAATAAGAACCTAATTAAAAACAGCCCAATTTTTTTTTATTAAAGAGTCATTCATTTATTCATTTAAGCTGGGGTATAGACAAGAGATGTGGGATGGTAAGAGGATTCACCAGAGACAGAGTGGGGAACAGAACAGGCAGATTGACTGAAGTACACTGCTGAGGGGAGCAGCGGGTGAGGCAGGAGAGGTCTGCTGTGCCATGCGGGAATCTCACCCGCTGGGTATCAAACTCATGCTGCAGTGGCTCTGGATAGCTTCATAGTGCTGCGCTCAACCCACTGCGCCACAAGGGAGGCACTGGGCCAAAAAATTTAAGTCACCTCACCAAGAAAGATACAGAGATGGCAAATAAACATATGAAAAAAAAATGTTCCACATTATCTAGCATCTGAGAAATGCGAATAAAAACAATAATGAAATAACACCACACACTTATTAGAATGGCCAAAATCTGGAACACTGATAAGACTAAGTGTTGCCAAGGATCTGGAGCAATAGGAACTCTCATTACTGTGAGAATGCAAAAATGGAACAACCACTTTGGAAGACAGTGGAGATTTTGAACAAAACTAAACATACTCTTACTCTATGATCCAGCAATCTCACTCCTTGGTATTTACCCAAAGGAGTTAAATACTTCTGTCTACACCATAGCCTGCAAACGTGTTCAGCAACTTTATTAACAATAACCAAAACTTAGAAGTAACCAAGATGTCCTTCAGTAAGTGAAAGAAGGAATAAATGGTAGTCTGTCTAGCAATTGGAATATTATTAGTGCTAAGAATAAATGAACTATCAAACCATGATAAAACACAGAGTAACTTTAAATGCATATTACTAAGTAAAGTAAGCAAACCTGAAAGGCTATATATACACCACAAACTATGTATTTCCAACTACATGACATTCTGGTTAAGGCAAAACTATGAGACAGTAAAAAGATCAGTGGTTTTCATGTGTAGGGAAGGTTGAGAGATGAATGAAAAAAGGAAAGAGGATTTTTAGGGCAGTGAAAATACTTCATTTAATACAATGATGGACAAATGTCATTATACATTTGTCCAAATCCAGAGGATGTACAATACCTAGAGTGAACCCTAAGGTAACCATGGACTTTGGGTGATATTATGTGTCAACAGTCAGTACGTTCATCCTTGGTAAGTGATATTAATAATAGGGAGGTTGTCCACGTGTGGGCAGCAAGAGGTATATGGAAAATCTACATACATTCCTTTCAGTTTTTTCTAAGCCTAAAACTGCTCTTAAAACTGAATGCTTAAATAACTATATTAAGAAAATTTTATCAGTAACTAGAGTCTTCCATATCTTATGGGAGTAGAGAAAATCCAAAAAGTCCTAGTAAATGGTGACTTTTATATCATCTCCAAACTAACTTCTCAAGATGCACATGAATAGAATCATCCTATAATAGTAATTTCCCACAAGTAGCAAGTATAACTGAGTTATTCCCATAGGGATAAAGCATGCATATAACAGCCAAGAGTGTTCTAGGTACCCTATCAAGTAACAAATCAAGGTGTTCATCCTCTCTCGTTTCAAACTTAGGTTTGTACTTCACTGCTGACTAACATCTACAACAACTTATATCCTAACATAAACTAAACTCAAGCAAACATTATATTATACACATATATGTCCACTATATTCTGACACACCCTGTTACTCGATAGCATCACGCCAAAATTCCTATTGTGATTTTTGGGAGTTACTCTTTAATGATTGGGAACAGTGATGGAAGGTTAGTAAGGCCCAAGAATGACTCTGGAAAACAAAACTTAAAAAGTAAGGTTGCTCATAGAATAAAAAAAATCTTAATTCCAGTTCCATGCCATTAGCCCTTTCATTTCACACTTTAAATTCAGACAAAATGGGCAAAAGGAGTATATACTGGTATTTATAATAAAATAGAGATGGTCACTTTCTTACACACAAACATTCCATTTCAAGAATGATCATAAGAAAAATGAGACTAATTAATAAATGACAGATAACCATATCTTATGTTAAGATTAAATGAAATTTCCATCTTGCATTTGCCCCTAAAATGTTCTCAAGCTTATGAAGGAATATTCACAGATGAACTAATTAGACTAGGTATTTTCTTTTTTTTTTTTTTCTCTTTCATTCTGAAAGCTATCCCTCTAAGAGTAGACCTATAAAAAACAGATAATAATCTTGCAGATCTGCTGCACTGGAGACAAAACTCTGTAGTACGATAGTCAGTCTTAGAATTTAGGGCTCACAAAATTATGCCAGATAATAGGAGAAGAGCCTACAAAATTCAGGAGACAGACAAGTTGAAACAGGTGCAAAAAATCTACATGTCCCTTAGCTATAGAATTTTAAACATGAAGCCATGAAATATAAACATGAAGGCAGTCTTCCTCAGTAGTTGGCTTGAAATCAAAAGAAAAAAACATTCCTGGTTCTAAGATCATGTGGCTAGTACACTTATACCTTTCTCTAAATCACTTTGCTTTGTAGCTATTACGGAAGAGCGAAGAACTCAAATCTTTGAACATAAAACAATTCATGTCCTACACACTGGGTCTCTGATAAATAATGCTAAAATTTAGAAAGTTGGTTATAAAATAAGGATATGTTCATTCAGAACCTCCAACAGAGCACTTTTCAGAAGATTTGTAGTCTTGGGGCAGGAAAGAGAAAATGCAGATTGTCTCGGGCATTTGTTGTAAATTTGAATCAATAGTGCTTGTTTTATTAACATCATCAAAAACAGACAATTGTTGTGATCTGCAATAAAAAACAATATAATTGACCCATCTCATACCATAAAAAACAATGCATGAGATGGATAGTGATTAATGACAAATCAGTTTTCTCCAGAAAATGACAACATTGCAGACACTTACAGAAAGCTTGCTGATGATCATGGTGGGGGTGTGGTGGGGCTTGTGCCGGTGGTGATTTCTAAGATTTTTATTGGGATTCTGTGTGTACTGCCATTCCCAGGTTATTTTATTCCCAAACCATAATCCTCAGATCAGTTTAGTCTTCCTATTTCTATATTTAATATGATTTAGCCATCTCATCTCAGAATTATTTGGGTTCAAAAGAGTCTCCTCTCAGTTTCAGGGACACCCAAGGGTAGAAAGTGTTATGTCCGAGCTCAATTTCAGATAAAATGTCTCCTCATAATATCCTCTACTCCAAATCAATGGCATTTGGAGATTTCACCCTAATAGTGGTGATCCCAATCAATTAGCCCTTTTTTTTTTCCTGTCTCAAGTTGGCTCCTATGAAATTCTCCTTTAATCACTCTGCATGGTGGTGCCCTCTGGTCAATAAATAAATATTCTGTCTGGTGGCGCAAAGCAGATTTCTGCCTCTATCAGTCATCCTCTTTCTTTTCAAATTTCTTTCTGTATTTTTCCACCAAGTTTCTTTAAAGCAGCTCTCCTTTAGTCTTGTTCTTTTATAGTTTCGTCCTTATATTTTTAAATATTAGAAATTTTATATTAAAAATTAATTTTTTTAAAAATTCCTTCTACATGGTTCTCAAATGTGGTTACTAAATACCTTACCCAGGATGACCATATCACACTCAGGACAATAATGCCTTAGAGAAGACACATATTTCCTGATTTTTCAAGATACATAAAACAGATTTTTTCAAAATTATCATTTTTTACTTTTCATTACTCAACAAGGAGTCTATTTAGAAAATCAAACTTAAACTGAGCATAACTCTTCTCTCAAAATCTAAAGAGCTTATTTCTTCCTTCTCCCTATTAAAGTAGATACAGAAGAAAAAGGCACTGGGCCACCACACACTTGCAGCAGCAGGCAAAAGTACCCAAACAGAAGATAAGAGTGCCAAGGACCAGCTAATAGGACAGAAGCTACTGGGTAACAAGTGAGTGGTAGCAGGCATTTTGCAGAAAAGATTAACAGAAAGCAAAGAAATCACTTGAAATCAATTAGCAAGAACATTGCTATTTAATATGCAAATTTAGGCAGCAAAAAGGATTGCAAAACAATTTTTATTAAATCGTTTGACACAAGGAAGTAATCACTTCCACACAGAACATTAATGAGGTAGAGGAAGAGGTAGTCAAGCAAGAGGGCAACAGAGGAGATTCCAAAGGTCCAAACAGGAAGAATTCCTTGAGCAAAATTAAACCTAACTAATGTTATCAAATTCTACTGAGGATGAATGGAGAATTTAGGTCAGAATTTTACTTTATATAGTTTTGCAGTTGCAGGTGTTAGAGGCCAGTTATTTGAAAAAGTCATTTAAAGCAGAAGTCATTAAAATAATGATGCATATGTATCATATATACTTTATTTTTTCTCAAAACATATAAAAACATATATAAATGTAATATTTTTACATTGATTGCATTCTGGTCACAATTCTTTCATAAAGCACAGTCATTGTCCACATTGTCTATTTTTACCAAGAACTTTACAAAAATTAAATGCACTTACAAGGCAACCCGAATGCAAAATTCTTCTAAAATTTCACATTTCCTTTCTATCTTTCCTCTCACCCACTTTATGTCTACACATTTAGTGTACTTCTTTATCGAGTCTTAGGTAAACATTTAACTTAGGCTTTTATAGAATCAACAAGACTCTTTTCACATTTATAATTCATGAGTTTATGTGCCATTTAATTAAATTACTAAAATATAACACAAGAAAAAGAATGAACAGGTTTAGGCATAAACACAACTGACCCTTGACTGGAACAGAGTGGCTGGTGGAAGCAGCTGTGCTTGTGCAAATTCAAAAAGATGCACTAGCTGTGCCATCAAGATTACCTACGCTCTAGTCAGGGTGTTTTACCAAAGGAATAGAGAATTTCAGTTAACTTGTTGCTGAATGAAAGTTGTCATCTATTGTGTTGGCATAAAATTTTCCGAGGGCAACCCTCATAGTTAAGAGTTTAAATCTTCATTTCTTGATGAAGGTTCAACCTTACTCACATAGCCTACATTTTCCTGGGCCATCCTCCTACCAAAAAGGCCGTAATAAAAGGAACAAAATGAGATTACTCTGGCTCGGTCTCAGCAACTGAATTATTGGAAGGCAAGCCCTACTTTATTTCTCTTGACTCTGGAAATTCCCACTTACTGGGGTACAATACCCATAACTAAAGCCTTCTGGTTCCTCCTGAAGTTCTCCTCTACTGGCCCCAGTGATGGCTGGGAAGGTGCCAGATTACTGGAGGAGGCAGTGAAGTACTCTCAGTCATTCTGTCCTTCATTCCACATGAGCCATCTTCCACTCCAGGGACTTAGCACCATCTAAGTAAGATTTTATTTCTAATTTCTTATCTTTCAACAGCCCACTCGAGGTGGGAAAGAAAAGCCAGCTCCCCTCAATCTTAAGTCTTATTTACCATGAAGTTGATGAAGTTTGAGTTTTAGGTCTTGTCATATGTCTCATCTCTTTGAAGGCCAACTACCATTTTTTGTATTCTTTTCTTCAATAACTTTCTTTTAAAGTATAAGCATCAGACTCTGCTTCAAAGTTTCTTTTATTCTAATGTATTTATAAGGCACAGAAGAGTATTACCTTGATATCTTAGTATCTCAGAGAGATTAGAGTTACATGCTTTTCTAAATGTTCTTATCACTGGGCACAGGTCTCAGGCAAGAATGATGAACTGAGAGAAAGTGAGCAACCATTAACTGCTCCTCAAATTGTCCTGTCCTCTTCCCATTTGTGAAGGCTCATTTATCTCACATTCAGCTTGATGTTCTTCCCTTGAAGATCCTTGTTCTTCAGTCACATAGACTCTTTTGTTGGAAAGTCCATGACATATCTTAACAGATTTAAAAGTGAGCCAGACTGTGGCTCACTTTTCTCAATCAACCCTTTTGTGCACTTTATAATTTGAGTGAAAGAACTCCTCAAGGCATTGTTATAGAAAAAACAGGACCCTTGCTGGCAATTGAAGCATGTTTTGTGTTTGAAGAGGTATCAGAGAAAATCAAAGTTGGATAGCAGTTAATGAAGTTAAAACAGACTCTATTCAGAAACTATTGCAATAGGGGAAAAGAGACCTCAGAACAGTACTGAACCGAATTCTGAATACAAGACTAAGTGGAGATGTATAGTTAAGGAGCAGGTTAGGGGCAAGGAGAGCGAGTCAGTGGGTGGAAAACTACTAAGAGGAGCAAACATGAGGGTTTGTGGGAATTCTTGCTGAATTCATCTAATAAGATTGTTGCTGAAGGCAGGCCATGGTGATCAGCTATCAAGTGGAGGATGGAGGGGGATCAGGAAAGTCACTCAGATATTGAGGGTGAGGGTTTCTCCCTAAATCAACTCAGCAGTACAAGCACACCATAGCAGCATTGCAGCTTATAATCCAGACCACCAGAATAAAGCAAATATCATGTGAATTTTTTGGTTTCCCGGTATACATAGAAGTTATGTTTATACTATTCTATAATAGTCTATTAAGTGTGCAATGGCATTATGCCTAAAGGATTTTATATATGTATATATATATATATATATATATATATATATATATACACACATACATACACACACCTTAATTTAAAAATAGTTTGTTATTAGTAAGTGTGACTCAGAGACACTAAGTGAACACAAGCTTTTGGAAAAATGACACTCAAAGATTTGCTTAACACAGAACTCCAACAAATCTTTGACTTGTAAAAATCTGAATGTCTGCAAGGTACAATAAAGCAAAGCACAATAAAATGAGGTATGCCTGTATTATTGCTATGACCTGGTTCTTAAGGCTCAACACTGGGATTGTGTGAAAAAGGACAAAGAGGAATTTGTCTAGAATTTGGTTAGGGAGAGAACCTTCATCACAGGCAAACTTCAGGACTACGTAACTTTGCCCCATGAACTGTTTTGAAGAGCCGTATTTCTATCCAGGTGAGCTTTAGAATACATTTATAAACAGTCTATAAATCAATTATTATATCATCTGAAACGTCACTAATTTAGCAGCAATCAAATCAGGAAAGTCAAAGAAATACCTGAACAATCATGAAATTTTCAGTAGATGTACCCCATTACAATCTGTATGAGACAGGAAGGAAACCATGTATCTGATTCAGACTGAGCAAAATTAAGATAAGACTTCTAAAAGCAAAGGTGTGGTTGGAACAAAGACAGACTTCAGGAAAAATGAGAGTGCCCATAAACTGGAGAACAACAACATACTACTGGAAAGAAGAGAAGCATTTCTACAGAAAAAGGAGCATCCAGACCCAGATAACTTCATTAGATCTTGAATTTCATGAATCCTAAAGTTAAATTAATACATTAAAAAATGCAAAACTATCAGAAAATGTTGGACCTTCATAGGATAGCCAATAACTCTCAGATTTGGAGGCAATGTTTTCAGCCTCAATCAAACAATAGTTAATTTTAATTGTTTAGGAAATTTAATAATGTCAAGTAGCACAGTGCTGAGACTGCAAAACACAAGGGAATATTTGCAAGGGAGTAGTGACTGGCTTCCCCACATGTCTGGCACCATACATTGGAAAGGAGAGAGGCTTTGTAAGGCAGAGCTTCTTTCCTGAGGGCAACTGCTCCCAGAGAACCAGTTAGCAAGGTCTGGAGACATTTTGGGGAGTCACAACTAGGAGAAAGCTGCTAATTATATGTGATGGTTGTGGCCCTCCACTGCAGTCCCACAACAAAGAAGTATTTGGTCCACAATATCAACAGTGCTAAGGTTGAGATACCCTGCTGTAATACTACTCTGGAGGGAAAGCAATCCAGTGTCCTTAGATGCCTAATCCCTGGTAATGATAACAAGCAATGATCTACTCTAACCAAAGCCAGCATCTGAGAGATAAAAGATGGTCATCTTCAAATATGCTATGTTTACAAGGAAGGAAGCAAGTGGATGACAAAAATATTTTCTATTTCTAGATTTCTATTGGTTGGTATACATTTTTACTGTAAAGCATGCACCTTTGTTTTCTGTTGTTTTTCCCACTTCCTTCCCTCAAGTCCTTCCTCCCCTTTCCCACTACTAACCTACAAGACCACATAAAATCTGGTCTATTAAATCTATCTGAGATATTATTCAGTGTAGAAGCCTCAATGAATGTCGGAGGATATTCTGAGGTAGTTGTGACAGAGACATAGATAGAAGTATTGAAGACAGAGAGAGAAGATAGTCAGCCTGATGTGAGAGACACTGATCAAGTTTTAAGAAATTAAAATCACCTCAAACATCATGAGACATATAAGACCCTAAAATGATGGCAATGTTACAAGATTTATCTTTAAATATACATTTTTGTCTCATTTATTCTTTAATTTTTGATCTTTGTAATCATAAGAAGTATCTTGCCTACAAATCAGGGATACATGATGTGTTTTCTAAATCATGTTATTCAGAAAATTAAGCCAAAGTAAATAATAAATAAGGTCATGACAAGTACGAACATTGTTTCTAGATTGTGACTGTGAATGTCAACTCCTCTCAAGGTCTCTCCATAGGATTGTGGGCATGTCCCAGAAAATCCCACACATGCTCATGTTCACTCTGGCCAACCTACCATGACATTTCCCTGTTGATGCAGCTCCCTGTGACAAAGCTGCCACTCATAGCAAACCACTCCTGCCCTAGTTGCCTTAGTGATGGTGGATTCCTGGCCTCCTTGTGGCCATGCTGAGAGGGGAGTCCTGCTAGAAGGAAGTTCCCCTACCTCTGTGCTATTTTTCACATTATATTACTTTTTCTCGAAAGACTATGTTCCTTGATTACCCAGGTTGCATTCCATACTGACTAAACGTCTCAGGATATGGTCAAGACTGCATTTTCCCATGTTTCCCATATGATCCTTATCTACATTAAGGTTTGTGAACACCTGTTCCCAATGCCTCACATTATCTTTTAATAGTTATTTTGCTGTCTTATAGGACTCTCTCTGAGTCAGATATGATGATGATGATGACACGGATGATGACAAAGACAACTAGAGTAACACAACACTAAGGCCCAGAGACTGGAAGTGTTGCCTTAAGTTAGTTACATACTAAATAAATAGCAATGCTAGGATTAGAACCACTTTTGGGTTAATGTCCTGGGCAGAAGTATACACCTGAGTAAAATGACACCAAATTTTACTCACGACTCCTCCTTTTTAAAGACAGTGCATTGTTGCTTGTAACTGAACCAGATTCTTATGTCTCTACTAACTTATCCGTATGTAGGAGTCTTCACTCCTGACTCCCATAGGCTCTATGTATTGGGGTGTGACAAAACTCATGACATATTTTTTCTATTTTTTTTAAGATTTATTTATTTATACATACAAGCTGGGGTACAGGCGAGAGGTGTGGAGTGGCAAGAGGGTTCACCAGAGACAGAGTGGGGAGCAGAACAGGCAGATCAGAAATACACTGCTGAGGGGAGCAGCGGGCGAGGCAGGAGAGGTCTGCCCCACCATGTGGGATTCTCCCCAGCCAGGCGTCCAACTTGCATCGCGCACTGCCAACAGCTCCACAGTGCAGCGCTCAACCGCTGCGCCACCAGGGAGGCCCCATATTTTTTCTATATTTTTAAGCAAAAATGCATCATGACTTTTCCAGCAACCTAATACCAGTCCCATCTTTTGTGTATTCTAGAAGTGCTCATAGTTTGAGGTCAAAGTGAGGTGTTCCTATCTGGTTCCACTATCACCTGCACAGCAGCTTGCATCCACTCCATCACCAGTACCCTCAACATTCACATATGGAAATACAGAATAGACCAGTTTATCTCCATTCATTCAATTGGTTATGCAAAATATACTTCTTTTGCAGGAAGTTTTACTTCTGACTTAGAATCCAAGTGTTTTATTACATAAGCAAGTGGGTACAATGAAGTAATTAAGGAGATGGTCCCTGAGGTCAGATTGTCTGAATCTGATCGTATTTCTAGTCTGATCCCATTTATCTAGCTATGGGACTTTGGGACTTAAACCTTTCTTTCTCAGTCTCCTCAACTTTAAAGTGGAATTATGCCTGTCTCATTGAAATTACCACACAAGTAAGCACAAGTTATTATAATTAATTTTCATAATAGAAATTTCACCAAAAAATAAAATAGCTATTATATCTTTTCCTGTAACTCTCAGAAATACAGGATACATATATGCATACTCATATAACTGAAATGAAACATTTGCAAAAAATAATTACCATTTTCATATGCAATGTTCTCTTTATGCTCTTATCCTATTTCAGCTTTTAAAAAGGTCAAAACTGATCAATTAATTTCAAAGTTCTTCATTAGATTCCAACACACAGTTTTAAAAATAATATTCAAGAAGGGAGTCACTACACCTGTTTTGTTTAACATTTTATTCCTAACTTTTTGGGAGAAGACAAGACATGTAATAGGTGCTCATGTATATGTCTTGAATAATGAGCCTTCTTTTTGCTAGCACTTATTATAAAAGTAAAAAGGATCTATTTATTCTTCTCTAGTGTTATTGTATGAACCTGTAAAAGACAGAATTCTTTCTATTTATCGTTTGATGAGATTCTTAAGAAAAGACCTATAAAATCATTAATACATAACTTTTGTAGAGGATAATCTCAACAGAATTGGTCTCAATGTTAACATGGAATCCAAAAATCTGGACTAAATCATTGATTAGTGATTTTCTTAGAGGGATGAGAAATTCTTGTCATGATTTTTGTTGTTATACTTAATTTGATCTTTTCTTTCTATATAAATCATCACATTTGGTATTTTAGACAGTCTTTGTTCTCTATAATTGGATACTTCCCGTAAGATGACTAGGATGATGAGAATTCCATTCATATAGAATTTTGACTTATTTTAAAATTCACCAATCAGTTCAGTATAGTTCAATTCAATCTTTCAGTTCCACTGGGAGTTGTATTGATTAAATAAAATTGGAGAGATACAGGTAATGAAAGAAAGGCTAGTTTTTACTTTGCTAAGTATTCAAACACCTCCCTCCTGCTCTCACCCTCACTTTCTACACTGGGAGAAATATAAGAGACAGTAGGACAGCACTTCAGAAAGTTTTTAAACATTATGATGCCAGATTAACTGAACTGGATCTATTTCATACTCAGTAGTGATATCTATGTTTAAAAGTAATGACACCAATGAGGTGATATTGTATAATAAAGAACAAAGCAAAAATAAATATTTAAAAACTAAACCACAGGTATTGAAATGGGGCAGAACAAAGTTCAAATCCTTTTCACTACTTTCTAGTTACATTTCCTATCTATGGTTTTTTCATCTGCCAGATAGGGCTGATAGTGTATAACATTATAGAACAGCTGTGAGGATACAGTGGGTTAATACATGTAAAAAAAATATTTTTGGGCCTGGAAAAACAGCAATTACTCACTTCAAAATTTAGTTTTTTTCTCCCCTGTCTAGGTGGGAATACCGGATTTATGGATTTTTATGATAGAGCCTACAGAACAGCTCATTCCCAAGTAACTTCTTGGAGAGGATAAAACTCACTTCTAGAAACAATGATGCAGCTTTTGACACTCAATTCAATAAACATGTATTAAACACCCACTGTATAAAAAGCTCCATGGCTAGTTGTTATAGAAAAGAGAGGATATAAATAAAATGAATGAAAATTGCTTCCTGTTCTGAAGAAGCTTCAAATTTACTGGGGGAAAAAAAAGATGTAATTAATTAGCTAGCACAATAAATACACGTAGTATTTAAATTAAGTAATTAACTCTAATTGGGGATGGGGTAAAAGCAATCCACAAAAATGAGCAAGGAGATGGCATTTGAACTAAGGTTTAAGAATAAAAAATGGGTGTTTTTAGCATAATATATTAATAAGAGATTTCCAATCTAATCTAATGGCATGGGCAAAAGCTGATAAGCCAATTAAGTGGTGACAATTCAAGCAAGAAAGGATAACAGTCTGTACAAGGACGATGGTAATGGAAAAGGGAACAGGAAAGGGGTGAGAGAACAACTTCAGAGTTTAAACAAATAACTGTAAAATAGGGTGTGCTGCCGAGAACAACATCCTTTGCAGTGATATCTATGGGAGCGTCCAGTTTTTACAGAAACCTATCGGTTTATTAAAGCCTTTTCTTCCCAAATAACGTGTCTCATTGTCTAACTAGCGGTTTGATTGTCTAAACATGTTTCATAAACTAGCTGCCCTCTAATTCTAAGATTAGAGTTGATTACTGCATCCATTTCATTTTCTTCTTTGCTTTTAAAAGAAAAATTCTTTATGCAGTTCAAATCATTCTGATGTTTCTTATCCTGATATTACATTATAAATTATTTTTATTTAGCTACCCACTTGTTCTATATCTTCTAATATTACCACTTAGCAGATTTCTCAGGAGGACTATGAATCTGATTCAATTTCTTCCCAGATGTACTAGTTTACATTCTCCCAGATTAATCTCATTTTGATTTGAGTCCATATTTGTAACCTTTTCAAGTTCCAGATAAGTAGTTTCTAAGTCATTATCCATGTTTACAACACTGCTTAATATAGCATCATTTTGAGATCTATTAATGTGTTGCTAACTCCTGCAAGTATTAGTTGAAGAGCTGAAAATAAACAGAAGCAGTACCTTGTCCCATGGTATCCACAATGCCCTGGGTCTCCATTTAACAATTTCATAGTCTATTGCTTTATAGATAACTTTTATTATTTATGACTTTTTGCTGTCCAATCTATTATCAACTACTTTTTCAGAAAAATGAAGTAAAATGTGGTTTATATCCACTTAAAAATCAGGTTCCTCATTTTTTTCATCCTTTTCATTTCTTAGAAATTCTATTGGAAAAGCAGTTCCCTAAAATCGTGCTCAGTCTTGGATAATCTTTGATGTTCCATGTTGATGTTTCAAACAGACATGCAGAGGTAGTATCTCCAGAAGACCAGCTTGCTGATCCAGGGACTCACAGACTTGCTCAGATTTGATGGGTATGGCCTGGGCCTGTCTCCATGCTTTTTACTGTATTTACTGTGTACTCCCGTGTCCATCATATTTACTATGTTCTTCATGTGTCCATCTGTAATTCTGTTGCCCCTTGGAGATTTGCACACTTTTTCCCTGATTTAAAATCAGTTTATTTAAAAGTTTATTGTATGGATAGAGACTTCAATAACAGCTGGTTGGCAAACAAAGGAAAATAATTCAACAGTTTTAAAACATGACATGTGTTTTTCCGCTAATAAAGGCATATTTTTCAGTCACGCGATTTATTACTGAGAAGAATCTATGGATACTGGCAGACTCATACATTGGTTTTGACAAGAGAAATTAGAGCAACTGTCTTATAAACAATTTGTCCTTCTGCATCAAAACTTATGAACAATTGTCATCCTTTCTGTCAGTAATCTTACTTCTGGCACTCTAAACTAAGAATAAAACATGGGGAAGTATGCAAAGAGCATATTAATTATGCCTTTATCTCAGCGAAAATGCTAAAGTTACCTGAATATCCAATAATGAAGGAATTATTATTTAAATGATAAAAACCTCCTATTAAAAAAAACAGTAAAGTTACCAAAATGATGTCAATGAAGACTATAAACATGGAAAAATGTTAATTTACAATCTAAGAACACAAAATAGTAGCTTTGGTACTAACACAAAAATGTGAATACTCTTTATATAATGATATTTTGAAGCAAATAAATAAAAGTGTAAAAGTAATATTATAGACTTAAGGATATTTTTTTCTTTCATTTTCTATTTTCCTTAATCCTGTATTTTGGTGATTATAAATTGGTGAATTTTAAAATGCAGTTCAAATTTTAATTGATTTTAAATTGGTGAATGTTGTTGAGCATTTATGATGTGTTGGACACTATAATAGTCAGACCCTGGAAATACACAGGTAGAGAAGACAGCTCTGGTCCCTGCCCTCACACAGAACAGCTTCATCAAGCTTTGACACTGGGAGTCAGTCTTCACTCATCTTTCTTTTATCACACTTGAAAGCTAATCCATTAGAAAATGCTGTTAGACTTTTATTTCAGAGTAATAGCTAAAATTTAACCATTCCCCTACTTTAAACTCCTACTCTGAATCACCAGCAGCTTCTGCCTCAGTTACTACAACAGCCTTGTAATGAACAAAATAATGCCCCTCTCTGCCCACAAAGATGCCAATGTCCTAATCCTCAGAACCTATCATGTGACAAGGGGGACTCTGTTGATTTGATCAAGTTAAAGATCCTGAGATGAAGAGATATTATCCTGGATTGTCCAGGTGGACTCAATGTGACAACAGGGGACTTACAAGAAGGAGATAGGAAGGCCAAAGTCAGAGAAGGAGCTAGAATGAGAAAGCAGAGTAATATAATTTCTAGAAGGAGGCCACAAGGCAAGGTGTGTGAACACCTTTTAGACACTGAAACATAAGGGAATGGATTTTCCTTTAAAGCCGCCAGAGGATAGGTTCAAATGTCTCCTTAATTTCAGCCCAGGGAAACCCATTTTAGGTTTCTGACTTCCTTGGCCAATGATTATGACTTCCCAGGAGAAGTGGCTAAAAGGAAGCAAAGATGGAGATGATCCAATGAAGTTATTCTCCAAACCCCACTCCACAATGTTGACATTTGGAATACAGAGAGTTTTGCTTTTGTACTTATATATGACTTTGTTCACTAGCATCACAGGGTTCATTTTAAAGCCACCTCACTTACGTCACAGTAGTAGATCAAATTAGTTTTATGCTGCCATCAATGTGGGTCA
This sequence comes from Scalopus aquaticus, assembly GCA_004024925.1. Lineage (NCBI taxonomy): Eukaryota > Metazoa > Chordata > Mammalia > Eulipotyphla > Talpidae > Scalopus > Scalopus aquaticus. The sequence continues at coordinate 160,437 of PVIJ01000997.1, read as the reverse complement.
ACCTTTGCTTGATATTTGAGAGCAGATACTACAGAACAGGATTATATGACTTGGAAACACAAAACATTCACTTTATATGGGGCCTCCCTGGTGGTGCAGGGGTTAAAGTCTCAGCACTATCAAGCTATCTCCAGCCACTGAAACATGAGTTTAATCCCTGGCCAGGGAGCTAATCCACATGGCACAGCAGGCCTGTTCTGTCTCACCTGCTGCTCCCTTCAGCATTGTACTTCAGTAGATTTCCCTGTTCTGCTCCCCACTCTGTCTCTGTGAATTCTCTCACCCCCCATACTTCTGGCCTACACCCCAGTTCTTTTATGCTTAAATTTAAAAAAAATCTAAAAAAAAAATTCTCTATAATAAGGCTTTATAAAAAAAAACAGGAACCAGATTGCTACTTCAGGGACTGCTACTTTCAGAATAAAAATTAAAAATAACATCTCAAGCATACAATAATTTGTCAATAAAAGTGTTACTAAATAGCTTCTACAAACTAAGGACCTTGGCGTACTTCTGATGGTAACCTAAGGCAAGAGAGGACTCAACCCTGGCCTCTCAAGCAGCCCCACTATAGACAAGGTGTGTAAACAAGTGAAGTGTACAGGTTTATGAGTGAAAAAATACACAGATAAGATAAACAGAAGAACTATAATGAGGTTGTGTGTGTGCATGTGCGTGTGTGTGTGTGTGTATATAGTTCAGCCACGAGAACAAAATCTTTCAGCTAGAGGGGCATTCTGGGATAAACTAGGCTAGCTCTCTCACTTCACAAATAAAGAGAAAGGTAAATTGCTCAGCAGCAAGTAGCTAGTTATTCATAGAGATAATGTTAGAGTCAAAAGGGGCGAATCCCACCTGAGTGCATTGTTACGCCAGATTCAATGGTCAATAAAGAATTTGTATGAGTGAATGCTAGGCAAAAATAAAGCAGTAATAGAAAGATAAATAACAGGAAACTGCTCCCATTTTTCATTAGAATACAGTTTAGCTATATTAGAAAAGGCACATTAAAAATTGTCTGCTAATAAATGTAGTAGGACATAAAATTTAAGGTTGATTAAAATGCTTTGTTAGGCTCAACTCATTTTTAAATCTGTCTTCAAGAAGAAAACTAAAGCCTATAAATCTAAACATTGAGAAACAATAAAACAACTATTGACCTAAAGAATGCAAAAGCATTCGGGGAAATATGAACATGTGACACATCATCAAGTCAAAGCATTATTTATTTCCAACCACCATAATTAGCAAATGCGTATTAGCAAAGAAACTATTTTTGAAGAATGATTGAATAAACTTAATAAATACCTCAAGGTTGGAAAAGGACAATATTAAATTCTACTTGGACATAAAAATCTCTGGATCGAACATTATGCACCAGCATATATATCAGTAAACTACATCTACACACATATATATATGATATATATGAGACACATATATATCAGTAAAGGATAGATCAGCAAATGAAACAGAGAAAATCCCTGCCGTTGTGGAGTTTATACTGCAGTGGGTGTGGCAGGGGGGATGAGGGTGAATGGGGAGGAAGCAGATAGCAAATAAACAGCAAACAAAATAAACAAATAAATCATATAGTATGCTAGATGGTGATGAACTCCTAAAAAAAAAGAAAGTAGAGAAAAACTGGAATTCTGAGATAGAGGTTCAGATTGTATAATTAAATAGGGGATGGAGGTAGCTTTATTAATGGATGAAATCTGAACAAATGTCTTAGGAAATAAGATTATTTGGAGAAAGGTTCTAGGTAGAAGAAGCTTCTTGTGTAAGTGCTCTACTGCAGGAGTATTCCTGGTGATCTAGAGGAATCCCAAGGAGATCATGATGACTGGCACAAAATCAGGGAAGTCAATATTTTAAGAGAAGAAGTCAAAGATAAGAAGAGGTCAAGGCCATTGTATGAACTTTTGTTTTCTTCTCTTGAGTGAAATGGACTACTCAGTGGAGTGACAAAACTCAGGTTTCAGGAAGGTCATTCTGTTAGATTTAAAACAGAAGCATGGATAAGAGTAGGAGAGCTCACTAGGAGACTGGTTTTAGTTTCCTGCTGCTGCTATAACAAATTACCATAAGCACGATAACTAAAAACAATACAGTTCTGGAAATCAGAACTCCAAAGCAGGTCTCCTTGAGCTGAAATCAAGGAGTCATCAGGAATGTCTATCCTCTGAAGGCTCTAAAGAAGAAGCCATCCCCTTGTGTTTTAGTTTCTAAAAGCTGTTCATAACCCTTGCGTTGTGGTCTCCTTCTGTTTCCAAACGGTCCCATTCAACCACCTTAAGCTCTGATCAATTGTATTTGTATCCCTTGGGGAATATAGGAATAAACCAAAAAGTTGCCAATGCACAGGTCGAAACATATAAACCCTCTCTATAAACAGTATATCGTTAAGGAAGTCTATTCATTTCTTCAAATTAAATTTTCTAGGCACTTTGAGCTAAAGATAAGAAATTGAGAGAATCAGATAAGGTAAAAGCACACACAAAACTCCACCCATCTGCCTCAGCCATGTCAACAAAATTCAGTTCAGTGTCAATACTTCAGCAAGACTGAAGAGTGTGCATCTAGCAGCATATGAGAGACAGAGCAAAAATACTGCAGCAATATTAAGCATAGAGCCATCCAGGTAATTTATGTGAATTTTCTCCGAAGAGAAGAGTAAAATACAATACCTATTGGGTCCAAAACAGTTTTCTTCTTACTTTGAATTCTTCTCATTTGAATTTTGAAACAACAGGCAAGTTTTCAGGCAAAATGCTGCAGATTTTTCTCATCACCTTTCATCCTGCTGTGAATTTCTACCTTCTTTATTTGAATCCCATAAGCTGTTAGCTTAAAAGTGGCCACTTTATCTATAAAAAGTTTACCAAGATTGATCCTTTAAGATAATCTACTAATCATTAAGAATGACCTGTGGGTGTATATAAGTTAATGAGGAGAGAGGCAAACAAACCAAAACCTAAATAATCACAATAATTACATTTCATGATAAATGAATAACACGCTCCATGCTTGCAAAAGACTTACAACATATAGAAGAGCTACGATTTAATGAGTTTCTACTCTGTATCAATCTCTCTTAAATAATTATCAAATTTAAATCCCCCCAAGCCCTTCATCATGGATAATATTATTCTTCATATTTTTAATTAGGAAAGGATTTGGCAAATATCATTCAACTAATAAATGGCATAAATAGGATTTAAATACAAACTTGATTCTAAATCTTTTTACTTTCAGTGATTTTCAATCAGATGTGGTCAATAAAATTAATTGGAAAGTTTTTAAAAGTTACAAATGCCACCCTACACAAAAATTTTTAGATAGGTCAGAGAACCGAATGTAAAAGTTAACCGTAAGCAAGAGTCTAGAAGAAAACACAGAGGACTATAATTATGACCATAGGGTAGGAGAATCTCAAAAGCAAGACTCAAAAGATACTGACCACAAAGAATAACAAATTGGATTTAGTAAAATTAAGATTTTTCTGTTCCTCAAAAAGCACCATAAAGATATAAAAAGGTAAGCTATAAACTAGAAAAAGGTATTTCTGATACATACATCAAATGAAAATGTTGGCTATGGAATATAAGCACTTGAAAAGGTACTCATATTTAATATCATCAGGGAAAAGCACAATAAAGGTACTATATACCTACAGGGATAATTAAAGTTGAAAAAAATCTGGCAAACACCAAGGACTGATGATACTATAGAGTAAGAAGAGCTCTCTTACATTACTGATGGGAGTGCCAAATGCTAAAATCACTTTGAAAAGATATTTTTCAGCATTTTTGTAAATTAAACATACATATACCCTAATGAGGCAACAGTTCCACTTCCAGCTATATACTCAACAAAGTGCTACGCTCATCAAAATGTACACAAGAATGTTCATAGCGGCTTTATTCATAAAACTAAAGAATATGATTAGTTCAAGTGTTCATTAACAGTAAGTTGAATAAACAAACTGTGATACATTCATACAATGGACCACCACATGTTAACTCAAAATAATAAAATACTGATACTCAAAACACCACTGATGATTCTCACAGATAGCTTAAGTAAAGAAGTTAGACACCAAAGAGTTCTCATTATATGGGTCCATTTACATGAAGTTCAAAAACATGCAAAATAAGCTATGGTGGAAGAATTACGTTATCTTTGAAGGAGGGAGGAGATATTGACAGAAGGCTCACAAATAAGTTTTCAGAAATCTGGAATTCTGAACATTATCTTGATTTTAGGAGTGGTTATGTAGGTGTATGTATGTATGTAGGTACATATTTATACATACCAATATAAATGTATAAGAATTACGACCTTTATATTTAAGACTTGCACACTTTAATGCAAAATATATTGTAATCTTAAAAAAAAAAGTATAGTTGCTAGCTGTCTTCTTTAGATATACCAAAGCAGGGCTGAAGGAGGAGTGCACAAGTATATATATTTTCAAAAAATTTCCCCAGTTATTCAGGTGATTCCAATACGTACCCTTGTTTTCAAATCACTTTATCCCTAGACTCAGTGACTCAAGCATGTGCAAAGAATCAGCCCTCATGTGTACGAGTGCTTACTCTGTAAATAGCAAGTTACATAACCTTTAATAAGTCAAGAAAAGAAGGGTATGGACTAGATAATCTCTCAGTTCGACTCCCACTCTAATGTTGTAAATTCTGACATAAATCCATACCAACTGGCCAATACACAAATATAAACCCAGTATCAAAATCTAAGAGATGTAGGTGGTTGAATAATATTATATGATTTCAGTTATCACTGCCCCAAAGTTCTTTTACTCTAAATGCATTCCATATACTATTTAAAGTAATTCAGTCTCCCATTTTTTGCTAGGCCTTGGTTGATTGGCAAATTGTTAAAAGATGGCAACACACAGAGCTATTATTGGTCATGAACACTTCATTATGTATGTGATAATAGATCATTTTCAATTGATAGTTACCGATGAACAGGATATAAGATTAAAGAGAGTTTGCAATATAGTGGAAAGAACACAGAACTGAGAAACAGGACTGGCTTTCTACTTGCATTTATGCCATTAATTAACCATGTACCTTTGAAAATTGGTCCTTTCCCACCTTTAGATCTCAGACTGTACATCAGTAAAATGTGAGGACTGGAATAGATAAACTCTAAGTATCATGAAGGCTATATATTCTAGGTTCTGGTATGAGGAATTACCAAGGGTAATCTTGAATTTTGATTGAGGGCACAGTTTCCCATCATTTTGAAGGAGACACAAAAACAATGGCAGGTGGCTAACAAGAAAACTTGCCCTTTTTTTAAAGGTCAGTTTGAATACTTAGATAAAGGGTAAAGACATTAAATTTGTGTCATGCTGCCTAAAGTGTTTGCCACTTACAGAATATTGGCTGTTTGGGTGACATACGTGTGGTTTTCATCCCATTCAACTCTGACGCCCATGAGACTGGGTGGATTGACTGCAATGGATTAACAATCATCGCAGTTTCCCTGAAAAGATTTGTGTGGACCATGTTTATCATAAGGACTTCCTTATACAAAATCAACAATCTCCAGATAACAGTTGGGATGTCAGTTTTTGGTAACTGGAAGATTTATAGAAAACACAGCACAAAGGACTATGGTGATGGTGCATGGGTGAACTGGTGGTGAAAATTCTAGGGGGGCTACACCTGGGAAAAGAAAGCAAAATATTGTACAAAAATGAACAATGATATAAATAGATATAGAAAGAAAAAAAAAGAAGTCTTTTACACTGCACCTTTCAGATTCAGGGATTCCGCCACTATTTCATTTTCCATGACCTCTTCCAGGAGCAAATACTGCTAACCCAGAAGTCACAGGGCCAGGAAATACAACTATTTGGACCTAAGTTTTCTAGGAACTAAATGAAAACCTACAATTTCAAGTAGTCTACAAATAGCTGTTCAGCTGATAATGGTAACAGGTTGCTATTGATCTCTACTAAACAGGAGTCTTGCCTAAAACTGTAAGGAGGCAGGGAGGGGAGGAAATCTCCCTTTTAAGAAAACTGCCTCATTTTCATTTCCTTTTAGGTAGCTCTTCTTCTCTCCTTCCTCCCTTTCTCTTCCTCAGCCCTCCTCCTTTCCTTTTTAAGCTCTAGATCTCTCCCCACCCCACCCTTAAAAAATATTTAGCTTATACTTGTAATGAGCCTTGGGAAGCTCACTGGGGCCCTGCCTGAACACTGACTGTAATTTAGGGTGAGTTATGTTTCAATTACCTTTATGTTATAGCATACTGGTGAGGGCAGGCATTATGTCATGTCAGGGAAAGAGGCGAGAGAAAATACAGACGCCCCCATTACAGGCGGTGATGGAGCAGTTTTAATAATACTGGGGCGGGGGGAATGGAACATAAATGCCTTTCCAGATGTACCATTACTGCATATTAGCAATACCATGTGAGAAGAGGGGGAGGAGGGCAAAGGGACCAAGGGGATACAGATAAGGTGGTTATTGGAGTTTGTTCTCTGCATTTAGAAAGAGGCAAAAAGTCCTATACAAACCTAGGAAATATTTGTTGTTGTTTTTCTGTGAATAATAATCTTATCAAAGTTATAAAACATGAAATTTCTAATAACGAAAAAATCTAAATTCCAGTGAGTTTTCCCATTTCATCTAAGAAGGATAACTCTTACACTGGCTCTCCATTCCATTCCCTCTCCCTCATTTTCTCAGACTCTTTATTTTCTTGACACAAATAGCAGTCATTGCTCAGAGAATGTGCTGAATTAGGTTGCATTGTAATTCAAACCTTTTATTCAGGTTACCCTTATGTACTAGAGAGGAAAACAAGTATTGGCTAAATGGCCTTGTTATGAATGTTTCCAATTGAGAAAGGAAGGATGGTTCCCCCACTACACAAACCTTTCTAAACCGAGACTCCATTTATCACCTACAATGGAATTTAACTAATGCTAATTTCCACCTTTCACTTTTTTTCATTTAGTGAGGAAAAGCATAAGTAGATATTTTTCTTGGCATGACTGGGTTCTATAAAAAGAGGAAGTGGCAAAAATGAGTAGCCACATTCAGATGATGACGTGTGCTTTTGATGGCTGGTGGTTTGCAGATGTTGAGCTCTATGAAATACAGAAAGATGAGGATATAGACAGCGCTGGTGGGCTGGTGTCTCCAACAGCTGTTGTGGCATCATTACTAAATTTAAAAACTAAGCCCCCACTCCTTGCCCAGAAAGCAAGTTTGGGAGACAAATGGATAAAGGGAGTGGGTGAATCCTTAAGCTGAAGGCCCAGATCACTATTCAGGACACACACAAGACTGGTCACCTTAACCAGTCTGTAAAAGCTGGAGTCCAAACAGAGCCTCAGGACTCTCACTCTCTGCACACGCTTCTCTCAGCAGTATATTTCAATAAATCCACATTTTTGTTCTCCACTCTCTCTGGTGAATTCTTTACCCCGATGCTTCTGGCCTCACTTCGGTACTTCTCCCTACAACAGTGTTTCACATTGTTCAGTTAAAAGAAACACAGACATAAGTCACCTTTTATTTAACCAAAGAGGATCGGGTTTAGTAACTTAAAAAATAAAACAGAAATGGTTGGTTTAACTTTCCGCTAATCAAAATGCTGTGGAAGCCTAAAATAAAAATGACAACAGGAAGCACATCAACATGCACGGAAAACACACCAGAAAATAGAATTCTAAACCAACTGGGGTTGGAGAGATGATACATGCTAAGGAAAGATAACTGTTTGGGTGTTTTTAATGATTTTTTTTTCCATATAGATGTAATTTGAACTTGCTTGAGAAAATGTGGAAATGTCACATAAGTTTAAATAAAAGCACTTCAGTATTATTTCACAATCTTTTAAAAATGATTCCACCTACTTTTTTGACAAAGTCATTCATTCAGTAACAATTACTCACTGAGCATCAACTATCCAGCGGACACAACTCACTCAATATGAAACAAAGACATCCAGTGAACAAAATTGGCAGAGCAAATGCCCTCCTGAAGCTCATGACCTGTTGGCAGTGCTAGAAACAAGACAACAGGCCCCAAAAGGATTTGCTTATGCTAAGCCCCAGATCACCAATCTGAGAATTCATTATGGTTTTGGTTCTCCCAGAAATGGAATTTTAAACTAAATGAGGAATCACCTGATCAGCACCATGTAGGTCATCTGCCTGATAGTCTCCTAAGGTTCCCTTAAGTATAGTATCTGCAGTAAACAACCTTTTTTTCAGATAACTTCCTTGTTCCTGCTCCCCTCTGCGCATAAAAGACTTTGATTTTCTACAGCTCCTCTGAGCTCCCTTTTGTCTGCTGTATTGAATGCTGCCCCCTTCAAATTGATTTTGGCTCAAATAAACTCTTAAAATTTTTAATATGCCTCAGTTTATCTTTTAACGGCAAAAATAGAAAATAAACAAATAGAATACTTGCAGTTTATGATGCGTTCAAGGAAGCAACAAGCATGTCAGATCACAACAGTAGAGAAACAATTTTAGAAAGTCTTCAGAGAAATCAGAATTATACTGCATATGTGAGTCTGCATTCTGCTTCTTCACTTAACAGAATATATGAATGTCTTATTTCAGTAAGCACTCTTTGAAAACATTTTTAATGGCTGGTTAGCCTGTCTTTTAAACAAACCTTAATTGATTTATTTATGACTTCCATAATATATTTAACTGGTCTTTATTTGGGGGTGGTTGAAGTGTTTCTAATTGTTCACATTTATAAATAATACAAGGGATAGTTTGCGTATGTCTTTGCTGGCATTTCTGATTACTCCAAGAAAAGAGCTTCTTAGAAGTGGAATTACTAGGCTGAAACATGAAAACATTTAAAGGGCTCTTAATACAAATTCACAAACTACTTTTGAGAAAAATGTACTAACATATGCTCCCACCAAAGTAAGAGAATCCAGCCTTCTGGTGATAGCTACCATTTGCTGCACCCTATACAATACATCCGCAGGTCCTATTCTAAGTGTGTTATGTCTATTAATTCATTTCATTCTCCCCTATAAAGTAGATATTTTCTGTTCCCATTTCTGATGAAGACTCTGAGGTCCAAAGGGAGTTAAATAGCTTGTCCTAGGTTACATAGTTAATAAGTAACAGTGCCAAGATTTGAAGTAAGATAGCCAGACTGGGCATTATAAGTCTTCTGGTACTCTTTCAGCATTCTGAATCATCCTTTTTATCCTTGGATTTTATAGGTAAACAATATCATCTGTTTGTTCAAATCTGTAAATGTACTTACAAGTACAACCAAACACTTCTCTGTATTTTTCCTTTGTCACTTTTCATGTTAGTTTATCCAGTCATTCCATGCATCTTGATTTTCTTTCCTACTAGAATACCAATGCCATTATTTATTTTCAAAAGCTCTTTGCACATTAAGGACTTAACACTGTTTTACCTACAGAATTTTTTCCCATCTTGATATTTGATTTTTAGTTGTAGTTCTATATTTTTGTATGAACAGAAGCAAGTTTTATTGATTTTTTAATGTTTATTGAAATCACTTATTTTTTTGTGTTTTTCTCTTCCATCTCTTTTATGCTGAGAAAATACTTTTTTGCTTAAATATCTGTTATATTTCCACCTGTACTTTTTCATTTCTGCTGTTATTACACTTATTATATTATATGTTTTAAATACATATGAAATTTATTTTTATGTAAATGATAGGGGAAAAATTAAGTTTACCATATAAAGTTAAAGTATTTCTGCACCTTACATAGCTTCCTCATTACATTTTGATGCAATATTTGCCACATATCAAGTATTTAAATATATTAGAGTTTATTCCAGGATTAAAAATTTCATTGGTCCATCTGTAGATATTTACATTAAGGGATTTAAAATGTTTTTAGTTGTGTAAACAATTTTAATATTCAGTATCATTAATTACATTTTAAACATAAATTTACATTGTATTTATTAATTATATTTAAGGTATATTGCATTCAATTTACTCATAGGCTATTTAGGCTTTGCCTGCAGATATAAATGAGATTTTATTTGAAAATAAAAATACAAGTAGCTTTGTGATTCAGGAAGGGAAAGAAATGACAGATTTCATAGACAACGGGAAGGGAACTTCAGCAGAAATTGGTGATAGTGTAGATGAAAGGAGTGAGGTAGATAGAAAAGGAAATGTCAAAGAAGACTAGTTTTATGATTTGTAAAATTGTTAGAGAATATTTTCTTGAATAGTTACTATGACCTAAAGACCCTTCTAATCTTGGGGTGTGTGGGGTTTGCTGCTGTTGTTTTAATCGCAGATGTTCAGATCAGTTTCAATTCCATAAATTATAATGTTAGACACATTATGCCGTTTAAGCCTCATAACCTCACCACCCTCCCCAACTTCTCTCCACCAATAAAGTAACCACATTGTATTGTGACGTAAGCACTATTATTATCCACATCTTGTAGATGAAGAACTAAAACTGAGAGGTAAAATAATTTGTTCAAAAACACAAATAATTTGCTCCAAGTTTTGGATCGTGGAGGCTTATGTTACTCCAAAGAACACAGCCTTAACACTTACACTCTATTCATAAATATTGCTAACTGTGAGTTGACCGGTCCAGGATTCATCCACATCGAAGATGTCAAGGAGAAGGAAGTCAGTAAGGATAATGTGGCCCTAGAGTAGAGAGAGGGCCACTAGGAAGCAGATTAAACATCACAGACCAAAGTGAATGAATAAATCGATTATTTAATAAGACATAGTTCTTGTTTCGTACTCAAACTAATTTGTAGTGAACATCTACAGTAATTTTAGAAAAGTTTACATCGTTTTTAAAAGATAACGCAGAATTTTTAAGATGTGAGGTGACTGATAGATGTGTTAATTTAATCGTGATAATCACATACATTTATATAATAAATAACCATCATGCTGTGTACTTAAAACATATACAATTTTATCTGTCAATTAAAAATAAATGAAATAAAACACATGTAGTTGATATAAAAAATAATTAAGGCTTTGGGTGATTTATTACGTTCCTAAAGTCTCACTTGAATCTCTTGATAGCACAGTATGTTTTGTAATAGAACAGAAACTAAAATGCAAACAGGTTCGAATGCTTCTAGCAGATATTTTTCAAAGCCAATTTCACTTAAATATTGTGTTTATGTGTTTATGCTTTTATTTCCTCCTGGGTATCCCTTTCGCTTTTTCTTCTCACTTGTCTAAACCCGAATCTGTAATCCCAGGCGCCTTTCCATCCTCCCCCAAAACATCTGAAAGTCTGCTTATCACTACCTCAATTACCCAACAAATAAGGAGGGATTTAGGGCCTTTTCCTACCATTTTCTCCCTTTTCTCATGAGGAAATCAAGCCCTGCCAATGCTGCTTCACTTTCTCCAAGTTTCAGGCAGGACAGAACAAGGCAATACATTTTCATCAAGGCTCAAGCACAACTGTGCTTTAGAGAATTGGGGTTTAATGTAATTTATGGGGAATCACTTCCAAGGGAGAACATGGAACCTCCAGTTTAATTGGGGTGATCTGGAAGGCTTGGCACCTGTCAGTGAGCAAGGAGATGGTGATACATGATAGAAACAGAAGTCAGTCAGCACACGCTCTTCGAATCCTGGATGCTTTCCTTCTGACGCTCCCAGCTGTAGTTTTTCTTACTGTATTTCTGCTCTTCTCATTCTCCTTTTTAATATGTAAGTGATTCTCCCCTGCTCTTTATCAAACAGCCTATGTAGGGAGGGCACAGCTCCTTCCTTGTAAAGAGTGACGTGGCCCCTTCTCCCACCTGTGCTTTCCCAGCCTGTTCCACAAATGCCCTAGTGGGAAGAAGGAGGACAGGTCTTGGTGACATGGTGCCGCTACCCTCACTGACTGAAAAGCAATTTTAATTGTGTCTGCAATATTAATTAACTAATTCAGTAAATATTTATGGAATGCATACCATATGCTAGATACTTTTACAGGCACTGAGGACACAGCAGTCAGTAAAACAGATTATGTTCCAGTGAGGGAGTAAATATAAGCAAAATAAAGTACAAAGTAATTTCTTTGGTGGTAAGTTGTATTTATAAACACAAAGCAAGAAAATGAGTAGGGAATAATGGAAGGGAAAGTCCATTGTAAATGCTTTGGTTGGGGGTGTCTCAATGAGAAATAATAATTTAAGCAAAGATCTCCAGCAGGTGAGGGAATTATTATCAGAGTATCTGTTTCACAAATAACATAGCACTTTCAAAGATTCCCCTCTTTTTTTTTTCAGATTATGTTTTTCTCATAAAATGGTACATATACTTTTTTTTAAAAAATAAGCAAATTACAGAAAAGAACATTGAACTGTTACCCACATAGTTTTTAATATTAAGTTAGCAGGATTGTAGACACGAATGTGCAGATGGAGAAATGGGGAAAAGATGGATAGTTAGGTAAATAAAGGCAGGAAGAATTCCATTAAAAAATAGTATCACACTACTACTTTTTAATTTATCTTAGAAATCAAGAAAAATATATAAGACTAAAGGAATAGCTGTAACTTGCATAAATATCTAATTTTTAAGATAGATTTTTTTTTCCAAAAAAGATAAAACCAAATTTAAGAAAGACATAATAGGAGAAGAAGCTGGAATCATTATGGTTCTTCAGGACTAAATGTGTCAAATTTAGTCAATATTGATTGATTGCTTGTTCTGAAAAATGAGGAAATTAGCACTCCCACCCACCTTCCCTGTCCCATCTCCAGATTTTTATTATGTTATTTTAATAACAGCAAGTTATATATCATTGCCTTCTGTTCTGAAATATTTTACCAGCCTCCCTTTAGTTCTCTATTAATGTAGATTGAGTATTATATCAATACCCTTACCACAATTCTTCCATTCTGAATTATAATAAAACACTTATATTTCAATTGGCTGCATTTCATCAAGCAGTTTTTAAATGACACTCTCTCTGTGTTCCTACATGTTTAGGGATGTCTACCTACTCCTTTCACTCCTGAACAACAATTTGAATGGTTATAAATCACACCTTCCCTTCCCAGTATATTGCAGATCCCCCTCCCTCACTCCCTCTGTTCCTTCTCTCCCTTCTTCCCTCTTTCCTTCCCTTTCATTCTCTCTCTCTCTCTCTTCCTCCTTCCCACTCCCTCTCTGGCTCTTTTCGATAACTTGGCCTTTTTTTCCCCAAATCTTGATGCTTGAGGAAATCGGTTTTTATCATTCAAGAAGATCTACTATAATTGATAGACATTATGTCAGAGCAAATGTAAAGTATGGACAGACATTCCCATATTAAGAGTGAGAAAGATGAAAATATTTAACATGAAAACTCTCCAAATATATCACAGTAATAAAAACAAAAGAAATAGATGAAAAAGACTGATGAGAACCCCATTTGGAAGGCAGCATAAATGAAGGAATAAGTTGTAAAATCAGCCACATCTACAAACACTTTTTGTTTTAATTCTTAACCATGTTCTGTCATTTTGAGCTTTTTACTACATTTAATTTACATGACCCTAAACCAAGGACATGGTTTTAAAATACAATATCTAAATTTAATAATTCTCCCATTGTGTTTGTAGGTTGCAAAGTTTGGCTAAGATAAGCTCAGAACAATGATTAGGAAAGGGTGTCAGAGAATAGCTTATACCTGTGTCTGTGTCTTCCCTGGGCTCCTACAGCCAGAGATGAAAACTGCCTATATTCCAATCACCATGAGGGATTTCATGGTCCTATATTTTTTATTGCTCTGTCTGAAATTACCACAAACTTAACTAAAAACAACAACTATTTATTAACTGTAGTTCTACAGGTTGGTTGGTAGATAGATAGACAGACAGACAGACAGACAGACAGATATCTAGCAATTGGAGGCTTTGCTTCACTTTGCTAGAAAAGAGAAAGATGGCATCATACAAAGAGAGCTACAAATAACCAGGTCAGACTTATTCAGTAGCCATATAGTCCAGCATGCGAATTCATAGCCTAATTTCAGCATCCTCCACTCTGGTGACTTTGCTGCTAAAGCCTGTGCACTCAGTCCAGAGTGAACAGCTGATCCGGTGGTATACCATCAAAGCAAATACTTAATGCTTGCTCTGACATTGTTTATGGCCAGAATCAGTGTCCATGTTATTTTAATTATTAATTATTAAATATTTGAAATGGGCCCTTATATTTTTTATTGCTTTGTCAGAAATTACCACAAACCTAACTAAAAACAACACCCATTTATTAACTGTAGTTCTATAGGTAAGAAGTTTGGTAGAAGCTCATGTAATTCTAGAAGTAAGAAGAATTCGGTAAGAAGTTCGGTAGAAGCTTCAGGAAGAAGCTCATGCCTTCACTGTTTAAGGTCTCTTAAGGTTTAAACAAGTGTCAGTCAGGCTGGACTTCCATCTGAAACTCCGGATTCTCCTCTAAGGTCTTTCAAGTTGTTGGCAGTATTCAGTTCCTTGGCATTTAGGACCGTGATTCCCATTTTCTTATTGGTTATCCAAATACACTTGCTCTCGATTTCTAGAGGTGATTATATCCTACTCACATGGCCTTTTTGCAACACAGAAGCTTACTAAAAGCCAAGAGGATAATCTGTAGGAATATATCTCTATCTCTAGTGGGAAGACTAGACAGTTTTTCTACAGTCTCAAAGTAGTATAATGACAGGAGGGTTACCTATCACAGAGATCCACACTCAAGTGAAGGGCATTATATAAGCACATATAGCAGTGAGAGGGACACTTAGAGAACAAATCAGAATTCTGTCCCTGTACCCTCTAAATAATGCTTACTTTAGATTCCTTGTTTGCCTAGACTTACAGGATCTTTTGAATCACTCATACATACTTGGCTAGATTATTATGCCTGACCCTTTCCTAACCAACTCCATTTTCAGCACTACCACTGGGATGGCCCACCACAATGGCCTGAGTTTGAGCCCCAGCCAGAGAGCCAACCCACATGCGCAGATCTCTGTTTCACCCTCTGCTCCCTTTAAGAGTGTATTTCAGTAGATCTGCCTGTTCTACTCCCCACTCTGTCTTGGGTGAATCCTCTCACCCTGCACTCCTCTGGCCTACACCCCAGTTCCTACACAAAAATAAAAAAA
Source organism: Scalopus aquaticus (assembly GCA_004024925.1). Lineage (NCBI taxonomy): Eukaryota > Metazoa > Chordata > Mammalia > Eulipotyphla > Talpidae > Scalopus > Scalopus aquaticus. The sequence goes on along the minus strand of PVIJ01000997.1, from coordinate 145,308 downwards.
ATAAAATCTTAAAAAAAAAGACCTGAAGCCATAAAATACATGAAAGAAGCTTAGGTAAAACACGCCACAACATTGGCTTCAGCGATATCTTTGGGGACTCAACTCCAATGGTAAGGAAAATAAACAAATGGGATTCTAGCAAACTAAAGAGCTCATATACCTGACAAGGAGCTAATACCCAAGATCTACAAAGAACACATAAAACTCAATGAAGTGAAAAAAAAATTCCAATCAAAAATTGGCAGAGGAGCTAAACAAACACTATTCAAAGAAGACATACAGATGGTCAACAGGCATGTGAAAAAAAAAATGTTCAAAATTACTATCACCAGAGAAATACAAATCAAAACCACAATGAGATAATCCTCACTCCCATAAGAAAGGCCGATATTAAAAAAAAAACAAAAAAAAAAACACCCAAAAATAAGTGTTGCAAGGGTATGGAGAAATACGAACCCTTATATACTATTAATAGGAATGCAGACTGGTCAAGCCTCTACAGAAAACATTATGGAGTTTCCATAAAATATTAAAAATAGATATATCATATGATCCAGAAATTCTACTATTTGATATTTATCCAGAGAATGCAAAAACACTAATTTGAAGGGATATATGCACTTTATGTTCATTTTAGCACTATTTACAACACCTAAGTTGTGGAAATAATCTAAGTGTCCAAAACCACGAGTGGATTAAGATGTTGTGCTATAAATACATGATGGCATACTACTCACCTATTATTAAAAGAGAGAGAGATGTTGCCATTCATGACAACATGGATGGAACTGGAAGGGATTATGTTAAGTGAAATAAATCAGAATGAGAAGGACAAATAACACATGATTTCACTTATCTAGAGTAACAAAGCAAAGGAATTGATAAAACTAAAGCAAAACAAACGCTAGAAATCTGGGCCTCCCTGGTGGCGCAGTGGTTGAGCACTGCGCTGTGGAGCTGTGGGCAGCGCGCGATGCGATGCGAGTTCGATGCCCAGCCCGGGAGAGTCCCACATGGTGCGGCAGACCTCTCCTGCCTCGCCCGCTGCTCCCCTCAGCAGTGTATTTCTGATCTGCCTGCTCTGCTCCCCACTCGGTCTCTAGTGAACGCTCTCGCTGCCCCAAATCTCTGGCCTGTACCCCAGCTCGTATGTATAAATAAATAAATCTTAAAAAAAAAAAAAAAACTCTAGAAATCTGACTGTAGAATTGAGGCTACAAGAGTGGGAGGCTGGGGGTGGGAACAAAGGTAGGAGGGTGCCCAGTGGGCTATGGTAAAGGACTATGGGTGCTTTATTGGTGGGTGTGGTGCAGACATAAATCTGAGGAGGTACAAACACTTTCCTAAATCATACACAATACTGCAAACCATTTTTACTTCCATAATAAAAAAATAATAATTCAGCTAAAAAGAAAAAAGAAATTCTGATTTCAGAGTCTCTCCATCATCCACCTATCACAAATATTCCACTTTCTAACTTGCTTATGTATCATGTATCTTGATAAGAGGTTCATGAAAAGAATTTTTTAATTATCATCCAATTTATAAAAATAGATAAAAATATAAATATAAATATAAATATAAATATATATATATCTGTGACAAGAATCTTAATTCTCATGAAGTTAATAAGAAGTTTAAGGCACAGAAATCAAGATATGCTAAAATTAGCGAATCTTGGTTTCAATTGAATGCTCATTAGATTAAAGTGATCAGCTGGATGTGACTCCAGTGAAAGAAAAAACGTTTTTAAAAATGTATAAAACTATACAAAACACTGAAAATATTTCCATGAAAATCATGCCTTGAAGACATGATAAAATTACCAATTTGTAATATTTTGTAATTCTCTGGAAAACAGATTCATGAAACAAGAAAGTTGGTGTTCAAATTCAGCTCATCAGACATTACAAACACACCCTCAGAAATACATTATGCACAAAACTAAAAAACTAGCCTCATGTTTCTCAGCCAGGAGAGAAAGCATAATCACTTCATCTTGCCTCAGTTATCCAGCATACCTAGCTGACACTGCTATTCTTCTTGTGATATTCATGCCAGTGGTGAGCCTAAGGCCTGAGAAGAGTCTACCCATGTACATGGGGGCCTCGCCTCCTCAGCCTCAGAGTACTTGTGCTAATCGTATAAAGTCTTTTTAATGTTATTACCTAAATTGTATAGTCTTTTAAGGTGGGACCACCACCTCGGTGCCTGGGTCTCCCCCACAGGATTAACATAAGCCTGGATCTGAATGAATGACCCGTGACCATAAGACACAATAGGCTCACGCCAGCGACCCTGACCACGATGGCCATCATAATGGAAAGAGCAAACACTGAGAGCTCTCGCTATCAATTGGAATAGAGACAAAATGCTGAATGTGGATGATTGCTCCACCTGACATCAGCAGGAAACTCACAAACTTTAGCTGAAAATAAATCTCTCTGCAAGAACAAACATGTGATGCTACTAGGGATTAAAAACTTTATACCTAGAAGTCCCAAAGCAGTCACTAATAATGCAATTGACCAAGTAAGGAAGGCCAATTTGCCGCTGAGGGTAAAGATTTAGAAGTGAAGAGGAACTCTGGCCAGATTTAAATAATGGCAGAAGGATCAAAAATAAGAGAAGGTAAAGGATCAATCGATCGGCTAGCGTGCTGATCCGTAAAGCAGAGTGGAAAAGATGCCAGCAGCTAACTTTGAATCCAGTTATTTAAAAGAAAAAAAGAAATTCAGTTCAAGGTTCCATGTTTTCAAGGTTATTCTGAAAAATGTGTAAGGTTACTTCAGACATGCATTTTTTAAACGATGGAGCATGGCTTAAATAGATAGGGCAAAGGGTTTAGTCTTTATTAATATTTTATTTCTGGTAAATTCAAATATGGGACTGTTAAAGTTCCCTGTGATTGATCTTTACTTACAAAATGTACGTGTTCAAGTATATATTTTTAGTTAATTCCAGAGAGCTCTCTGCAATCATCAACCTTCCCAGTCTATATTGTTCATTTTATTTATTTTTTAACCCTTCATAATCCTCACAGCATATGGCATGTGTAACAGAGGACACTGTACCACTCAGTCTGGGTTTGTTCCTTTTTGACTTCTAGTACTTGAGAGGCACAGTGATAACAGGAGGGGTTGGTCAGAGTCCTTTTTCTAGGATAAGGACTTTTTTTCCTAGTCCTTTTTCTATAACAAGGCTCCACAGTCATAGTTGGCTTAGCTTTTACTGATTCTCTACTCCTCCCTACGACAGGCTCTCCCATCTGAGTGTGCTGGACCCACTAATGTCCCACAGAGGATGTTCTGAGCTGTCCTTGGAGCCGTGAGGCACAGCCAGCTACAGCACTGCCTCAGTCTCCACGCCTGGCTCTCATCCTTCTGCCTTTTGGTGACTTCGTTTCAGATCCTAACACTAAAGTCAGGTTCAGCCCTTACCTACAGAGGAACAGTCTGTGGCTCTTCCACTGAGGCAACTGGCACAAAAGCAAACTTCTTTTTCCCTGTCTTATCTTTGTTCTTGTAGTCCATTCATTGTTTACAGATTCTCCTCTATCTCCCACCGCTCCCTCAAGATGCACAAGTGCACACAGAGGTATACATACCATCTCCTACAAGGAGGCAGAGGTGTGGAAAGGTACCCTTCCCCCGTCTTCTCCCTCCCCACACCAAGTGGATGGGATTGAGATGTTCTCTTTGACATTAATTCATGATTATATCTTGATTTCCTTGTGCTCTTACATCTTTTATTCATACATACACTGAATACCCCAATTAATTATATAATCATTGAGAACAGGGACAGCATCTGTCATTCCTTTTGGGACTTTCTTCCTCCACTTCTCAGGGCATGGTTTCTGCAGGCTGAGCTCTCCTGCCTCTCATTGCATAACCAACTTTAAAATTGAATGAAATGCTGAGCCTCCCCTCTAGCCTACACATTCAAAGGAACAAAAAGGAACTGCTTGAATAACAAGCTTCCTCTCTTGAAGGAAGAATGATTTGATCTCAAATCTCAAAGGAATGAGTGTTCACTAATTTAAGAAACTGACACTGCCATCTACCTAAGAAACACATGTTTCTTACAATTAAACATATATGTTTCTCACATTAAACATATATATAATCCACCTATAGAATCACACTCAGAGATAAAGGGTAGGGAAATCTCAGCTACAACCCTCCCTCTGCCACCCTCTAGTCCCATATGTTTAAGCAGGTTCTTTTTTAACAACTCAAGAGTTTCAGTTTCCTCATCTGCAAAATGAGAATAATTGCAATGTTATACCTCAGAATAAAACAAGAGCGTGTAAGTCAGTGCATGGCCCCAATTAGGTACTCCAAAAATACCTGCAACTTTTTAAATTTTTTTGCAACCCGGAAGAATTCTGGGGTCTTTTTGCCACAATCAAATGCTTTAAAGGTAGTTAAGGAAGTCTTTCAAACAGTTGTTTTAAATATATTCAATAGAACCCTCATACTGAACAATCTAAAAATCCACAAAGAAATGCATGAGTAGAATATGGTCATGTTTACATATTAAGCAGCCTTTCTGACCACTCAGCAATAAAATCTTCCAAAAAGGTGGAGAGTGTGTTAAAAGAAAAAAAAAATCCCTTTGAAATAGCGATTTCAACTTTTGCTTGGGCCTGTGTCAGGGTAAAGAAATGCCAATTCAGAAAGTCCCTGGAGCTGAGCAAGTTCTCCATCATCAGCTGCTGGGCTGTGTCAGCAAAGCCAGGTCTGCCTGCAGGAAACTGGAACTCAGGAGTCTCCCCAGGGCACTCTCCTCTCGATGCTGTGCTTCTGAAGGCCAGGGAGGGCGCCACGACCCCTGCCAGGCCCTGCTGTCCTTGGCATGAAAACACAGGTGGGCTTTTCGGCCACTGAGGCCTCTCTCTCCTTCCCCTGTGTTCTCTTCCCCTCTCTCCCTCCTGGATATTAAACTTATTTCATCCACTTTATCATCTCATTTGCTTTCTGATCGGATTCTCTGCTGCCATGTGGCTGATCAAAGACAGATGTGAGCTCTCATCTTCCCAAAGAAGCGCCTGTATTCAAACAAACATGTTAATTTATCGTCTTGCTACAGTTACTTTCCCTGACTCCCTCCTACCATTTTTCAATATTTTCATTCACTCCCAAGACCCCTTCCTCTATCTACACTTTCTTGTTTTATTCTTATTTGTCTTTAAAATCTCTCCCTTCCCCAGTTCATATTCTGTTGTCAGCAGGATAACAGAATTGCTTCTGTCCCCATCTTATCTTCCTCATACTTGAAAAAACTCATGTTTTTTTTTTTTTGAACCTCAGACATGTTCATATTTTCAGCAGCCTTATTTGTTTTTAATGGCAGCATATGTTATAAAATTCCAACTTTGTTTTCTTCTTGCTTGCCTTCCTCTCCTTTCATCTTTCCTGCCTCTCCCTTCTCTAGGGATGTGTCCTTCTCCCTAGTCCTCCCTTTCCTCTATCTCTCTTCTCTTTTTCTGCTTCCTCCCCTCTGAGACTCACCCCTTTGCTTTCTCTCCAAACTCTACCGTGCTGCTGCTTCCCTCTCTGCTGCTTTTCTGCTGAGTTGCTACTTTCAAGGATTTGAAATTCAGTAAATCCTTGATAGTTTGCCCTAATTTGGAGAGAAGGTCAATCAGAAATAATAAGCCTGAGAAACAGAATATTTTACAGCAACCCCTCAGCTGAAGGATATTAAGTGGACACAATATGATTGTTGACAAAGAATGAAGAAAGCTATTCACAGAACTACCAATAACAATTTACTGTGTTCTCAGGGCTGTGGGTGATTCAGTAATGAACAAGGCTGGAACCCTACCCTCGAGGAGTTTAAAATATAGTACAGAAAATAGAGCATGTTTGTATATGACCTTAATAAAGGCAGAATGTGTGAGAAGCTGATTCATTTGACAAACGTTAACCCCTACACTGTGGTAGAACTGTGGAAAATGCAAAAGTGACTCCAACATAATCTTGGCCCTGAGGGCCAAGACTCTGGCAGAGGATTAATTTGTCTTAAATGATTACCATGTAAAACAAAACTCAAAACACTTAAGGTAAAGGGCAAAGAACAGTTCAGAGAGGAAGGTGAGTAACTTAAACAGGAAGGTGGAGAAAGTGCCAAGGTAGAGATGCCACAGGGTCTAAGTCTTCCCTCAAAAACTACTTGGGTTCTAACAGTTGGCAAAAGGGTCAAAGTCCTGCAAGGATCACTTGGAAAATAGGGTTTGTTGTAATGTCAATTCAAGTTCCCTGTGAGAGGCTGAGAGAATGTCTGGTGGAAGATTCTGGGTTTTATTCTAGGACTGCTGAGACATTATGCTCTGATTGTTTAGTTATCTGTCTTTTGGGCCCAGGCAGGGGAAAGAGTTGTGTATGCCCACATGTGACATGCTGTGCTAGGGAAAGCGCCCACACAAGCAAAAGCTCAGAAGCAGGAAGGTGAGTGCGACATCAAAGGGGACAGGGGTTGGTCCAATGTGGCTGTGAAGGGAGACAGTCAAGATGACACCGGGCAGAGAACTGTCATGTTGTGGAGGGCCTAAAACATCATGCATAGAAGTTGAATACTCAAGACTTCTGAGCAGAGGATAAAACCAGATTTGTGTTAGGTCTACAGAAGAAGGTAAAAATTAGATGAAAGGAAGACAACGAGGAAGCCACTGCAGTAACTCACCAAGTGATACACTTACTCATTGAATGACTATGATGACAGTAAGAAGAAGATTTGGTTCAAGTCATATACCAATGGTAGAATCTCTTGTGGAAGAGGGGAAGGAGGAAACAGAAATGAAACAATTGGCTAGAACAATGATGAAGTCAGTCACCAAGAGAGGGATGACAAATGGAAGAATTTATAGGAGAGAAACAAATAGGTTTGGTTTTAGTGAATTGGGGATATTGATGAATACAGATGCAACATTAAGAAGAAAGCATAGAAGATGAAAGTCAGACTACTTGAATACTTCTATGGGGAAAAAACCATACCTTCATTCACCAAATATTTATTGAGCACATTCTATCTACCAGTAGATGAAGCATGGCATTAGAAAATAAGATATTAATGAAAACATATCAGAGAGAGAAGAAAAAAAGCTGATAAAAACTGTAAGAGGTAATCCCCAGGGAAAGTGGAAATTCTGGTTTCCCCACCCAAGTAAGGGTGGAGATGAGCAGGGAGAGGAAACTAGAGAAGACAGGGAGAAGGAAGATGTGGAGGTGGCCTATGGAACACAGAGACATGTGAAGAAGCTGAGCGTGCTTCTCGGTCTTGGACTTATACCGGGGACTTGGGGGACTTGGAAAGAGACACCTGAAAGAGCCAGAGACATGGGTGAAAGACCCATGGGGAGACTGTCAGTAGCAGCCTTTATCTTGACTTGGATTTTGATTTTTTTTTTTTTCTTTCCAGACTTGCTTGGCCCCTTTTGCCCCTTTCCTATGGGTTCCCACCAAAAGGCACCTTAGAATTGTGGCAAGCTTTTGGGCCATTTCAGCTTTGGGCCAACCCTGTTTGGCAGGGCATTTATCAACAAGGGGATGCATAATTTGGGGTGTTTAATTGGAAACTATTTTAACTATATTCTGTCTCTTCTCTTCTCTTTATTGCTCATTAATTGTATAAAAGTTCCTTTCCATTAAAGGTCTTATGAACTAGAGTATGTTTTGTCTTGATGCAGCACATGGCTGGACCCATTTAGAGTGGGCAGGTTTGGAGGTCCTGGGGTACCCCTCCTTCTGCCCTATAACAGACCTGCCATGGGTAAACTGTTTCTACCAGAAAAGAAATCACCTCAGTGTGTCCCAGACAGGGCAAAGACAAAACTAAACATGGGAAGAATAAGAAAAAAAAGACCCTAGAAACCACAGAGGTTTTATGGAACCCAGCAATTCATTAACAAATAGATAAGAATCAGTTGTGCTTAGCAAATGTATTATTTAAATGCAAATGATGCTGCTAATTGTACTGTAACAGAGGCTAAAAAGAAGGCATCTAAAGCTGGAGAGAACAAGGGACCAGGGGAACCTGGTTTTGTAATTACTCAGCCACTTAGTAGTAATATTCCTCAGGCAAGGTACTTTTATTTCTGAGTCTCAGTTTTCTTCTCTATAAAATAAGGAAAATAACATTTACTTCACTGAGTCATTGTGAGAATTAAAAACAATTAATATGCATAAGATGCATGGAACAATAAATGGCAAATATTATCATATTTTTAAAAAAAATGTTACTCTAACACATTTTGCCCTGCTTTGAGTCAAGTTTTGTTACCAAGCTTCTGTATGAGTAAACTATTAGCGCATCTTCGCAAATAGTCTTTAGTAACAGAGCCATATTGGTCTAAGACATCCATTAAAATGTTAATCCCAGACCCTGTCCACCTAGCAATCTTTCTAAACTGGGAATGTGTGTTTACACAGTTTTCATTACCAGAGCAGACTGGGAAATTGGGCTGAGTGCCAGAACAGAATGGCTCTTTGTTTTCACATCAAATACCAATTATCCATCAAATCTCACCATGCTCCACTCTCAGATAATCAAATCAACCTCACATAGAAATATTTTGAAATCCTTATATTAACGATTATCTCTAATTCCTAAACGCATCCTCACCAACCAAGCTCACTCCACTCTCTCACTTCCCATGTTCTCAGTATCCAGTCACAGCACTCTAGCACGCGTGGTCCCATATAAAGGACTCTGTCTTTTGAACCAGGTCCGTTACACACACATTCAACTATCCTCTTCATGACCATCATTACTTCTAAATGATTTCACTGGTCAACAGTGAGATCGTTACTCAATTTAAAAGGCGCTAATCTGCAGTATCTTGGTGTGCTGAACATGAATATAACCCTGAAAAATTTTTATTAGCTCTCGTTTTGAAGGTATTTCATATAATTCATTTAACATGTTTCACCATGTAAATTTATTCAGTAGGACTGCAACAACATCTTAAATCAGCCTAGAATGATGTAATATTGCATGGCATTGCATAATACCATTATGCACACATTCTTCCGAGTGGATTGCATCATTTTCTGAAGCAATGCAATACTACTGCCAGGCTGCTGTAATAAGCTGAAGTTAGTAAGCTGCTGAAGTAAGCTGACGTTAGCAGTGCACTATAGAAAGCCTTGTCAGAAAGGTTGAGCATTGAAAATATATCAGACTTTGTGCGAGACAGTTGAAGCTACTGTTACATAGAACTGTTATGATTTTATCCATTTAGGCACAATACAGAACAGTAATGCCTCGAAAGTGCATTAATAATGTGGACCATTGCTGCTCTATTTGTGGGGAAGTGACATTTGCCAACCAGAAGAAAAGTATCACTTCTCAAGTGAAGAAGGCTTATCATCTTGACCTCGGATGCAAGGTTGGTGACCAAGACACGCCTTGGGCCCTGCATATATGCTGTGCTACATGTACAACACAGCTTTCACAGTGGTTCAGTGGCAAAAGACCAACAATGCCCTTTGCAGTTCCCATGGTATGGAGAGAGTCAAGCAACCACATAAAAGACTGTTACTTCTGCTTGGTTCCTTCTCTTTCTGGCAGAATAACGAAGCAAAAGAAGCCGAGAATAGTCTACCCAAACATTCCATCTGCACTGAGACCAGTTCCACATGGTGAGGGACTTCCTATTCCTGAACCTCCAGCAGAATATTCTCTTGATTCATCTGATGAGGACAAGGGTGAGCCGCTCCTGTTCCATCAGCATGCAGTGATCCAGAATTTCACTGTGGTACACCATCAACCCCACACAGACTAACACAGGAAGAACTAAATGACCAGGTTCGTGATTTGGACTTATCCAAGAACAAGGCAGAATTGCTAGGATCAAGACTCCAACAATGGAATCTTCTAGAAGAAGATGTCACAATTACTTTCTATCGAAAGGGCCACCAGCAGTTCGAGCCTTTCTTCAGAAAGGAAAGTATTCTGGTATTCTGTTCCGATATTGAAGACCTCATGAATGCCTTAGAAAACACTCATGACCCACAAGAATGGAGACTATTTCTAGACGCTTCGAAACTGAGTCTTAAGGCTGTGCTTTTGCATAATGGAAACTGTCTTCCATCTATTCTATTCCTGAACAGCTGTACAAGAGACAAGCGAAGAAATCTAAGACGTAGTCTATGACTTGATTTTTTACAGGTATTAACTGTAGACCTATTACTATTGGCATGCATTTCGCGATGTAAACATCAATTTATTGCAGATTACAAAAAAAAAAATAGAGCCAAAATTAGAATTTGACTGTCATATTTGTGTTGAGCACATACAAATTGATAGAAAATGACTAATTTTATTTCAGTAACATGACTTTTGTAAAAATTTGTTGACCAGTGTCTCCAGACTACTGAATGTTCTCCATTCTAGTCTGCCCTTCACACTACAGGAGATCTGATTATATTATCCTGTCATTTGCTAACTCCTGCTGCAACAGTGGGACATCTACAGAAGGGGGAGTTTCCAGGTTCCCTGCCCCATCCAAGGAAGAGTGGAGATAAGCAGCAAGGAAAAGCAGGAGACTGAAAGAAGAGTTGGAAAAGGCACATTGAGCAGAGAGACATGTGAAGAAGCCATGATTGCTTCTCAGCCTTGCACTTGTACCCGTGATGTGGGGGACAGGGAAAGAGACACCTGAAAGAGACAGAGACATGGGTGAGTGACCGCAGGGAGGCTAACAATGGCAGCCTTTATCTTGACTTGGATTTTGATTTTGTTCTTTTCCTTTCAGACTTGTTTGGTCCCTTCTGCCCTTTTCCTATGGTCCCCACCAGAACGTGCCTTAGGCTTGTGGCCAGCTTTTGGGTCTCAGCAGCCCACTCTGGGCCAATCCTTTTGGCTGGGCACTTACCCTGAGGGTATGGGTAACTTTGGGTGCTTCATCTGGAAACTAGATTCTTTCTCTTCTCTTTTCTCTATTGCACACTAATTTTATTAAAGTTCTTTTTCTTGAAGGTTTTACGTACTTAGAGTATGACTGTCTTTATGCAGTGGATGGCAGACTCCATTTAGAGCAGGTAGGTTTGGGGTCCTAAGGGCACCCCTCATTCTGCCTGCTAACACCACTGGCAACAGGAAAAAAAAATCAATGAATTTTTGTAGTGCGTCATGGCCGAATAATCTAGTATCCAGCCTAACTTCTGCTCCAGTTTCCCAAATATGTAATTTCATTCACTAATTCAAGTCACTGCAAGTATTGTTCCTTTCACAAGAAATATCTTTCAACAACTTGTTTTACAGGCAAAGGCCTACTCCTCCTTTAAAACCTAGGTTAAATGCAACTACTAGTAAAAAAGATTGAGGAGAGATTCCTGGGTCCTAGAGTAATGTCCTTAATTAGCCAGCTATAACCTTGAGTTTCCTAAGGAAACTTCTACCACATGAATTAAGATTAAGAAAAAGAACTCGGCTTTGGTCTCAAACCAAAAAGTCAAGTCCTAGATTCACTAACCTGGATAACACTGCCTTGAACTCAATTACTTTACTAAGACAGAATAACCGACTCGTTTCTAGATTACCTCTTAAAGAGTCTGAAAGAAAGGAAAGTGAGTTCTCTTTCTTATGCAGGAATGCCATGGCCCCCACTAGTACCAAGCTGTTCTGAGAGAATAGAAATAGAGCTATTTATCCCACTAGAGATTCGTGTTTTGTATCTGAAACTAAGACTCCATCCTCAATAAAACCTGATCCAATAAACATCCTGAAGATGACAAATCTATAGCAGCTTCTCCTACTTGATGTACCAATAAGTGTCAGTAGTACCTTCTCTTGGGAGTTCATTCCTGGTTCATTCCAATCCCTACTGCCCCAAATGAATGACTTCTTCTTTATCTATGTCCCTTTAATCATTTTTTCATCCCTCTGTGATATCACTTCTTACATTTTCTATAATTATTTTTCAATATCTTTCACATTCAACTATCATTTTTAAGAAAGTAGGAACTATGTTTATTGTGTAGCCCTATCTGTCCAGTGTCTAACACAGGGAAACCACCAACTCGCATAGTGCCTTAATGCTACTTCCTCGCAGGAGGGCTTGGAGCATGCTTGGTGAGCAGAGTGTGAACTGAGTTTTAGTTCCCTTCCCCCTACCATCTGAACAAAACTTGGACAGCTCTATCCAGCAACTGTAGACCAGCATGTAAGAGAAACTTAAAATATGTGTGGATGAGTGAACAGCGCATAAAGGAACTGGAGGGTGAGGAATACAATGATAATGTAAAGCTGGAGAAACTATAGGGCATAAAACCTAATAGAATCTGTGACCAGGATCATTAAGGATCCATAAATTTTAGAAAGTTCTTAAATATACTAAATTAATAAGGGGCCGTAAGTCTAAAAGAATTTTATTACTGAAAGCATGGCAGCCATATGTTCCAGATTTTCTAGGATAATCCATATTTCAAATCTCCTGTCTCATTGTCCCCGTAAGTGTAATTGTACTTGTCAGAGCATATGTCCTAATTTTGGGCTCAGGAAATATGGTCACTAACTAGAAAGTATATTTGATTTATTTTTGCTCCATCTTCTTATTTTACAGATGAGGAAACTGAGATCCGCAGAGGCTACTCAGATCACCTTAAGTCATAGAGGACATTAATTATAAAACCAGGATCTAAAACTAAAACTATGTCTCCTGACTTCTAACTTAGTGCTAATTTTATATTATTTTATGCTGCAATCTAACACAATTGCATGGAAGTTTTTGTTTGCAAATGAACAGATATACCACTCCTACTATTGAATCTTTTCCTCGGATAAGATGTGCTGCCTTGCCAAAACAAACCAAGAGCAGTCCTTCCATTACTGAAATATGCAGTCTCTGATCTCCTATGTGGCAGGGGTTCTGAGACAAGCTCAAACTGTATTTATTTGGTGATTGAGTATTTGCAGGCAAGGTAAGGGAGGAAATAGTGAATGCCTTTATCACAGCTGATGGTACAGGACGGACACAGTCACCAGATGATGTTTCTTAATCACTATATTCTAACTCTACACCTCAAAACTCCAGGCTTCTGGTATCAACATCATCCAAGGTGACTTTCCAGAATAAAAGAGGAATATGAGAACATCTGGTAGGGGATGGCTCAAAAATGAAAAAGTACAGGGAATACTCAGCAACCAATCTGAAACCGCCATTCATAAAGAACTTATCACATAGAGAAGGAGCATATGGAGTTATTAAGAAAAAGGACAGAAAGAGTAGGTAAATTGAGAATAATTAATATGAACATATTACGGATACTATGGTGCAATAACAATAATGAAGTGATTAAAATCAAGGTGAACACACTGATGCTACTGAAGAATTGGTGCAAGCTAAAAACTTGAAAATAGAAGGTGGGTAGTCTGAAAAACAAAGGAGAACAGATAGAAGAGAATGAGAAGCTGTTTTAGATGATGTAATAAGAGAACACCAGTCACATCTTCAATCTAACAGGAAATGTGCCTTTGAGCAAGTTATTTTTCCCTGCCTGCAAACAAGAGAATTGGGCTCCATAATCTCCAAGCACCTTTTTGAGCTCTAATTTATCATGATCCCTATTGAACCATTACCATCCTTTGTTAATTTACACAGCATTTCTTCATAATAAAGTAATTAACAATGTGAGAGTTGTGTTTGCCAGATCAGAGAAAAACTGCCTTTTTGTGTCCATTTTTGGGCCAGAGTTTGGCAAACTTTTCCTGTAAAGGACCAGACAGCAAATATTTTCGGCATTGTGGACTGTGGTCTCTGTCATAACTATGATCTCTGCCTCTGTAACATGAAACAATCATAGACAAAACATAAACAACTGAGTGTGGCTGGGTTCCAATAAGACCTGATTTACAAAACAGGTAGCAGGCTGGATTTAGCCCAGACTTTAGTCAAATCAAGTATGGGAAACACATTATATGTAATTTACTAGAGTTTTTTAGAATCAACCCTCATACATGTATGGATTATAGATAGTAAAAATGCAATAAAAGCTTCTGAAAATAAACAAGGATACCCCCTTGATAATCCATATAAACTGCCACATTGCACAACTCTAGAGGTCACCATTCACAATAGCTTTAGAGAAGCTATAATTCTATACAGAGCATTGTGAATGACAGAGCTGCACAACCTCGATGACACTGCTGGTGATATTGATAGCTCAGTAACACTGACGCCTAAGAGGGAGAAACTGGAGGTGAAGGAAGAAAAGGAAGGATCTGAAAAAGGAATAACAATGGAAGAGAAGCTCTATATCCTAGTTCCTTCAGGAACTCAAAGCCTGCCCTCTCTGTCCTATTTATTCTAGCTCTCCAAATAAACGATTATCTCAGGGAAGACAGGATATATCATTCATTTGAGCTCGAAGTGAATTTAACAAGTTGTCTTTCTTAGAAGGGTTTGTTTCTAAGAATTCTCACCTATTGAAGGTTGTCGAAGGAACTATGAAGTGGTAGGGGAGTGATCTTGAAAGTACACCATATTGTCAGCTTGTTATTTGCTCCCCTTTAGACTGTTATCTGTTGTTTAACTCCCTTCTTCCAAAAACAGTGATTTTTTTTTTTAGGTTTTCCCACACACTGAATCTTAGTTTCAGTAAAATTTACTAATGAGAAAAACCTATACCACTAACCAGATTGATCTGCTCAAGGACGGCTGTATGACGAAGTCAGACCAAGCCAGAGTTCTTCCCTGGGATATTTCACACCAGAATTCATGGAAGAGTAGGTATTTTGTCTGGAGGGAAAACAGTCCAAACCATATTTCTGGCACTAAGTAAGTCCCTTACTATGTCCATGAATCAGCGATGTGAGCACGAAGCCAACATGCAGTAAGACACTGAGAGAAGGGTAAGAGTTTAAGGGGACGTTCCGATCCATATTTCTAGGTGTACTTCAGGCCATGCTGCGTACTTATCAGTCTCAGATGATGAGGATGCCCTCATTATCCTTCTAATAAAATCTCATTTTTGCCTAAGCTAATTCAAATGGAATTTTGGCTAGTTGTAACCAGAATATATCTGAAAAGTACAATAATAACTGTGGCTATTCTATTTCCCCCAGATCTGTAGCTTTGTTTCACATCTTTAGCCTTTTTCTTCCCTTTCATTAGGATTATCCCAAATCCTTCTTAGTAAGGTATAGTTAAATTCTCTGTCACTGTATATCACACATCAACCCTATGCCATACTTATGTCTATATGCTAACAGGTATTCTAAGGTGTGGGCGTTTTTCTAGTTTGACAGAAAAGTCTGGATCTACAGATTGTGCATAGTACCACAAGGAACTCCATCTGCACCTATATCCCAACGGCCCTCAGATACAAAAGACAACAGAATAGCAACTAAGCACAGGTCAAGTCACGCAGTTAACTCACCAAAGAGGAGGGAAGCAGCATCAAAGGCTTCCCTGATCAAATTCTAAGTTAGTCAACCAAAGAAACCACAAGATCCCAGACCCCAACATCTCAGAAAGGTCAGACCCACCATTTTGTTTTGTTCTCATCTCTTAATGGGTTTATTGTCATTTAAACAGGCAAAGGATATTATGGTGGGAAGTAAATCTCTCTTAACATCTCCATCCTCTAGTCACCAACTGTCCTCCCTAGTAGCAAAACCTCTTATCAGTTTCTTGACTATGTTTTCATATTCATGTCCGTGCATGTATAAATATATACTCACATGTGTAGTTTCATACAGTACATACTATTTTTTTCTTGCTTTTTTTCAAGTAGCAATATGTCTGTTCTCATCACTTGAAATGAGGCATATGTTATCTGAAGAACTGAATATTTTGGTCACATCTGCTTGGGAGCAATACATAATACATAGTCACAGCTGAACAGGGATAAACACTTCTGAAATTCTATTAGACAGTGTCTTATAGCACTGTTCAGAGATAAACTGAGGCATACTAACATTTTTAAGAGTTTTTTTTTTTCCTGTTTTTTAGCGAACATCAATTCAAAATGGGCAAAACCAAACTGGAAGTGGTTAGGAGTTCATTATCTATAGGAGCTAAGACAATGATATTTATAGAGAATATGTACACGGAAAGCAAGGAAATTATTTGACTGGTTATAACTTTAGTGGTTGCCTATTTAGGAAAGCCTCGTTGGCTGTTTGTGATTGGTCATTCTTGTGCTTCTGTTCTTAACCTTGAGGCTTTTATAGGCTTTGTTTTTTTATTTGTTTACATAGGTTGTAAGGCATTAAAGTCACCTCAGTCTAATGTTCTCCTTGTTAATTTAACAGCAATTTAACAGTACCAACAATGGTTCATTGAAAGAAGCTCAAATGGGCAAAAGTGCAATATTGAACTTTGGCGAGAAGGTAAATAGCTAAATGCTCCTCACCAGTTCAAATCCTAGGTGTAGAACTTGACCCCTGAGAGTCTGAAGTTTGAAGCAACCTATATTTTTTATACAAGTGATTTATGAATTTCAGTACCTTATGAAATACCATAGACTATGGTTTCTGGGTTCCAAGTCATTCTACAAAATTAACAGAACAATTCAAGGGTGGGTTATTAAAAGAAAAATATAGAACAGAGCATTTTCTTCTACACTTTTATAGTTGACATCACCAGATAATAAATCTGTTTTGGTCATAACCAAACCCTGGTCTAAATAGACTCATAGTTTATTCTTATATGATCACTTTTTTTGAGGGATCTAACTTTCTGTAACTCAAAAGACTTATGAGACCATCTGAATGAGCAATTTTAAGTGATTTTTATTCGCTCTTTGGAAAAGTCAGCTTGAAATCTATCTCTTCTGCTAGGCAAATCACTCTATAAAGGAGGACAGCTGTGACATTTACCATTTAAACATTGGAGTTTCAAAGCATGCACTGGCCTAGCTCTAAGACCATTATAAATTTTGCATAAGTTTTTTCGTGTGTGCACTGAAATATAGTCTGACCCTGGGTAGTGATGTTCCTGGTCTTTCCTCTTGAAATCTTCCTTCATGCCTTCCCCTCCCTTATTTTAATAGCCATGCCTTTACTCTGACTGGCCTTACATGGCCATAATATCTTAAAAGTTATTTTATAGCCATTGCTAAGAAAGTGATAATAGCTCCCTGATCTACACAGACTCTATAGAACTTGTTGCCCAGTTCAACCACAGAGAAAAGGATGCTCAATAGCCTTTATAATTTCCTTAGCTCTCTCTTTGCCACTCCCCTCTGTCATCGTAACACAATGCCCTGGAAGTGCACTAGATTGACCAGGATCCCTCACTGCAAGGTTTCAGGTAAGTCTGTGTTCCCTCTCAAGGAAATGCCTTAGATCTAGACAAATCTCTTCACGTTCCTCCTTGGTGAAATGTATTTGTTACATAACAAAAGCAACAGAAGTCTCCCTCAGCATGGCTCTATTGGCATTTTAGATAAGGGAAATATTGAAGCCATGGTGGGTAGCTGACTCCTCTGAAGACAACATCCATGAGACTCACAGCTTCTTTTCCCTCCAGCAGTGTTGAACAGAACAAAGCTCAGGTACATAAATTCTATTTACTGCACTAAGTTAGAACCTCTGTGTTAATTATAGTGAGATGATACATCTCAGGTAGCTAAGTCCTGTGTTTCTAATTCATCTTGGCAATCACTGAAACACGAACCAGACTCTCTATTTCATAACATTTTCTTCTAGTCAGAAGGACGCTACATCTCTAAGATCTTTGCACTCAGACATTAGCTCCATTTTGAATCAAAGAAAAGCAATGATCCTTCCTCTCTGAACCCCCAGACGTATGCTTTCTGCTCAAGATCAAAACTGTTTACAGATTCCTAAATTCCATCAATCAGCTGATGTTTCTCAAAATCTACCCAGAGACAATTTTGTAAAGATTTTGCTTTGTTTCTGAGATGTAGATCCTATAAAACCTTACTAAGCTCAGTCTCCAATCTTTGAGTTTCCCCTAATATCTCCATGATGATCTTTCTCTTATTCACTCTTTCACTAAATGTCCCCTCTAAGAGACTAGCAAACAAGGTCCTCCCATGTTAATTGGCCTCTCAGGGTTCTCTTTTCTTTAGGTAGCCCAGAATCTCTCAGTCCCCCACTGTTCCTCCACAATAACCCAACTAACATCAGTAGCCCACCTGGAAACCACTTAGTTCAGAACTGCCACAGCAATAGCATAGCAAAATCCAATTATATCTGCATACAATTCCCTATTACAGTCTTTTTCTAGCAACATTTACCATTAAATTCCACATTTACATTTTGTCTCAGCTGCTCCAAAGTACAGGGGAAGCCAAATGACTGGAAAAGTTTGATATTTGTTTATCTTACTGTATAATTTAAAATATCCAATAAACTAGTTCATGATAAAGTGTTAATTATTGGAAGTAGGCTGGTCACAGCTTTATATTCACACAGTGCTGTTTTTTAATCTTATTTCAGTTACTCTCTAGTTGTTTAAACTTAGATAAATTATGAAACTTTCCCACCTTCAGATTCATCACATTAAATGAGCATATATATTCCTCATCTCTTAAAAGTTATAGCAATAACATTGATCATATATGTGGTAGATTTTCAATAGATGTTATGTTCCATCTCTCCTCTCCAGGGTAATTTTGCTATTTTAAGGAGGTACAGTGTGTCTTCCTCAATGATATGGGTATGCATTAGATTCCCAGCCCCCACCCCCACCATTTTACCACTAAAATTCTTTTAGGAAGCATCAGAAGGATTCTGATTGCAGACAAACTGGAACAAGGGCTTGCCAATGTTTCTGATATTAAGTAACATTTAAACTGATAAATGAAGATAGTGCTGCTATTAACAACCTCTCTAGCCATTCTTCTTTATCATTCTTATCATTTTCTGACATTGTTGAACAAATGAGCAGTTACAATTTCTTTTCCTAAAGCCCATGTTTCTGATTGTATGACATTTGAAATAAATATTTCAAAATCTAGAATTTGCCACTTTTTGTGCAATTGATGACATTAACTCATTTGCCAATCAAGCTGCACCCCCAAATGCAGAGTACTGTACTGCACTGATTACTATTGCTGCAGAATCATTTTATTTCTCTTTTCATAACCTACTCCATCTTTCTGACAAAAAAAAAAAAATTGTGCTCTTGACATCAGGACAAAAAGCTACCATCTCTGTGATGAGCAATAAATACTTTGTATGGGGATCTTGTTATTTAATAGCAAAAAAATCTTACTAATAAAATTTCCATCTTCTTGCCCACACTCTTTAATAAGAACCAGAATCCCCCACAAAAATACTTGTGCATGCATGAGAATCCACTCAAGACCCTGAGAAAGATGACCTTTGTCATTTCCTACTAATCTACTTCATGATCCTCTCTCACTTCTGCTGTTTTACTTCACTTCCCGGGTTTACCTTTCTAAGATCTCTTCCCTTCCTTGAACTAATTCCATCTCTATCCTCAATCTTAGTTTTATATAGTCTAAAAACACTTTCTTCTGATCCTGTGCCTGCTTTAGCCTACTTTTTCATCCAGTCAGGATATGCTAGGCTATGTTATAAACATCTCACAGCAAATAAAGGTCTATTTATTGCTCTTAAAAGGCACACAGGTCAAGGTGACTCTCTAGAACAAGTATTTTCTATATTGACAACTCAATGTCCCAAATAAAGAATAGTCTACTACACTGTAATTGTACAGTAAGCAGCAATTATAGTGTGTATAGCTAGTGCAAAAGAGAGAGATGGAGAACTGCACACCAGCTTCTAAAATGCTTCTGCCCAACACTGATACATGTCACTTCTGTGGACATTTTATTGGTCAAAGCAATTCCTATGGTCATGGTTAACTGCCTGAGGGAGAAAGAATTGGCTATGGGTGTGCATTAGATTTCTCCCCCCACCCGTTTTACCACTAGAATTCCCAGGAAATTAGAGCAAAATCAATGTTAATTTTTCCACAAACACTCAATCTTTAACTCGTTGCAAATTTGCTTCTGTACCAATAACTTGATTTAGTCAGGCTGGGTGAAGTAATGACCCCACTGCACCCCACAATCCCGTAGCTTACAACAATAAACATTTCTTTCTTTCTCATATCACTGACAGGCTGAGGGCTGGTGGCAGTTTTGGGCCCCTTGCAGCTTATTTTCTGTGTCCGAGGCTAAAGAAAATCTGCTGCACTTCTGCTTAGACATGATATTCTTCCTGTTTGCTCACACGCCATTGCCCAAAGCACGTCGCGTGGTCAAAGCCAAAGTCAATGAGGCTGGGATGTCCAGTCCTCACACAGGAGGCATAAAGGTCACATAAGCAGGGGGAGGATCCTCACACAAGGAGGCAGATACAAATAAATATGAGTGACACCTTCATCTGCCACAGCACCCTCCTGTCACTGTTGGTTCTTTTCTTGTTCTATTCACTTTTCCTTGCGTGGTTTTAACTATAACATCCATAAAAATAATGTGTATATTCTATTTCTGATATTACTTGTTCTCTCAAGATTTCATTAAAAATATTAAATCTGGTGGAAATCAAAGTTTAATTGTCCAAATGGCATTCTCATGCCACCGTACAAGATGTGCCTTCAATATAGTCTCTCAGGTAAGTACTCCTGGTCTATTCCCATTTCTGTCTGAGTTTCCAGTATTTTCCTGACATATCCACTGGCCGTATAACCTCAATGTCATTCTTCAATCTTCTTTTCCTCCCCTACAACTTGTGAGTCCTCAAGTGCTATCCAACATCCCTTATGGTGTCTCATTTCCTCCCATTACCGAAATCTACTGTGATCCAGGAATTTCTCATTTAGGACTATTTGAATGTCTTTCCTATTGGTATCTCATAATCAGAAATTCAATTCTTACATACATACACATAAAAATTATGAGAATCATCATTTTAGCATTGATTGTAATAACAAAAAAGATGTAAAATATGTATATGCCCATCAATAAAAGAAATTATAACTACCAGTATATCCACACACTAGAATACAGTATATAACAGTGAAAACGAATAAACATAAAGCGGCAGCTATGAACAAGGATGGCTCTACAGCAAAGAGTACACTAAAAGTTCCTAAGAATATATTCAACATGACATCCTCTTGATGAATGTTGCAAATGTGTAAACAATATCACTGCTTAGTAAAACAATTTGGGAAAAGCTTTTTCAAAGCATGGAATTCATAATCCAGAAATTATTGTCATGGTTACTCAGCAGAGGATGGGGAGTGGGGGGTGTGCAGGGGAAGGTGCCTTGTGAGGGGTACATTAAGGTCTTTGACTATATTTATAAAAGTTTATTTTTAAGGTGGATTATGGATACAGTTTTTTGTTGATTTTTATTCTTTAGGACTTAAACCTGTCAGAAATAGTTAATGATACACTATAAATTTTTGAAACACCTCCTAACTAATTTCTCCATTCTAACATCTCCCCACCCCCAAGCAGTCTGCACATTAGCCAAGCTAATTTTTCTAAAATACCATTTTGCTTTACCTTCTACTAACAAATCTCCAAATAGTGTCCAATGCCTATAAGATGAACTCCATACACTTCAGCATCTCATTCAAGCTACCAAGAGCCTGGCTCCTTCACTGTCCCCATCCTCTTTCATGCTTTACCTGAAGAGGTCTCTCCTGTTCTGCCTATTTACTTAAGTCTCTCCCTTTAGTATCTAGTCCAGTCATCCTTTTCCCTTCAAACCTGCCTTGGAGGGTGAAATAGTGGACCCTCTCTCCTACCTAGGGCTATTCCTCTAAACATACTCTTTGCCCCTTTTCTCCCTACAAACTCCATCAGTTTTTCAACTTCCTTTTAATTTGCTATATTTTCTTCATTCCTTTGTCATCCATAAAATGTCCTTTATCAAGTCTTCTCTTTCAGTCAACCCCAGGGGCAAAGTATTTACCTCTTGGTATATCATTTAAGTACTGCCAGTAACTGTGAAGGGGCTTGTAAGCTAGCAAGTTAGCCCCATGCAGTATTACGAATGTTGGCATGGGACATCTGGATAAAGGCCAATATTTTATTGCTCAGAGCAAGAGCAGATATCAGAACATCAGTGTTTCATGTGCTGGTCCGTGCCCCCCAATTTCTATTATGTAACATGGAGGACCATGTGACACCTTATTATAGACACATTATTAAGTAGTTGTTTAATAATGTGTTGATGACAGTAAGTTGTCTATTTGCAAAGTTCCTACAGCCAGCCCTGCCACGCATACCTGCCTTTCCCTCTGGAGGAAGACACTATCTATATCTTTCAAGTTTGTTATATAAACATTCTTGAAAAGAAATATCTGGGGGGAGAAAAGACTCTGCTCAAAATATTGGCAGAAATATGAGATATCCATGGAGAACTATCTTACAAAACTTAGTTAATAGCCTTATTTCCCCAACTACATTGAAGTCAGGGTTTGGTGAAAATTTTCTTAAAGAACTAAGTAGTAAGCATTTTAGGATTTTAGATTGCACAGTCTCTGCTTTTATAGCTCAAAAGGAGTCAGAAATAAGAGGTAAAAGAATGGACAGTCCAAAAAAGTACTTACAATAACAGACCACTGACCCCTGGGTCATTGTGTGCTGACCCCTACTGGAAAATATTGGGACATACCTTCTTTATGTGCCACACACATTGCTCAAGGTGCTGGGGATATGCATCAATGAATTAAAGAGATGAAATTTCCTATTCTTATCATATATTATATACATGCATGTATATGTACACATATGTATGTATTCTACTGAAAGAACACATTAACAAACAAATAAGTAAAACATGGTTTAGCAGCTAATAAGTGCTACGAAGGAAAATAAAGCAGTAAATAAGGGGATAGTAAGGAAGGCAGAATTTCATATAAGGGATCAAGGAGACACTAAGAAGGTGACCGATGAGAAAGGACATGAAGGAAGTACAGTTTTCTAGGAGAAGCACATGCCTGGGAGGGGAAGCAGATGCAAATGTCCTGAGATGAGAGCACTTCCTACGTGGTCCAGGAAGAGAAACAGGCAGTAATGGTGAAGGAATGAACAAGGGAGAAAGGCAAAAGAGGAGCCTAAAAATTAACCGGAGGAGTAAAAGGAGCAACTATCTGTACTGACTTGAATTTTCTGAGATAAATCTGCTACTTTGAGAATAGTCTGAAAAGGGTAGAAGAAGACAATTCAAGGTGCCTTTAAAACAATCAAAGCAGAGAGAACTGCACAAAGTAGAGTGATAGCAGTTAAATTCTAGATAAATCTTGAAAGTAGAGGCAACAGGATTTGCTAGCGGGTTGGATGCCGTATGTGAGAGAAGCACTGGAGTCAAGGGCAGTAGCAAAGATTTTGGGCCCGAGTTACTGGATGAAGAGAGTTTCCACAGACTAAAATGGGAACAGGGGAGCAGGATGAGAGGCAGATCTGAAGTTCTGCTTCAGAACTTCAGTAACTGTAAGAACTTCAGAACTTAAGTAGCTGTTTAATAATGTGTGGATGATAGTGAGCTATCTACTTAGCAAAGTTCATCACAGCAAGCCCTGCCCCAGCAGCACACATCAGGAAACTCCAGATACTAATAACTGGCATCCTCCGCTCCACTTTGTAGGGTCTAGTTGTGGCCTCTACAGATGGGTCACTGGAACATTAATTCAGATCACTTCACTGGCTAAACAGACACAAAATGATGACAAGGGTCCTTTGTCCAGACTTCTGATGAAGGACAGTTTGCCTATCAAAATGCATATTCATTAAACTGTTTATCAACTGTCAGCCCAGAAGGGAGAATGACATATTTTTAACAAAATAATTTGAAGACCATACCTTAAACATATTGTACTGAATTGTCCCTCCTGTATCTGGACTGGTGCCAGCAGTCACTGTCCACATCTTGAATTCTCCCCCCAGGCCTCTTCATAGGGTCAACTGAGGGGTCCTGTTACACTGCTTAAAAATTGGGGCACAAAGCTTACTTTGAAGAGAATGCGGGAGATTCTCACTCTAAAAGGCAAAGAGTCACAGTGCTACAGCATACTCATTCCAGTCCCACCTCTCACTCCCTAGCCATTTCCCCTACATGAAAAACAAGAGTAAAAGGCAGCTTGGCTTGGCTTATCAAACAAGCATTTCTAAGTAAAAGCAAAGTCCCATACAGTAACTATGAACAAAAGAATTAACACACAACCAATTTCAACTTGTTCTGCAATTTTATATATTTTCATGTATCTCTTCAGTATTCTCACAGAGGGGCAGCAGAAATAAATTAACAGACAATGTTCCTACATGCAGAATCCTGTCTTTTCTCAGACATATTCTTGGAAGTGGTCGGACTGGTTAGTCGATAAATAAGGTTCAGTTTCAGGCAAAAAATTGGATGCCACTTTGAAATGTTTGAGGAGGGAGGGTGTATTCATCTGGAGGGAAAAATGAAACCTCTTTGACATAGAAAAAAAGCATTGCCCTGGATTTGACAGAGGGTAATGTGGCTAAACCCAAGGGAAAACTAAGTTGACAGTTTTAGCATTGGAGACCAAAATGGAATGGACAGAAAAGAAAGTTCGGTAAGTACTGATGGAACAAAGGTAGTCTTGTTTCTTGAGAATAGAACCATCAGATTTGTGTCACAAGATGGCTACACAGAATGTAGGAAATTGGCCCAGACAGAGAGACAGTATAAGAAACATTAAGATTCAATTTAGAAGTTTACAATATCCATTGGGATGTGTGCTGTTGCAAGTAACAATTTCTAATTAAAAGTGGTAATAGTGATAATTCATTCTTTCAAATAACTAGAAATTCATTAGTGGGACAATTCAAAGTTGGCACAGAACCTTCATAATGTCAAAAGGAACCTTGGTTCACATTATTTTCTTAGTCTGTAATTATTTCTGTATTGGTGGTTTCTCTTATTATCACAAGTTAGTCACAAGACCACTCCTATTTTCACAAAACAACAGCCCAAGATTTAGGAAGCGGGTGAGAACAGGAAGGATGTGGCTGTGTCTTTCAGTCCTGTTTCCCAGCAGGCATATCTTCTTGCCACCCCATCACCAAACCTGACTTGTCTAGGGAATGGAATTATTCTATTTAGCCTAAACTAATCAAAACCTCGCCCTCTTGGGTTGAGTACATTGCTGTAAGAATAAAGTTGAGGCTTTACTTGCAAGGAAAAGAAGATACCAAGAGTATCTGCCATATTTAGTTTCTTGCATTTCCATTCTACCTTTTGAAATATTTCTAGGAGTGAAAAATACTCTTTTGTAGGAGGAATGTGAGAAACTGAGATTAGATATTTAAGAAAGAAAATGAAAGAATGTAATAAAAACTTCTATTTTGGGGATCACTAGTATCTCTACTTGTGGTATGACAGAAGCACACATTAGTAATTTTTTGAGAAAGATAACAATTTTCAGTCACTAACCACTCATAAAATGTTTTCATTTTTTTTAATTAAAAAAATCATACAGTCACATGTTTTCACCTACTGGCAGATAATCAAAACATCCTCACATACAAGGAGATAAGACAATATGATTGAAAAACAAAAAGAACAAAGTCAATAAAACCAATCCAGTCTGCTCCAGACAATGACTATACCACATATAAAATTTAACTAGATTTAATGTGATCAAAGAAAGAAAAGAAACTATTGAGAATTTTGGATGTAACTATATTAACATTTTTAAAAAGTTAACAGTAAATGTTAAAATGAAAACAACAAATTACAAAATCAATGTATAGGTTTAATACAAATTTGATATAGCTGATTAGAGAATTAATGAACTGAAAGTTAGATCAGAAAAAGATATCCTTAATGAATTAAAAGAGAGAATGGGAACTGTACAAGATATTATGCAAAATAAAGGAAAAACAGGGGAAAACCATTAAGTATAATTAAAATTCCAGAAGGAAAGGAGAAGATAGGCAAAAGCATTATTTCAGGTAATAAACGCTGAGAATAATCCAAGATGAAAGAGAAATATTAAGCTATAGCTGCAAGAAGCACTATAAACAGTAAGCAGAAAAACAAGAAAATTACACCAAGGACAACACAGTAAAATTGCTAAAAATCAAGATTGCTGAAAACTTGAGGGAAAAAACAAAATGCTTTCAAAAGGAACAATAGTTGACATTTCAACAGAAAAAAAAAAAGAACTTAAATCTTCAAATTTCTGAAAAACATAAATTGCCAGCAAGAATTACATACCAAGTAAAATACAATGAAAATAAGAACATTTTCAGATCATGAAACCAAGAGCATTTTCAACACTAGACACTAAAGAAAGGAATGAAGACTAAAGGGTTACATATGTGGGCAAATTTGCTGGTTGACTAAAACATATGAGTAACTCAGGTTTTAAAAAATTGTCAAGATTAAAGTATGTAAAACTATGGTATACAGGCTGGGAGGGAGAGTAAAAGTGTTAAAAGGTTTTATGTCTTTACATTTTACAGGAAGAAATTAAAGTCCTAATTTGCATTAGATATTGATAAATTTTGTAAACATGTTGTAATCTATGGAATACCACTAAAGAAATATTAAAAATATTTTTAATTATTAAAAAAATAATTATGTATCACCTTATTAACAGATGAGATAAAATAATAAAAATAATCAATCCCCAAAAGGGTGATTTTCTTTGCCATTCGCCATATAAACAAAATAATAGAGAAAATATATGACATGTTTTCTTGTGAAATGGTAGAGAAGAAAGTATTTGCTAGCTTTTAGTATAAACTTAATAATGAAAACTGGGAATCAAATTAGAAACAGAAAGGAAATCTTAAACTGCTTTTATCGAGGTATAATGGGTATATAATAAACTGCTTATATTGAAAGTATTTGGTCACTTTAGGCATTGTGTGTATGTGTGTGTGTGTGTGTGTGTGTGTGTGTGTGTGTGTGTAGATGTAGATATGGATATATCTCTCCCTAAGAAACTATTACCACAGTTAAGATATCTACCTCCTCAAGATCCTTTCTAATGATGTGTGTGTGTGTGTGTGTGTGTGTGTGTGTGTGTCTGTGTGTATGTAGATATGGATATATCTCTCCCTATGAAACTATTACCACAGTTAAGATATCTATCACCTCAAGATCCTTTCTAATGAGTAGTAGTGGTTTTAATTTCTCTAATTACCAAGTATGTTAAGGATGTTTTTATTTGCTTATTTGTATCTATTTATCTTCTTTAGTGAAATATCTTTAAATCTTCACACATATTTAAAGTTGATTTTTGATACCTTATTACTGCATTTGACAGTTTTGTTTTTTAACACATAAATTCTGGGTACAATTCCTTTATCAGATAAATGATGTGCAAATATTTCATACCAGCCTGTGTTTGTCCCTTAATTCTCTTACCAGTATATTTTTAAAAGTAGAAATTTTAAATTTTTATGAAGCTCCATTATCTTTTGTGTCGTATTTTAAAAATCCCTGCCTAACTGAAAACCACAAAGTTTTCTCTTATGTGTTCTCCTAGAACTTTCATATGAGTTTCAAATTTTACACTTGAGTCTATGATTCATTTTTAATTCATTGTTGTGTATATTGTGAAGTATGCAGCAAGGTTATATTTTTGCATTTGGGTATCCCAGTGTTCCAACACCATCAGTTGAAAGTGTTGTTCTTTCTCTAATGAATGGTTTTTACATAAAGTTTTGTCAAAAATAAGTTGTCATATATATGTGGGTCTATTTCTGAATTCAGTATTATTTTTTACTGATTTTTGTCTCTCTTGAGGCATACACCACACTGATTTCGATACTGTAGCTTTATAATAAATCTTGAAATCAGATATTAGTCCCCCAAGTTTGTTCTTTATTTTCAGAGTTGTAGTGACTCCAAATCCTTTGTATTTCTGTATTAAATTTAGAATCAGCTTGTCAATTTCTATGAAAAATCCAGTCAAGTGCAAAGTAATATTTTCTGGCCACTTCAGATATTTAATGAAAGTCACTGTACATATGATGTGTAAAAAGTTATTATCTCATTGCTGAGTCAACTCACTCTGTGGCTTGCATACATTCACCTTATTCAGCACAAAATTCAAATGCGTATTTTATTAATCTTAAAAGTTACTATAGATTATAATAACAAATGAGCAGTACTGTGTGCTGGGGAACTAGCCAAGTTCTTTAAATATGTTATTTTGTTTAATGCTCAAGACAACCAGCAAGGAAGGCATTATTCATGCAGGGCTGGCATTTCACCTAGAGCTATCCATCCTCACCACCATGCCCCTCCAGGAGGCACCACCTGTAACAGTCTTTGGCTTCAGCCCCCTGTTTCGCTATGATTCCTGACAGATAAAAGACATTTAGACTCACTGAGATTAAGTAATTTGCTCAAGTTCACATACCCTTGATTTGACTCAACCTGGCTTATTGACCACAAAGTTACACTGCCTCTGGGGCACTACAGACCCATGTCGATAATTATATGCACATATTATCTGCTCTCTACCAATGTATAAACTCCACAAAGAAAAATGCCGGTGCCCACACAACACTTTGAACATAATTATATAGTAGGCATACAATATATTTTTTTTGAAGAGTGATTGAATGAATCAACAAATGAGTGGATGGATGAGGTAAGAGGAAGATGAAAGTCTCAATTAAGTTGAAGCAAATAGAATCTGAGTTTGGTGAATGGTGATGCATTTGTCCGAAGGCTTTCTGTAATCCTTTGTGATGATTTATAAAAAGGTAAAACCTGGATTGCCAGTAACAGTCAAAGAAGCTGTCCACATAGAAATAAAATCTGACAGTGCCTGTGGTGAGAGAAAAGTCTGGCAAGACTTTGAGACCCAGTTTTGAGGACTAACTGGTATTGAAGAAAAAGTGCCTGTACTGAAAAAACTCAATGCTTTAGAAAGTATTTTTTACAAGTTAGACATCTGGATTACTTAATACCATCACATTAGAAATGCGGATGCTAAAAATCCCTTACAACTCACTGATTGATTCTGCCTCTTGTTTTCAATGCAAAGAATAAAACTCCACAGAGAGATGGCCCTTTCTAAGGTTACATGGTTTGCTATTAACAGAAATTCAAATACACTAATTTCCAGTCCAACGCTCACTCTTCTACAACACATAGTCCCTATATGTATGCAGTCATAGATAATCTCACACTTTGTATAATATGTAGACTTCCACAGATAGGATTAATGTCTTCACATTTCCCCACAGAGAAGAATAAAAATAGCCTATTAGAGGAAAAAGGAAGCAAATAAGCAAGGTCTGGGAAGCTTCCAAAGCAAACAAAAAACACAGTATTTCCCCCTTATTAGTCTTCCTGACAGCTTCAATGGAAGAAAATTTCATAGTATTTACAAGAGAAACTAAGAAATGCTCTTTGCACTGGGTTGATTCTGATTTGGAATATTTTTCTACGGCAATCCATTATCATTTTGCTGTACTACTTGAATTTATTTGTGCCCAATCCATTTTGCCTAGTTAGTTCTCTCTATCTCAGCTTACCAGGCACTGATGACATTTACAGCTAGGTACCACTACCACAAGGTACTTATGTTCATTACCTTTAAGTTTCCCATTGACCTTGCAAATAAGAAGTGACTATTATCACTGTTGAATATATGATGTAACAGAAGCCCAGAATGCATAAAAAATATATCCTAGGAAACACTATTAATAAAACAGAGCCAGAAATCAAACTCAGATCCTGGTAAGCCTGACTGACTGGAATGCTACATTTCCAGGCAGCATGTACCATTGACCAAACTGGTCAGTAAGTGTTCTGGTTTCTGAACAAGAACAGTGTCCTTTATGGGTACAGAATAAGCAAAGATTATCTATGGAATGAGGTGCCATTCCACACACTGTACAAAGTGTATTCTTGTTTAATCTTGTTTATTCTTACAACAGCACTAGGAAGCATTTCTAGTGGTCAGGAATGGGAGGGTTTTAGGCACAGGAGGCTCAAATTCACATAGCTCTGAAATTATAAAAGTCTTATTTCAAAATCGACTTTCTTAATGAGGAGGGCTGAAAATCACCTGCAATGGAAAGAAATAGAAAAGCAAAGCAAACACTAGGTAGTGAAATGTAACAGGGTAAAGTGAATACACCATTAGATTTTGCAAATTTTACTTAAAGAGAAAACATTATTGTTAAAAACCAGCCTCAATGATCTCTAGTGTCTTCTAAAGTCTTACAAGGTTGAAGTTGAATTTTTTTCCTGTGGAACAATTATGTCTCCAGATATAAATAAGAAATTAAGTTGTCTCTGTGCAATACAGTTTATTTAGTGTGAAATTGAGCAGTGCTATTGTGTTTACTATTAATGATTACAAAACCAGTAGTTATATGATTCGCCATAAATGATAATGGAACATAAAAAATGTATTGCCATTATTTGGTCTCCAGCCCCAAAACAGATTAAGAACAAGCATAAGAATTAATGCCCAAAAACAGATGACTGGATCAAAAAGATGTGGTACATATACACCATGGAATACTATTCAGCATTCAAAAAAGACAAACACATGCAATTCGCAGCAACATGGATGGACCTAGAGGGGATCATGATCAGTGAAATAAGCCAGAAAGAAAGAGAAAATTATCGAATGGTTTCACTTATAACAGGAATATAGGGGAGCCAAATAAGAAAGCGACATTCAGCAGGGAAGGAGGGGAGGGGGAGGGCTC